>OZ021731.1:17698892-18298892 GCA_963978545.1 Linyphia triangularis
AGAAACATTTTTTTTTTCTAATGGCGAGCCCGCAGTCACTTGATGCACTAAGTTTTCACAGTCACTTGATGCACTAAGTTTTCACAGTCACTTGATGCACTAAGTTTTCACAGTCACTTGGCCACTACAAGGCCAGAAGCGATAGCCCCTTGTGAAGGGACACCCAGTGGAGGACAATCGTTGTCCCTAACTGAGGACATCCATGTCTTTCTCCGGATTCGAAACGAGATCCACCTTCTTGATAGTCTGATACGCTAACCACTAAACTGAATGGGCGACCTGGCAAGAAGCGAATTTTATTTGAACACTTATTTCATGGGAATAAGTAAAATGAATTCGTAAATAAAATTGAAGTAACAAAAAATTTTCCTCCTTCCTAACAGATGGCACTACTGCAACAGTGAAAATAAACAAGAACACATTTTTTTATATGCCCCCTTATAACAAAAACATTACACCTTTCTTATCCTTACAATTTCGTTAACCCTCTAGTGCGTAGTGTAATATATATGCTACACAACTTGGGAGTAAAATAATTAATATATTTTGTTACAATTTGAAATTGCAAATAATTATATCAGTCACGATAAGCTTGTTTATACCTAAAAAAGCATTTTTTTTAGAATACTTTTGTAGTAAACACCATGTCCACTAGTTTCATCATAAAAAAAAAAAAAAAAAAAAAAAAAAAAAATCATGCACAATACGGTTAATCTATTTTATTATAGTTAAATGTACAAAATTTAATTTTCGGAAGAAATATGTTGAGAGGCATTGCGATAGGAAAAGATTGCATTAGGAGTATGGGACTAAAATCGACTAAACATTCCTCGTATGCCTGTGGGCGAAAAGAATAAGAACAATCTTAGGCAATTACTTTGGTTATCAGTATGGTTTCACCTGTCTTACCTCTCAAGCTATCTTGAAATGGCACCTTCAGTTTTTCTTTTGTATATCTCCTTGTAGAGAAATATTACTATTACAGAACTGTATTCTCTTAGCAGAATCATTACCATTCTAGGCCCTATTACCATTTTAAACACGCAAAACTAATTGTAATAATTAAACGGAATTTAACGGCAAAAGTTTAGCTCTCTCCTTCTGGTGTAAAGATAACTTTTATTTTATTGGTATGACATCCCTGATGCCCCACATATTAGCTCATATGTTGGTACATATTAGCTCATATGTTGGTGACATCTGCTAGGATATACAGGGTGTCTATAAAATGTTGGGCACATTTTGATGTCGAATAATTCATAAAATAATGATTTAAATTTAAATTGATAACACTACACTGTTAAAAAAAATTGTCCACCATGCACCAAAATTTGGTTCCCATTTAGCTGCCACCAACATTTGGTGCTTAGTTTCGCGATTTAATGGTGCTTACGGTCCGAGGTTGCACCATTAAATCGTGAAACTAAGCACCAAATGTTGGTGGCAGCTAAATGGGAACCAATTATTGGTGCAAGGTGGAACAAAATTTTTAACAATGTAATGGTTGGATTGACTCAGAAAGTTTTATGGCTCTTGTCAACGGACTTGCACATGTGCACCGTACGTCGCACGGTGAATATCAAGATGGTAGTCATTTTCGCGCCAGATACGGGCAAGCATGCCGGCATCCACAGACTATTGTGGCTGTAATCCTGGCCTTTAAGTCATTCGACACTTTCTTCCTGTAAACGATATCTTTTACGAATCTCCAAAGGAAAAAGTCTAATAGTGGCCTTGCCGACCAAACGGTATAGTGGTTAGCGTGCTAGCTTCTGGACCGCGAGGTTGCGGGTTCGAGTCCCGTGTTGGCATGGGTGTTTGTAAATGTATGTTGGCTTGTCTAATGACGAATGTTTCGGCGCATCATAGCCCTCGTGTTGCTGACGGCGCCAGATAATCTGAATACAACCAACCAACTAATAGTGGCCTTATATTGGGTGATCTAGGTGGCCAAGAAGGAAAAACATAAAATTAATAACTCGCGCAGACGATACTTACAAAAGAAAAGAGAAAAACATAAAATTAATAACACGGGCAGACGATATTTACAAAAGAAATAATTTTCAAACGGGAAAAGGCAATTTTCTATGGCAACGTTCATTATAAATGAAAATATATGAGTTATTCTATGTATGAATGTCATAAGTTTGTTTATATCTTCATTAATTTACGAATTATTCAGCATCGAAATGTGTCCAACATTTTAAAGACACCCGGTAATATTAAATTGCTTTGGTATTATTAATAAAATGTTGAGTGATGTTTTTCATTTGAATTCAATTGTATTATCTTCACAGAAATTTATCTATGTTGGAGATGAAAAAGATGAAATGCTGAGTTTTTGTTGATAAGACTTCGCGGCTGTCTCACATACAAAGCTCATTTGTTGGTGGCATTTGTTTGGATTTATTAATGCATCTTTTTGGTACTGTTAATTAAGTCCTGAGTGATTTTATTTGTTTAAATTCATATGCATTATTTTTATGGAAATGTGTCTTAGTTGGTACTAAAATAAATCCAATATTCTTTCATTTCAGTAAAATTTAACTTTTTATGGAAATCCTATTGAACATTAACTTTTCTAATCTAATCTCTTTTAAAACTCTAATATTAATTAATACAAACCTTCTGTAAGCATTAATTATGCAATACAATCTTTTAAGAAATGCACCCATAATAAAATGTCTTCGCAGAAAATATACTTTCTTAGGTTTAATTGAATTCAGAAACTCTTGATTAGAAGAATGTTGATTCAGGGATCTATCAAACAGCTGAAAATGAAGGAGCAAATATTTAACTTTCAAATACTTTTCTCCATTACTGTATATACAAAACATCTTATTTAATAAATGACTATCTTCCGGGTGATCTTGTTTCTTACAGTTTGTTCCTAAGAAGATTGATAAAAAATACTGATACTAAGCACTCATACTAAAATTTAATTAGCTGTAGTAATTGGTTTTATTTGTATTTTGAATAATCTTTACTCCTACATTTTGAAATATCAATAATTTAATTATTTCTATGCATTTCTACTCGTATATTAGTAATGCGAGTATATTGGTTTAATATAACTAAGAAGCTTTTTAATTTATTTACTTAACACAGATAGTATATATATATATTTTTTTTAATCTTTCTGTATTTATATTTAATTAATGTCAAATCAATAAGGTACTTTTGTGAAATTTTTAACTTGCAGAGCTTCAAAGTGTAGTATAATAACTAATTGTGGATTGTATTTAGAATGGGTGAAAGAAATTTGCATTCATAAGAGCGAAACGCGTTAATAATTTTATATTCTTTTAAATACTACTTTAATGAAATTCATGCCTTTGCTCTTAATTATTGGAGAGCATCTATTGCATTCAAATTACCTTTAATATTTAAAAATATAATTTTTCATTTTTTTGGGATATTTCTTACTTGAATTCGAAGTTACAGCATTTCAAGTGTTATTAGTATAGAGGTATTTTTGGTGAAGGTAGAAGCCAGAAAATGGTTATTTTGCAAAAGGGAGATGGGTGGGCACAAATTTTAAAGTGTATTCAATCTAAAAATGGTAACGGTACTGCGCAAAAAGGAGAATATTAAAAAAAAAATGCAATTAAATTAATTCTTTATACACAACATTAGTTTAAGGGGACATGGTACCCCTTGTTTTCACAAAAAAATTATAAAAATATCAATTTCATATTTTTTGATCTTGAAAACCTTTTCCTTATTCTGGCAAGTTTATTTGATGATCCGATAGCTGGAATTGCAGAAAAACTAGATTTTTTACGGAGAATTTAGCATTGTTTCAATAGCTCCTTCGATATTTAGAAGGCATTTTTCTCAGTTCGGGATTTTTGAAATTCTCACCTTACCCAAAATGCTATAACTTCAGAAAATATGAATGAAACGACTTGAATTTTTTTTTGTGTCATTTTTAATATCTATTTGGAAAAACTAGGCATGGATTTTTGAATAAAGAATTTTTTTTTTTACAAATTTAAATGTTGAAAAATACCCGTTTCTTAAGCTTTTTTTACATATAGAGTAATTATCGTTTTTCTCGAAAACTATTTTACTTATTTTAAATTTGATGCCTAAACAGTTAGAGTATATTACTAGGAAAATTTTCTTAAGAAAATCAGGAAAAAATTTTGTAAAATGAAAAAGAAGAGAGACTTTGAGATTTGACAAATTTTTTAGAAAATTTTAAAATTTTGTAAATTTAGGGCACTATGCGAACTTTTTTTTTAAAAAATAAAATTTAGTTTTTTCTTAAAAATACTTCCAAATATGTAAAAATTATAATTTTAAAGGCTTAAATAAAAATAAAAAATAGTTTGAAGGTTACCAATTCCCTATAAGAGAAATATTATTTTTGGGGAAAAAAACCATCTACTAAGATTGGAATATGGGATCTCTGCATTTTCAAGCTTGCATGCCATTCACCATGCCATTCAGTAGTGTCATCTAACAAGCCTAGATTACTAAGCTTAAGACTATTTTTATCATCAAGTATTGTTGATTTAACTTACAGGATGGAATTTTAAATAGTTCTAGCCGATATGTATCTAACCTCACCAAAAGGTGGTAGCGAATCTGATGTAGGTTATTGATACAGTTTGAAAGGTATATCTATAATTAATAAAAATCTTAAAGACAGAGGAGGCACGTAGCAGTACGTCCTCCCAAGATAGAATTCACAATCGTTTTTGATAAAGACAATTAGATCAATCTGTAGTCACAACGGGACTAGAGAACGCTTTAGCTCATAGAACAGTTAATATCTGGGGCTAATTACTTTTCATGAGAAAAATATCGAGGTTCTTATCGGGGTCATCATTTTGGGATATTTGTCAGGAACTGGAAAGATTACTGGCACCAGTTTTGAACATGGCCAAGAAATAAGTGTTAATGCATAATGGCATTTGAAAAAATACTGTTTTTAAATAGTGACAAAGTAGAAAAATCGTTTCATGTATGCCAAGCTTCGGAAATAGCATCGGAAATGGGATTATCAATTGCGGCCAAGACCCTTATTTGCTTGTATTGAAATAATATAGACCAGAGGTTGCGGAAAGCCTCCTCTTGACTACAAAGTGCTGTACATGATCAACAGATTTGAAGATACCGTAACACGATAGTTAGGATTAAGTAGGTATACACATTTCTGAAGAGTGGGGGCTCGATCTCACTTTCCTTCACCTCCCTTGTCTCCAGACAATCTCATACTTAGAAGATCGAAGACTTGTCCGCAATTGATACCATCATCCGGAGTTTGGTTGAACTCCCGGAAACAACACCCCTGCCACTAAATCGATCCCTGCTCTAAATGCTAATTGGTTAGCGCGGCTTCTGGACATCCGGTCGCTTTGTAGAAGTTGCCCTCCTCATTTGAATAGAGAACCGGAACTAATTGCCGGTGCTAAGACTCTCCCCATACACACAAAGTGGACGTCATCTACACGCATCGTCGGAAACGCCCCCTTTATTGCTAGTAACCGCACACCCCACCTCCCTCCTATTCCGGTGTGATTGACAGGGTGATAGGATAAGACTTGGAATGTTCTGGAGTCGACATTGCTAGTTTGGTTTCAGACAGACTAAGAGTTTATTGAACTGTGATATTGTGAGATGTTTGCCAGTGAAAATTAAATTGATATGTGGATTTCTAGATGAATTGGTACTCGGGCACTACGGTATGTCCGGACTGAAAAAACAACAACTAAAAAATAATCTATTCTATTGCAATGAGGTAAAGTCACCTATTATTGTGAGGTTTCTAATATGATAAAGGACGTTTGCAGTTATGTAGTACTGCTCATTTTTGGTACCCAGTGAGACTTGAGTAGAGATGGAATTTGGCCTTTTCCTATAATAACATGTTTATTTATTACTTACTCGTGTATTTTGTTATGAATGAAATACCTAAAATTTGTTGAAGAGTTTTCGAGTTCTCACTTTGCTTGTATTTATTTTAATTGTTTAGAGTGGCTTTTGATAAGTTTCAAACATTTCCAATAGTCTTCCCATATTAAGAGTTTTCTTCTACTAATAAGCTAATTGTACTAAACAAAATAATAATATGTGAATCCATAAAAAGAGAATTTTTAGTTCAAAAACTCGTTCAATTCAAAATTTGCTCATATACCGAATGGAATCTTTTAGCATTTTTCAATATCTACTTGAATTTCATTGCATTTTTTCAAAAGAATCTTTGTAATAGGTGTTTTTATCCTTATAACTTACATTAGAATAGTTTCTTCTTTATAGTAACTTCTTATTATTTGTACCTTAACATATATAGTTATTTTTTACCTGCAACTGCTGGTCTTGGACCTCTCCAGTCTGGTTGAAAGTCCAGTATAAAAGTTTTGAATATGACATAAGTGGAGATTTTGTTGATAATATATGCCTCAATTTTGGCCAAAAGTGGATATGATCTATGGAACAACATGGTAACACCAATTCCATGTCAATAAAAGATAATGCCGTAAACTTTCAGATTTTGCAACTCGAAGTAACAACAATCTAAAGCAATTAGATTTTTCAACTTAGAACTAAGTTAAAAATGTTTGTTTTTATATCAAGGTTACTGAGGTACTTATTGGTACCTTTGAAGATGTATTATTATTGGTTTTTCTGATTAGTATAGTTGTAAATTTAATTAATCGATGATTCACAATGTGCATTAATTTTACTAGGTAAAAAGATTTTATTTCTTTCAAATTCTCTCTTTCCATTGAAGCTAAGTCACCAGAAATTTCAATCTTAATCTTAACGGGGTACTTAACAACTTCCTTTTATATGAATAGTCATTCAAATTAAAGTTATGAGACATCGCAGAACTTTTAATTACACTATAGTACTGGTCACTGAAATTAAATTTGATATGGATTGGTGTTTAAAATTTTCCTTTAAAAAAAAACTGTCTGTTTAGAGATATTTTTAGAGATAATTTTTACATTTGCAAAACCCCAAATCCAAAATGCTGAATTTGGCGGCATACTTTTCGATATGTCTTCCATTCGTTTCTTGTAAGACTTTGATGGACGATGCTCAAGGGATTAGAACTCTTTCTTAACCCTTAGTTGGTTGCGCGATCGACAAATGTCCCCCGCAATCTCAATAGATGGCAGCACATGATCAAAGCCTTCTTAGAGTTTTTTCAAGTTATTTTTTAAATATTTTTACTTTATTCTGTTAAAAAATGTTGTGTTTTTAAATAAATTTACCCATTTGATGTTTGGTAACGAATTTAATAGTATGCACGAAAATTTGAATGTGGTGGACATTTGCACCCTCTCGACTAACCACGAGACAAAAGGTCGCTCGCCCAACCAAGGGTTAAAGGCAGAGGTTTTTCAATTTTTTATGCCTTTATCGCATTTCTACGGGAATTTTGGTTGTAAGGATCTTAAGATACTTTAAGAGGCATTAGTACAGAGATTTTGATTAAAATCGTTGAAGCCGTTTTTTAGCAATTGCCGAAAAACATAACTTTCTTAAAGGCAGCTACTTAGTGAGCATGCGCAATCTTGACGAAAACCTGAATGACAGATCCCACGGTCATCACTAACCCATAGACAAAAGTTGAACATCGTAAGTCAATGCGTTCCGGAATTATGCTGACCACTGACAGACATATAATTTTTCAAGATCATGTTTTTTGGAATTCGGCACGTTTCAAAATGCATAAAAATGCTAAAAACAATTTTTTTTTGACCAAATGCAATATTTTCTTTACCCTATGTTAAGATATGGGTAATTGAGAGAAAATAAGTCAAGAAAAGACGATTGAAATGATATATGAAAGCAATTGAAATTTAAAGAGAAAAACCTTGCAAGTTGGTATTTCTTTCTCTTGCGAATCGCTTGAATTTTATATGATACCTTAAGTGAATCACGTGGTACGGTAAACCGCCATGTTTGTGGAAAGTCATGTTGATCGAACAGTTTGGGAAACTTTTACGTCTGTTACGTGATCTTCTAGCATGTCATTGGGATTTGAATGCAAGATCATGTTCTTTCATTTGAAATCGTTTGATTTAGAATTCTTTTCAGAGTCGTAAGAGAAACAGACAAGAGAGAAAGAGTTTAATATGAAATTTTTTTAATGAATTAATAGTCTTCCAGATGAGATTAAATGAAAAAAAAAATAAATAAATAAAATATATAAAATAATAGCAAAAATGTACACATATTACATTCTTGACGTCGCACGCGTACGGAATTTTCCTAATAGATTGAGAGGCGACTGCAATTTTTGGACCTCATCGAACATCATTCTGAATTTTTTATAGAAATTGGAGAAAAGTTAGTAGATTACGAATTCATTGGCCTGCCTTGGCAAAAATGGACCGAAACTTGTCAAAAATCGACTTTTAATAAGTTGAACTAACAAGGGGACCTTACGGTCTCGGAAATTCAGATCGGGATGAAACTCGGCAGATTAGAAGTATACTTTAAGGGTATCCACACAGTAAAGCAATAAAGCGCACTAGCCAGAAGATTCCGAGAAAACAGGCTCTAAAGTGTTACGCACAACTTTCATACTAGTAAAGATTTTTATTCTGCAGCTCCCCGGTGGCTAAGTGGTCAGTGTTCTGGGTTACCGTACGGGCGACTCGGGTTCGATACTTCGTGTTGTATTTTTTTTTTTTTTTAAATTTATAAAGTCAATTTATAAAGTGGGTTGGGTAGGGGTAGAACAATTGTTCGATAAGTACGGTTAGAGTTAGGGTTTTGAAAATTTCTGACTTTCTGCTTATGTACAATAGGAAAACATTCTTACTCTTCCATATAGAAACTGGTTCTTCATGTTTATTTCGAAAATCATTTATTTCTCAACAGCTTATAATATTTCAAAATTTATAATCACTTGTTTGTGTGAATAGTAAATAGAGTTTTATTGTAACCTTCATTAAACACATTACGTATTTAAAAATAAAATATTATCTTTAATTCAAATTTCAGTTAGCTGCAACAGTTTCTTTATAAGTGGAAGGGGAAAAAAATATTAAAATAAATAAATAAATAAAAATATCTCACGCTGTATTGAACCCAGATCGCCCGTACGGGAACCCAGCACGCTAACCACTTAGCCACCGGGAGTTGCCGAACAATAATCTCTACTAGTATATAAGCTGCGTGTAACACTTTAGAGCCTGTTTTCTCGGAATCTTCTGGCTAGTGCACTTTATTGCTTTACTGTGTGGATACCCTTAAGGTATACTACCAATCTGCCGAGTCTCATCCCGATCTGAATTTCCGAGACCGTAAGGTCCCCTTGTAAATCCAATTGCCAAATGCGCTATAACTTGACAAATAATGAGCATTTTTTTTATTTGGTAACCCTCACTCTTTAATTTTCAATTAAGAAGGATGCAGACGATTCTTTAACCTGGCGACGGTTTTCTTGCATCTTTTAAAAATGAGCCAAGTTGGCAATAAACATTATATCACTGATGACGTAACTGATGTCGCCAATTTGGCTTACTTTTAAAAGATACAAGTTTTCCGAGCCAGATATGAGAAATCGTTTGCGCTTTTTCTCACTGAAAATTAAAATGCAGTGGGTTGTCAGACGAAAAAGTTTGTTCTCTTTTTGGCAAGATATGGCATATTTGGCAATCGGATTTTAGTTGAACTCATTCCAAGTCGATTTTTGATCAGTTTCGGCCATTTTGGCCACGGCAGACCAGTGGATTTGTAATCTACTTACTTTTCTCCAATTTCTATAAAAAATTCAGAATGATGTTCGATGGGGTCCAAAAATTGCAGTCACCTTTCGGACTATAAAGGTATGTGATCTAAAATACTGGGCAATCCAATTTATTTTTAAAAGCTTAAATTGGGAGCTTTAAACTTAGTCTCCTTCCCTTTCCAATTAAAATTAATATATGGAAACTATCTAGTTGATTGGACCAAAAGTATTTACTTGAAGCAAAGATTATCTGGAAGTGTTTGTTATATTGTTTATTATACATAGAATAAGGAAAGTATAGAATTCGGTCTAAAAATAACTTTTGATCATTTTTGCATTTCTCCACGTTTTGAAACATCCTGGTTTCAAAACTGTGATCTAGAAAAAATGTCTGTCTGTGTGTCTGTGGTCAGCATAACTCCTGAAAAAATTGACCTAAGATGTTCAAATTTGGTGAGCGGGTTGAGGGCTCATGAGCAAAATGTAGCTGCCATTGAAAAAATCATGTTTTTCAATAATTGCTAAGAAACGACTCTAATGATGTTGTTCAAAATCGCTGTTAGTGCCTATTAAAGTGTTCTAAACGTTCCGTTCTCCGAAATTCCCGTAAAATTGCTTCAATGGCGTAAAAAGTTGAAAAACGAATGCCTTTAACACATAGTTCTCTTTCCTTCAGCATACCTCATCAACGATCTTTCTTACTTTTCTCCTCAGTATCACTTATAATAACGGATTATAAAAGGGTTATCGAAAAGTATATCGCCAAAATCACCATTTTAGCAGAATTTTTTCAAAAAACCATTCAAGAATCATCGCAAAAAATATCGCCAAACTGGCCACTTTTGCTAAATGAATGATGAAAATATAAAAACGGTAAATGACACAAATCTACGTCAGTATTATAGTGTAATTGAAAGTTGTGCGATGCTCTACACCCCTAGTTTTTTATTTGCATCTATAATATTTAGTATTAATTCAAATTTATTTTGTAATTTTTTGTATTGTTGTTGCTATACAATAAATTTGCATTAAGTATATTTCCACAATTACATTGTTTTAAGTTTGTAAAAATAATTATTGTAAGCACATAAAAAATACTTTATTTGTGTTTATCTCTTGAAAGTTTTCGATTGACAGGAAGTTGTGATATAATTAATTATATTACATTAATATATATTAATATTATATTTATATATTAGATTATATTAATATTTTGTTGTATAGTGATTTTATTTTTAATTGAAGTTAGTTAAAATTTCGCATTAATATATGTGAATAAAATACAGTAGAAAATATAAACTCGAATAGTTAAAAAAAAAAAAAAAAAAAAAAAAAAAAACCTTTAAAATGGGATTTTTTATTAAAATATCTATAACTTTACTGCATTTGCAGCAGCAATATTGCCAATTTTCTAATTTATATCAGGCATTTAAAAAAAATAAATCATTCATAGTTTATTTTTATAAAAATTAATACTAATTTTAGTATTGTTGCTGCAGCCACTTGTTATAATGCAGCCACAAATTGGACACATGGTAATACACTTTTAAGTGTGTATACTTTAAAAGTAATTATAGTAGAATGTATTTCAAAGTAATCTTTTTTAAAATATTTAAAAAAAAAAAAAACTTTTTATATGGTGCTTAACAATTTTTTTTTTTTTTTTTCAAAAGATAACTTTGTGAAATTTGTACCCTTTAAGTAATTTTATAAGAGCATTTGGTCTCTAATTAAGAATAAAGAGTTAAGTAGGAATTTGAAAGATATTAAAATTGTAGCATAATCCCCAAAAAGTGCTCCTCTGACTTTTAAACAGTCTTTGAAGTATTTTTTTAACATTGTAAACCATTAACATTTTCATTAAACTAAAGTAAAAATTGAATACGTTTATTTTAAAGTGCTTTTTCATTGGGGTTGCTTTATAATGATCCTCGTGGTTCAAAGTAAACCGGCGTTATTAATTATCCTCCGTTCTCAAACAAAAACAGTTTAGCATATAAGTACTACACTAAGCTATTCTAATTTAAAACGTTTGCTTCTCACGTGTTCTAATCACTGTTCAACTCCATAACAAACTGCAAGACTTAATTTCTTTACAGATATGTAAATATCGGCCGAAATTGAGCAGACACAAAAATATGCTCTCTACAATTGTTATAAGGGTGTTTTTCCACTGTATGATTCTTCTTTTTCCAAAGCTGACGAAGCCATCGGTCAAATTACTGCACAAATCTTTTAAGAAATTACTTATTTTCTTCATTGCTTCTGTGAACATTTGTAAGAAGTTTAATTAACGTTTCTTTCTTCTTCAACGTTTACTAAGCTATCGGTCAAACTACTGCACAAATATCTTGAGATATGGATTATTTTGTTCTTTGTTATCGGTCAAACTACTGCTTAAATATCTTAAGAAATGGTTTATTTTTTTAGTTGCTTTTGTGAGCATTTGTAAGTAGTTTAAATTAATGTTTTTTCCCTTCTCAACGTAGAACAACTTATCGGTCAAACTACTGTATAAATCTCTTAAGAAATTGATTATTTTATTCGTTACTTCTGTGTATTTGTAAGAACTTTTAATTAATGTTTTTTCCCTTCTCAACGTAGACCAAGCTATTGATCAAACTACTGCATAAATCTCTTATATTTTTTTTTATTTTCTTCGTTGCTTTTGTGAACATTTGTAAGAAGTTCAAATTAATAATTAACGTAGACCAACCTATCGATCAAACTACTGCATAAATCTCTTAAGAAATTATTTATTTTCTTCGTTGCTTTTGTGAGCATTTGTAAACAGTTAAAATAAATGTTTTTTCCCTTCTCAACGTAGACCTACCTATCGATCAAAGTACTGCATACATCTCTTAAGAAATGGTTTATTTTCTTCGTTGCTTTTGTGTGCATTTGTAAACAACTAAAATAAATGTTTTTCCCTTCTTAACGTAGACCAACCCATCAATCAAACTATTGCATAAATCTCTTAAGAAATGGTTTATTTTCTTCGTTGCTTTTGTGAGCATTTGTAAACTGTTAAAATAAATGTTTTTTCCCTTCTCGCCGTAGACCAAGCTATTGATCAAATCACTGCATAAATATCTTATAATTTTTTATATTTTATTCGTTGCTTTTGTGAACATTTGTAAGCAGTTCAAATTAAAAATTTTTCCCTTCTCAACATAGACCAACCTATCGATCAAACTACTGTATAAATATCTAAAGAAATGGTTTATTTTCTTTGTTACTTTTGTGAGCATTTGTAAGCAGTTTACATAAATGTTTTTCCCTTCTTAACGTAGACCATTACTATCGATCAAATTTCTGCATAAATCTCTTAAGAATTAGCTTATTTTCTTTATTGCATCTGTGATCATTTTCGAGCAGTTAAAATTAATGATTTTTTTCCCCTTCTCATTGTAGACCAACCTATCGATCAAACTAATGCATAAATCTCTTAAGAAATAGTTTATTTTCTTCGTTGTTTTCGTGAACATTTGTAAGCAGTTTACATAAATGTTTTTCCCCTTCTTAACGTAGACCATTACTATCGATCAAATTTCTGCATAAATCTCTTAAGAATTAGTTTATTTTCTTTATTGCATCTGTGATCATTTTCGAGCAGTTAAAATTAATGATTTTTTTCCCCTTCTCATTGTAGACCAACCTATCGATCAAACTAATGCATAAATCTCTTAAGAAATAGTTTATTTTCTTCGTTGTTTTCGTGAACATTTGTAAGCAGTTTACATAAATGTTTTTTCCCTTCTTAACGTAGACCATTACTATCGATCAAATTTCTGCATAAATCTCTTAAGAATTAGTTTATTTTCTTTATTGCATCTGTGATCATTTTTGAGCAGTTAAAATTAATGATTTTTTCCCCCTTCTCATTGTAGACCAACCTATCGATCAAACTAATGCATAAATCTCTTAAGAAATAGTTTATTTTCTTCGTTGTTTTCGTGAACATTTGTAAGCAGTTTACATAAATGTTTTTCCCCTTCTTAACGTAGACCATTACTATCGATCAAATTTCTGCATAAATCTCTTAAGAATTAGTTTATTTTCTTTATTGCATCTGTGATCATTTTCGAGCAGTTAAAATTAATGATTTTTTTCCCCTTCTCATTGTAGACCAACCTATCGATCAAACTAATGCATAAATCTCTTAAGAAATAGTTTATTTTCTTCGTTCTTTTCGTGAACATTTGTAAGCAGTTTACATAAATGTTTTTTCCCTTCTTAACGTAGACCATTACTATCGATCAAATTTCTGCATAAATCTCTTAAGAATTAGTTTATTTTCTTTATTGCATCTGTGATCATTTTTGAGCAGTTAAAATTAATGATTTTTTCCCCCTTCTCATTGTAGACCAACCTATCGATCAAACTAATGCATAAATCTCTTAAGAAATAGTTTATTTTCTTCGTTGTTTTCGTGAACATTTGTAAGCAGTTTAAAGTTTTTTTCCTTCCTAAATGTTGACCAAGCTATTTGTCAAACTATTGCACAAATCTCTTAGGAATTGTTTTAATTTCTTCGTGATTTTTGTTAATATTTTTAATAAGTTTAAATGAATTTTTTCCCTTCCTCAACGTTGACGTAGCTACTGGTCAAACTACTGCCGAAATATCTTTAGATGTGATTTATTTCATTCATATTCGTCACTTCTGTGAACTTTTGTGACCAGTTAAAAAAGTTTTGTCATTTTTAGAGAAAAACAAAAAGCTGCTAGAAATTGAAAGTAAAAAATAAATAAAAAAATAGCTGTTTTATTAGAAAAGGTTTTTTGTACTATCTTTGTCAAGAGTATAAAAATAGTTCATTATTATAGAAAATAAGAACTGTAGTTCTAATGCCAGTACCAATTCATTTTTTTCCCTTCAGAATAATGAAATAAATTCCTAAATAAGTCACTTATTAATTTCTATTAGAACATGAAACTAAAATACGTCACAAAAATATAGATAACCACAATCACGAGGGTGGTAAAGTTTTCCTGAGAAATTATGAGCCCATAAACGCACTTAAATCATAAATTGATTAACCAAAATAAATCTGCGTCATATTTAACTATATGCCTTTTTGCTTTTTCTTTTTCTTTACGGTCTACTATTTAAGGCGCTAAGTTAGAACTCATATTTTCTTGTTCGTAGTTCTAAGATTTTGATGACGATATGAAATTCCAAAAATATGTTTATGTGTACTACTAGTTCGGAGAATATAGACCAATTATTTATCAAAAATAATTTCAGTGTATATGCACTTTAAAATTATTAAATAGCAAAAAATTAAGAAACAAAACATCTTAGTGTTTGATATGTGACAGATTTAATTCACCTGGGCCCATTTTTGATAATATATATATATTTTTTTTTATCAAAAAATGGTGGGCATCAGCTTTTTATAACCCTAATAGTTATTTCTTTAGATTCAGTATTATGGAAATTTAAAACAGCCTCTTGACTATTTGAATCAGTCATTAATTTTAGAAAACGCTGAGTCGTCTGAGAATTTCTTTTAAGTTGTCAATTATTACATAAAACTAAATTTTGACAAATAGTGACTATTTAGTATTCTCAAATATCATTCTTATATCTATTCGTATTAGTGTCAAAGAGATATTGAACAAAAAGTTCTGTGACGTTACACAAACGTTTTTCTCACATCACGATTCCATCTGGTATCTCAAGAAATATCGTTCGGAATACAGGAAATTCGCAACTTTCCATTATCACCAACAGATGTCGCTCGTCGGAAACTACTTCAGCTAATCACCAACTACGAACCAGGAAATCAGTTCTTATTTACCAACCTCCAGCCTAAACGACACGCCACCGAGATCATCGGCAGACACCATCTTAAAAGATCTGATACCCACTTCCCCTCTACCAAGCTCATAAAAGTATTTCCCCTCCATCCTTAAGGCCACCCTATCAGATCGTTATCCTGACCGACTGTTCCCATTTGATGTTCCATTCTTCCTACCTTAAGGAAACATTAAAAAAAAAATCGAACATAAAAGGATCTTTTACTTTTTGGTTCCTATCGACGTTTTTTGTTGCGCCGTGGGCATCGCTGTGGCAAATGTATGTTGTGGGGGGAGACTGCTCCTGCAAAAAAGATATTATGGCACAATGGACTCATTGCAGAAGAGTTGAGTTATCGAAGAGCTATTTATCATCAAGAGAACATTTACCACAGAGCGTCAATAATGCTGCCTTTCTTGAGGGCTTTTGACTAAGAATGCCACGCACAGACAAAGGAGGATTTGTGGAGCTTTTAGAGGGAATGGTTTTAAGGTTTCTTTTAAAGGCTCGTCAACGGTTTAAAACTTTTCTGCCATCGGTCTTCTTTTCTAACTTTTGTTTGCTGTTGTTTCTTTACTTAAGGTTTTGAATCGATGGAATCTTGTTTGTTATTTTTAGTCTTGGATTTAAAGGTTGGAATTTTTGTGAATTCTCACTTTAAAAGACCGTTGAGTTTTAAGTGTGCGTGTATAAAAATGCGCATTTGAGGTACAAACCAACCTTCCCCTCCTTGAAGGTCGTTAAGAGGAAAGACATTACAGCTGTGCTTAGCAAAGAGGCAGTATCTACAGATTTTGCAACTTTCAGGTGGCTCTCAGCAATTTGTTCTACATAATGTATACACTATCTGTGCACGGGAAATATTCAAACACCACCATTTCTTATTTTGAGCCAAATTGAAGATACTGTTTCTGTTCATAGCAAGGCTATATACAGTTCGAGAGTGCAGAGAGATAATTTGCACAAAATATTCTACGTTTTAATGTGTTTTTAAGCGTTTTTAAACCTTTAAATTGGATTTCGAAAATTCATTTCTACGTCACTTAAACCATTTTTACTACTTGATGGTCAGCCATCTGTTATTTTCTAAAGAGAGTTTTCTTGTCTTAAATTACATAAAACAAGATTTAGAAGCAAGAAGGTGTGGTTGTGTGAAACAATGACTATGTATGCCTTATTATCATAGAACACCGCCTCATCAACTCTTTTACTATCACTAATTTATCTCGAGTCATGTTAGATCTTACTGCATTTTGCACAAGATTTATGTAGTGTAGTATTTTTATGCGCCATTAGTAGTTTGGTCTTTTATTAGATTTTTACTCGACTTACGGTACCTAGAACACTTCTAATCTTTTTAGAAAACGTAATATATTAATTCTAAATATCAATCCAACCAATTTATCTGTTATTTTTTCTGGATTAGTTTTGTATTTCTAGAAGGTGCAAGTGTTATTATTAATTATCTTAAGAAATAATTTAACCCATTAGTGCCAAGTGTCCCATATTTGGGACGGTACAGAAAAAATCTTATTGTGTTTGATAAAATTTACATAGAAACTTATTCTTCATATTAAATTCATGATAAGAGTGTGTTTGAAATAATAATCAACAGAGGATATATAGAGGTATACATAGGATAACAGAGGATTGTATATTTCTATATTTATGACCTCTGAACTTCTGAATGTAGTTGTTGTTTGAAGTTAGTCATGCCTAAGCATAAAAGATAAGATAAAATTTTAATACTATTACTTAAATTGAATATTTTTGATAAATATGTTTGCAAATATATTAATTTAGAATACATATTTTGTAAAATTCTCTTATTTCATTGTCAAAGTTGATTTTGGGGAGATATATCCTAGCATCCCTTTTTTTGGGAGGCTAGGCATGAAAGGGTAGGTTTTTTTTTCCATATTCTCATGAGTTACTATGTAGAATTATTTCATATTGGTATCAATTCAAAAGCAATATTTTTTGGTATATAACCAAGATTGTCTCTAAAAATTATTTCCATCAAAAATTTTTAAAATTTAGTCTTGTCGACTTATAATTTTCTAAATTAGAAACATTTGTAATGGATTTTTCATCTCTAAATCTATATTTCATGAACATAAAATGTCACAATTAAATTATTTACCCCCCCCCCTTTCAATATTTTTAGTTTATCTTTGCAAGAAGCATTGACAATGCTTGAAAAGTTTTCTGGTGATGAAGAATTCCAGAATGCTGATAAATACATATCTCCCCCGTCTAATGATATTACTGATGAAGATAGTGGCGAAGAAGATGTAGTTGATATAGATAACTTTCCCGGTGCACAATTGCGTTGTGATGCTATAGTTACAATAAAACCAACTAATGCTTCTCGTCAAATTATTGGTGAAGAATCATCAGAGAGTTATAAACAATTACCCTCCCCGCCCAAGAAACTTAAGAAAAATACTAAGAAAAAGTCAGTAGAAAGGAAATGGGTTGCTTAAGACATTTCGAAAAATAAAAAGGATGAATTTGCCTGGAAAGTACCAAAACCAGGTTTTCTAAATGTTCACTGGTCTCCAACATCAATATTTGAAGAATTCATAGTTGATGAGATGTTGGCGCTGATTCGAGCGGAAATTATTCTGTATGCTCAGCAAAAGGGACATATGAACTATACTGTCTCTAAAGAAGAATTACGTTTGTTTCTAGCTATATTACCAACAAGCGGATATGCAGAGTTACCAAGAAGACCTCTTTATTGGAATCCTTCAATTGATGTAAACAATGTTGCAGTTAGTTCAGCAATGAGTCGAAACCGTTTTGAGCAAATTTTACAATTCTTATATTTTGCTGACAACAAAAAACTTGACAAAAAAGATAATTTGGCAAAGCTTAGACCATATTTTTCAATGTTAAATGAACAATATTTATTTTACTATTCAATGGAGCAGGAATTGAATATTGATGAAAGCATGCTTCCATATTATGGTCAGCATGGGTGCAAACAGTTCATTAGAAATAAACCAATTTGGTGTCTAAACTTGGTTATCTTGTACAATTTGAAACATATCAAGGTGCCGGTACAGTAACGGATGTAGATGGTTTCGGATTGGGGGTTTCAGTGGTTTTGGATTTAATTTCAGAACTACCTGAGAATTTGCCTTATGGTATATATTTCGATAATTTATTTACTAGCCCAGCACTTTTAGACCATTTGTCTAAGAAAGGTATTGGTGGAACTGGTACTATTCGTCAAAATCGAACAGAAGATTGTCCTCTTGAAGGTGTAAATTTCTTCGAGAAAAGAAATCGAGATTCGTTTGAATATCACCTGGATGAAAAAGAAAAGATTATTTTAGTAAGGTGGAATGGCAATAGCTTCGTAACAATAGGATCCAATGTACAAGGAGTATATCCAATACTAAAAGCAAAAAGATGGTCAAATGCAGCAACAAAAATTATTGATGTGGATCAACCAAATGTAATTGCGCAATACAATCGATGTATGGGAGGTACAGATCGAATGGATCAAAATCTCAACAGCTACAATTGTTCCATTCGTTCTAAAAAATAGTGGTGGTCATTATTTGTTTACGGATTGGAAAGCTCCATTCAAATTGGATGGCAGATAAAGGACACAAATTTATAGATTGTGTCCTTTATCAAGCCAACATCCACTTGATCTCTTAAATTTTTGGAGGGAAATTTGTCTTGCATATTTCAAGCTAAACACTTTAACACCTGGTCCTGCTAAGAATCCAAGAAACCGTAAAAAATCCAAGGTATTAGATTCCATTAGATATGTCGGTATGCATCATAACATTATTATTAACAAAACTCAAATTATATGTGCGAACTGTGGAATGAAGGTCATGAGAAAGTGAAGTAAATGCATGGTTGGATTGCACGAAAAATGTTTTAAAGAATTCCACTTGAAATAATTAAAAAATTTCTTTTAAATTTAAATTTAAAACTGAAATGATATAAGTATATTAATTGTGTTTTGATTGTAAGGATATATAACCTGTATTTTGATTAATTTATAATTCATGCTAAAAACCATAATTAAAGTCAGTTTTAGTTTTTTTAAAACTAAATTTTAAAATTTTAAAAATTTAAATGAGTGTTTTTTTACTATTTGCAATAGTGTTTATTATTGCATCATAAAAGTATAGCTTTTAAGGAGGTACTATGTGATTGTTTGCTAGCGTCCCAAAATTGGAACATTTAATTTTTAAAAAAATAAATTTGAATTTTTCATGTTTCGATTTTTTTTCATTATTTTTTCCATTAATTTCACATCATTTACTACTTATATTGAGATTTTTGAAGAGAAAACAAAAGTCAGGGGGCACTAATGGGTTAAATAATATATAGTTTAAAAGAATCAGATCGGAAAATACGATTTCGATCATGCCTATAAGTTTGGGTACGGTGAAAGAAGTAGAAAAATTCATACCCATTTGGCTCTATCTCTCTAATTCAATAATATATATATATTTTTTCAGTTGAGTATTAAATCAAGTAGAAAATTAATCAACATGAAACAATGATCTATTTCCAAAAATATATTATTCTGAATTCATTCAACAGGTGATAATGGAATTTTCTTCACCTGACCCTGTACAGCCCTCAAGTAGCTACGAAATCTCAAGCACAATCACGATCGCTTCCTGTATCTTCAGAATAGCTCGTGAACGGTTTCTGCTTTGAAAGCAGGTGATGTCTATTAAATATTGAACATATTGATCCCCACTTAATGTTGTGTAATAGGCTCTCTTTGTCTACTAATATATTTAAACTATTTTGCGGAGTAGAGTTGTTGATAAAGTAATGTGACCAGTTGATCCTGATTTTGGCGGGACAGTCCCGCTTTTCACCTCGCTCTCCTTCGAAGTCCTTCTAAACAAAACAAAAATGTCTTCAGAATTTGAAAACTAACAGAGTAGGCAAGTGATGAAGTTTCTGGAGAAAGAAAATTTCTGGTAGCATTATGATAGAGATATCTATGCTGATTGTTAAGCCTTCCTTAGCTTCAATTCAATGGCAAAACATGCACTATTTAGAAGTTACGGTTAGAGATCAGAGAACAAAATCAACTCTTATCGTGGGGAAGGTAACTAACTATCCATAAACCTGACACTTGTCACAGTTTTTAGCATCTAATTGTGAATCAATAAGAGACTGTAGTTTGTAGTGGTATTCGAGAGCTAAATAACTGAGTAGAAGTCAAAACTGCATCTCTTAGTATCTCAAAACCATTCATTTTATGCACTATATCAGCAAATATCAAATATAGTACGCACCTTTTACGTAAAACTTTGTTGACAATAATAAAACCGAGAGCAGATTTTAGAGCTGCGGTAAAGTTAGAAATGTCTTGTAATGAGTTAATTAATCCATCTAAGCATCGTCACAAAAATAACTGACACTTGTTAAAAAAAAAAAAAAAAAAAAAAAAAAAAAAAAATGGAGGACGATGGGAATGTATTGTTTATTGCTTTTTATTAAAAAAATTAGGGATTTTTCCTCCACCAATTTTTAAAAGTAGTTGCAAGAGGCCTTCATAGATGGAGTTGTAGAATGAAAATGGTAAAAAAAAAACCAGTTTGGACATGTTGCAAAAACTACAAGATGGTGTTTCGATGGCATCTTGCTGTTGCTAGAAATTGTGATAATTTTGGAAACGTGGTCACAAATCATAATTTTTAAATATTCGGAAGTGTTACTAGGAAAAAAACTAAATTTTATTTAAAAAAAAAAGTTCACATAGTGCTCTAAACTTCCAAAATTTAAAAAAATTCATAAAATTTCAAATTTTATCTTCTTTTTTATTTTTCACTATTTTTTTCTGATTTTTTAAAAAAAAAATTCGTAGTAAAATATTGTAATTTTTTAAGTATAGGATTTTGAACAAGTAAAATAATTTTCGAGAAAAACTACAATTACTGTACCTATAGGTAGAAAAACGCTAAAAAAAAAAAAAAAAGGATATTTTTCAACATTTAAATTTGTAAATTTTTTTTTTTGGTATTTTATTAAAAAATCCATGCCTATTTTTGTCAAACAGATCTGTAGAAAGACACAAAATGAATTTTAAGAAATCCCCCCGGGTTCCCACTCAAATCACAGAATGAAAATCAACGACTTTTAAGGACCTAAATAATGTTTTTTAAAGACCTTGAAAATCTGTTTTAAGTCATCATGCCTATATATAAATATTTAATAAAGTATATTCTACCAAAAACGTTACAAGTAGGCTCATGCATGATACAAACATGTCAGAGAATTTCGATACATTGCGAATAAGTGGCGGTCACGCTATTATAGCAAGTTTGAGTTTTATTTTCATAAATTTTGCAGTTGGGCGCACAACATTCGCAAAAATTAAAGACATTTAAGGACCTCTAAGCATTTTCAAGGACTTTTAAGCACCTGTAAGGATTTTCAAAAACTTTCAAGGCCTTGAAAACAAGTTCACAAATATTAAGTACTTTTAATGTCCGTGGGAACCCTGATTTCATTTATATTTGCTGAAGTTTTAGCATTTTCAGTAAAGTGGGAGTTCCAAAAAAATACGAACTGGAAAAAATGTGATTGAAGCATCAAAAGAGGTATTGCAGCAACGCTAATTCCTCCATAAAAATATAATTTGTCTTCAATTGCAGCCAGAATAAGGAGATGGCTCCAAAGATTATAAAACAAGCGAAAAAAAATTGAAAATTGATATTTTTGTGAAAACAAGAGATACCAAGTCCCCTTGAATAGCTTTACCCAAAGAATATACGTATGGGTATGAATTTGCATAACATAAATTGCATAAAATATTTACATTACGCTTCATTTTTATTTACAACCATTTTGATAGAGGTAATTAATTAATGTGTGTTGAGGATATCCTAATAACGTCATAGTAATCTGTTTCACCGCCAATACTGTAAGTATGTCGTTGAAGTTGCTGATATATATGCCTGCTGAGTATTGTGGCTTCTACGATCCTCAGATTTAGGCAACCGCTCTTTTATTGTTGAGTGGCAAACGTGTTAAAGCAGGGTGTAATAAAGTTAGCCACTTTTCAAGGTGTCCCAAAAAAATCTGATGGATTTGAACAGTGAATAATAATATCATATCTGAATACTTCGCAAAATCCACAAAACTGGGTTTCAATATGTGCTATGTTGTTGCTGGAAATAGTGGCTATTTTGGGAACACCGTTTTGTAATTTGTGTGATATTGTTTAGATCATTTTTAATATTTTTTCAATCAATAGCGCCATCTTTTGGTGAGTTGTGTGACTATTTTTGAATATTTATGGAATAAAATTATCTAGTTTGCTAAGTAGAATTCAGCAAACAATACATTACTATTGTGTTTACTTTTTAAATTCAGCTGTCAAATATATCAGTCCTTTTCGTGACATCCTGTATCAGCTGTTTATAGCGCTTTTTCATTTTGACTCGTTACTGCGTCATTGATGCAACTTGATGTCCTGAAAGTAACTCTTATTTTTAAAATTGAACATCTTGAAAAGCTTTATTCACTGAGGACTCAAATTCCTTGTGTTCATTAGATTGTCTCAAAAATTCAATTAGTTTTTTGAATTTTATTTACTATCTGTCGTGCAGTTTCAATTCCTTGTGAATAATTGTTTTTGAGAGGCTAATATTTTACAAGTATTTATCCATTTTTGGGACAACCCTTGTCTTTTTTACACATGTAATGTTTAAGCACATTTTCCCTATAACTGTATTCTTATGACCTTGAGTGCAATGCATTTTCTTTGTAAATTTACATCGATTAATTTTTAGCCGTTATGTAATTATCCAATTCTGTTATTTTTAACCCGTTACAGTAATAATTCAACATATACTTTCAAGTAGTCAAATTATATTTTTCTACTCTTTAGTGCATTTATTAAAATGTAGATTTACTTACTCTTAATTCTAATCCAATATATTGTTATTAAAATTAAAGTATAGTTTTATTGAAAAGTAAAGGGGAAGAGTATAGTATTTAAGTTGTGATATATCACGGCTTAACTATTATACTCATTCATGATAAAATACTTGCTAAAATGCAAAAAAAAAAAAAAAAAATGCATTTGTTTTTATTGGCTATATCACTCAAAAATCTGGTATTAATTTTTGTTTAATCTTGAGCAATGTCTTCTTTCTAGTGACTTTACGTGCTGTAGAGAAATACTGCATTTATAAAGACATCCAAATCATATTTATTCAAAAATCCATTTATTCAAATCAATGTTATACATTTTTCTATTGAAAAAAGTGCTCTAACATGCAAAAAACAAACTAATCAACTTAAGAAGTAAAAATATAATTCACAATAGAAATGAGAAGAAACTTAAAGTGTACATTTTCAATTCAAGATACTAAATACAATGCACAGCATTTATAAACTATTGTTAAAGAATGAGAATGACATTAGAAGAGATGCTGAAAGAATTATTCATTAAATGACAGATTATATTGAATCATTAGTTTCAAGAGCAAGAATATAAAATTGAATCATGATACAATTATAGCGGAAAGTGTGAAATAATACTCAAAAGAAATAGTAAATATGTAGGTAAAAAATAACATTACTTAAACATACATTCTTCAGAGAAAAAATAGAAATACTTAAACAGATTTCCAAAACAATGATTGAAAATCTTACAGTCAGGATATCTCAAACATTACTTCCTACTCTTTCACAGTTCAATGTTACGTATAGAAAATGAGAAAAATACTTAAATTATTGAAAATCTAATATTTAGGATATCCCAAACATAACTCTTGACTATTTCAAAACTTCACTGTGTAATATTACGCAATACAAACAATAATTAAAATAAATTCTGGTAAAGGGAATACCCAGAATAGTATTAACATACATAATAAAATGTCGCGATTCCGTGTAGTTAACAACATTGGTATTTTTAATTATAAAACACAGGCAATAAAAGAATACATAAATAATACAAGAAAGTACTAAAATTACGAAAATTAAAATTAAAGAATCGAAATAACAAATATTTTCCATGAATTAAAAATTGTGTTCAGTATTATGACATATATTTAAAAGAAGCAAAATAAAGTTAGTCAACGCAAAAATTACAAAGATTTTTATAATTCTTCAACTGACTTTTTATATTCTAAATGCACTTTTTATTGTTGAAATGTAAAAGTACATTATTAACAACGTTTATTTTTATAATAGAAATATATTTTAAACATTGTAAGAATACAAAAGTTGGATACAATTCAAAATTTACTTCAAATATTTGCTTAATAATTTTTTTTTAACTTTTTGTTATTAATAATAAAAATCATCAAAGCGTAATTACGTTTTAATATTAAAACCATGGTGTTAATCCCTGTTCAAATAAATATACTACATAATACATTAAATTAAGATGGGCAGATACATTAATAATATTTTATTAACATGACACATTTCATCTTATTCATATGATTCTATATTGAAATTGCGATTCGTATTATTAATACTAAAAAAAAAAAAGCAAATTTCTACAAATGCGTTTTATTGCATTCATTTTACTGAATAATACATTTGGAAAATGTCACTTGATTTTAAGTCTCGAAATATTTATTTAAATAGGCAACGACATTAATGAATTTCATTATGAAGGATTATTTGATAAACAAAAAGAAGACAATTCCAATGTTATTCTGCTTTCCTTACCGATAAACAATAAGAAAAGATAAACACGAAATTTCTAAGCATTAAAATATTTTCTTTTTACAAAATTATTTTGCAACTTGAGTTTTAAGTATTAAAAAGAGCATATTTTGATATATTTTAATAAAAACAGAAACTACGTACAACCAAGGAATTTTAAGCATTAAAAATCATTTACTTTTAAATAATACTTTGCCTTTTCAGGTTTATAACAAATATTTTTCATATATTATAATAATAATAGTAAACTTCAAATAAAAGAATGTCTAAGAAATCTTAAGTAACAAGTTAGAAATATTCACAACTTACAACTTGATGATAGCATGCAACTTAAAACAAAAGTTTAAGTCCAAGTTAATAGACTATTATGTGTTTCTAAAGTTGTCCAATCATATCAATAATAATAAAATTAAAAAATAATTAAAGGAACTTAAAATATCAATAGAATTATAATACACATACAATTATAATGTGTCGAAAGAAAAGTCATGAAGCTATGCAAATTGATATGTGAAATGCATTTAAAGATGCACACATATTTCCAAGTTGATCCTAGGCTGCCTAAATACTGACACTTGGCCATATTCGTCAGTAATAAAGAAACCTTCAAACCGTAACAAAGCAGCAAGTGTGTTTCTAAAGTTGTCCAATCATATCAATAATAATAAAATTAAAAAATAATTAAAGGAACTTAAAATATCAATAGAATTATAATACACATACAATTATAATGTGTCGAAAGAAAAGTCATGAAGCTATGCAAATTGATATGTGAAATGCATTTAAAGATGCACACATATTTCCAAGTTGATCCTAGGCTGCCTAAATACTGACACTTGGCCATATTCGTCAGTAATAAAGAAACCTTCAAACCGTAACAAAGCAGCAAATGTGTTTCTAAAGTTGTCCAATCATATCAATAATAATAAAATTAAAAAATAATTAAAGGAACTTAAAATATCAATAGAATTATAATACACATACAATTATAATGTGTCGAAAGAAAAGTCACGAAGCTATGCAAATTGATATGTGAAATGCATTTAAAGATGCACACATATTTCCAAGTTGATCCTAGGCTGCCTAAATACTGACACTTGGCCATATTCGTCAGTAATAAAGAAACCTTCAAACCGTAACAAAGCAGCAAGTGCCACATTTTTTGCACGCAAGCAATTGCTCGGTTAAATGAATTTCTTGATGATTCTTCAGATCTTCAAAGGAATACAACATTAAAGAGCATAAGCCGCAGCAGTATTTTTTTGGAGGGGAACCCTCTAAATCATGATCTTGGTTGTGGTCCAGAAGCCGGCCGACACAGTTCCGGCTGCATTCTGTGCACATGTAGCACGGTCCTTTAAAATGATAAGAAAGATTTTTATTGAACTCATTTTTACATGAGATACACGTGTTGTATGCAATGGCGTGGGTTCGAAGATGCAGCTTCAAACAGCCTCGCTTCTTGTACGTCTTACTGCACTTAGGGCATGCGAATTTTACTATAGGTATGTAGGTACTAATAGAAGATTTTTGGGGACTTTTATTACGACGATGGTGCTTCTGGAATGAGGTTTGACCGCAGCTATGATGCATCTTTTGTATGTGAGCTCCGAGTGCTTCCGTTGATCCAAAATGGGCTTCACAAACATAAGGGCACTTGACGTGTTTCATGATGTGCTTCTTTAGTTCTCGCAAAGTTTGGTAACAGGCAGTGCAGTAACTGCACACGTGAACTTGTCTACTTTCGCGAGCATCGAACAGCTCGGGCATGCTGTCCGTATCCGTGTTTTCTTCTGGGAAAGTTGGATTGCAAGATGTTCTTCTCAAGTTGGGAGATGAAGATGGTGAAGTGACATTTTCGTCACGTGACATATTAGGGTTTTGGACGGAAGGAGAATTCATTGTAGTGAAGGAGATAGAATTTTTTGGTGAAATAATGGATTTATTTTTGGTAACAGTTGTTGAATGGTTCATGGTTTTATGGGACTTATTTACGATTGACGTGTTTCTTGGCGAAATCTGAGAATTATTTGCGATAGGGGAATTTCTCGTCGAGGGCCTCAAAGTATTTCGAATGCCAAACCAACTCCTTAGGATAGGAGAACTCTCTTCATTAGAAGGATTTATCAATGTAATGTGAGAATTACTTTCAATGCAGGGCTGAATTTCTGAAATACGAGAACCATTTGAGAAAGAAGGATGACCTATTGAATTATTGCAGTCACTTTGTTTGGTACCAATTGTAATGCTAGGATCACTTATGTCAGACGGCATTCTAGTTATGTCTGAGAAATCGCTATGTGAAGTCGAATCGATTATTTCTGTATTTTCTTGACCACCATAATTAGTTACCAATGAGTGTGGACTTGATTCATCGATAATTTTAACTGAATCCTCACTTTCTTGGACATTTATTTTTGTAGGTGAAAAGATTGTAGGTATTCGGTCTATAGAATATTGGATATTATTATAATTGCCACTGGGTGCTTGTATGGTACACTGACTTTCAGTGTTAGTATCAGCTACTCGAAAGTATAAACTTCTGACTGGCAACTTCGCTTCTGGTATTTGGATTATGGTTACTCTATCTGCCTCAGGAATTTCGCGCTCTAGACCTATTACAATATATTTAGGAATCACCCTTAATTCTTCTAAAATTTGAATGTCCTCATCCTCACTGTCATTGTCAGACATATTTTCTATTGTTCCTGGAAATACATTGCTTTTGGTAGAAGGTTTCGAAAGAATGGAATGATTACTTTTTGGTACATTGGCAGCCACCTGTGAAACAATTGCAAGTGAATTATCTTGAGATTCATCGCCAAGGGTTTGAGGTAAACTTTGAAGACTCTTTTTTTTTTGTATGGGTTGAATACAATTTCCATCAGAAGTTATTTTGTTAGAAGCTACAGTAGAGGTATAATTTTCTGTGCTTCGAACATTCTGGTCTTCCCTATTATCTTCAATTACATCCATTATAGAATTTATTTCTGAAAGTTTCCATAATGCAATTTCGCCAATATCTATCCTACTGAAACTTTTTTCACGTGAACTCTTTACATGCAAAGTCGCCTTAATTGTGTTATTTTCTTGATTTATCCTGTAAGGATAAAAACATTTTGAAGTATTGCCACTAACCCTATCCGTTATTCTATTGTTAAAAGCTTCAACACTATTTTCTTCTTCGTCTGGCTTTTCTTTCTTACATTCTACAAACATAGTGTCAGCCATCTCACACTGAGATTTATCAACGATTACTTCTAGTGTAATAAATCCTTCTAATTGAATATCTGAATTGATAACATTCATCCTCCACACATCATCAGTATAAAAGCAGTAATTTGAAGTTGGATATTTTCTAATCGAATTAATAGTTTCATCGCCTGTCAAAGTTTCTTGATTTGATGGATCAAGACTAGTGCCACCATTTCTTTCCTTTCTTATACCTCCAGAAGATGCCATATTAGCTTCTTTGTCAATTACAGTTTGTGACGAAAGATCTTCCCCAGTCCCTACGTTCGGAAGGGAAGTCTGATTTTCACTGCATGGGATCTTTCGAGTTTCTTGAAGCTTCATAATGGAGGTATCATAATGTTGCCGTAGAATTGGGTAAGGCATAGCATCGACATTTTTAGTTCCTCTGTTCCTTGCTTTGCTTGCACAAAATCGTAACCGTGTGGTGTTGGAGTTCCTTGCTTCGCACATACCAGATTGAAGGCGTTTAACGGACTGTGTTGTTTCCCTTGAAGGGGTGTAGGAGTTTCTTGCTTTGCTCATACCAGATTGAAGGAGTGAAACGGACTGAGTTGTTTCCTTTGAAGAGGTGTCGGACTTGATTTTAGAACGTTTTGGGAGATAATTCAGGAAAATTCTATTGTTGATTTCATGCGGTGCAGAGATAGAAGTAGTTTCTCTGTTCGATATATAATTTCTGCTTTTGGATGTTTTTCTTTTCTTTGAGCGAGGGTACATTTTTTTATTGGATCTACTTCTGATAACTTCGATGTCAGATTTGGTTGAGTTCGGTACCGGTTTGAAGTTGAAATATTTCGGATTAACTGCGGACTGCTTTTTTTGAAAATTTGATGGGTTGGAAAATCAGTAATTCTATAACGATTGTTGTAAAAATTCATTATATAGCACAGCACATCCAAACAATTCAAACTTGTCTCCAAACGCTTTGTGCGTAACGTACAAAATAATTCAGGGCTTTCAAATCAGGGCAGAGGTAAATTGATCGTTAAAAGATGTTTATATTCTAATCTGGATATTGTCTAACTCGTGTAACTTGTTACTTGACTGTCATCGTTTAGTACCCTATCTAAATAAATAAAATAAACTATATTAAAATACAATACAACTGTAAGCACGATTGAAATGCAGTGATTCCCGCCTTTAACATTAAGAACTTTTTTCAGATTTAGGCTAAATATTTATGTCTACCTTAACACTCAAATAGATTTATAAAACAGTAAAATATTTTGTTGCCATGAGTACATGACAAATATACAAAAAGGATATAATCAGGGTGGTCACAAAATTCAAGAAAAAAAGTTCCCTGATTTCCCTGACAAATTTCGAAAAAGTTCCCTGATTTTACGGATTTTTTTTGTTTTCTTCAAATTTCTTTAATTTTTCCAGTTGTGTGATCAAATAGAACATGTATGCTAAAGAGATAATACACCAATTTAAAAAAAAAAAAAAAAATAGTTTTGGTGGTAAGGAAAAGTTGAAATTATACCGCAATTTTAAATTTCTAATGATTATCACCACAATTCTCCGGTAAATAGGGAAACGTACCTTCAGAAAAAAAGAAAATTTGACTGATTTTCGAGAAATTTTAGAAAGTTCCCTGACATTTTCCTGATTTCTTCCAAAATCAGAAAGCTCCCCGACATTTTCCTGATTTCCAGGTTCTGTGGCCACTCTGATAATGTAATTACCCACGTAGCACAGCAATATTCACTAATGCCAGAAAAAGGGATTCTAGAAGACTGATTAATGGACAATTCCCGCATTTTTAAATTTTTTTTTTATTCAATTCTACATGTTTCGAAAAGGGCATAAACACAAAAATTTCTGCTCAATGCTCTTTTTCTTTTTTTAATTTGCAATCAAAGTTCCGTTGTTATACTAAACTTCAACTTAACCAGACATCACTTAGACGATAGATCGACACAGTGCTCATAGGTATTTAATCCATTTTGGCGGAGTGAAGACATAATTCTCGCCAAACCTTATAGCCTTTTGTTCTCTACAGGGTTGTGGTTTGGCGAACATTATGCTTTCACGCAGCCAAAATGGATTAAATACCTATGAGCACTGTAACGATCTACCGTCTAAGTGATGTCTAGTTAAGTTGAAGTTTAGTATAGACGTTAGCGAGAAAACGATTCACTCGGTTCGAATTAAATGTGACGAATCCAATTGGATTAAACTTGCTGATATCCAATCGCGTTATAAAAATCGCGTCATCCAAATGCGTTATCATTATTGAAACTCTTTCCTGTTTCATATTCATAAAATACTTTTATGTTCACATATTGAAAAGTTAACATTATGTATGTTAAGTTTCAAACAAACTTCCGTAAGTTATATACTGTTTCTTCAGAATTTTAACTGACTATGGCAGCTATCTATAACAACAGATCCACAATTTTTATTTCAATAAATGTTCATTTCAACACATAACTTACTCTCCTTTCTATAAATTCTCCCCTTTGGATAATTTCAAAGATTTTAGCAATGTTTCAATTAAAAGATATTCCTTTCTGTTAGATAATTATTTTAATTCATTTGTTGGTTGGTTGTTTTCAGATTATCTGGCGCCGTCAGCAACACGAGGGCTATAATGCGCCGAAACATTTGTCATTTGACAAGCCAACATACATTTACAAACACCCATGCCTTACACGGGATTCGAACCCGTAACCTCGCGGTCTAGAAGTCAGCACGCTAACCACTATACCGTTTGGTCTGCTTAATTCATTTGTAAATATAAAATCTGAGGATGGTGTAAAATTTTTTAAATATATATTTTATGCTTTAATTTAACACAAAATCCTGCAATGGCACGCAATATATGTTTCTTAAAATTAATCAACTAGGACTAGATGACAACACAAGCTTATAATATAACTCGTTTTTTTTAGCTTCGAATTCAAGTAGTGTAAAGATCAAATGAATGCAAGAATATAATTTGCAATACGAAAACTTTCAGGAATGTGTTAGTTAACTTGGAGCTTTGAAGACAACAGAAATCTTAAAATTTGAATTCTTGAAACTTTATAGGTCACAGTGAGTCCATGTATATAGGAAAGGAAGTATCCTAGTAAAGTACTTGACACGCGAATACCTTAGGAATATTCTTTTTTAAATTAAATATTTTGAAGTCCAGGAGTTAAAGAAATTGTTGAAAGTGGATTGCGTGTCAACTGTTGAATTACATGAAAGATCAATTTTCCGTTTGTACATTGCCGACAGTTGGAACAATCCGGGTGTGGTACTAGGGTTAGTTGTATTTTATTGTCAGGCAAATGTCTGAAATTTTGAATTCTCGTACATAATTATTGCTTTAGAAAATTGGTTTTATTACAGACTGAGAGGCTACTGCATGTTTAGGTACCCCATTGAATATCATTCTGAATTTTTTTTATAGAATGCGGATAAAAGTTAGCAAATTACGAATTCACTGGTCTGCCGTGGCAAAAATGGCCGGAATTGGTCAAAAATCGACTTGGAATGAGTTGAACTAAATCCGACTGCAAATATGTCCTAACTTGCCAAAAAACTAACCCATTTTTTCATCTGGTAACCTATTTTTCAATGAAGCGTCTTTGGCATGTGAGGCCAGAGAGCTAACCCCACATTTTATCAATTAATCAACATTTTGGCAAAAAAAGTGGAAAAACACTTTTTTGCGGAACTGTAAAATGTATGCGATTTGTGTCATAAAACACATATGTAATTGCACACCGAAGATACATTGAATAGATGGTATAAGTAGCAAACTGTGCATTTCCCTTCATTTTCCCAAGTGTGAAAACAGAGGGAGTAGAGGAAATTAATTTTAAACTTCAAAAATAGCTATACAAATATATTTGTGTACTAATGTGTGTACAGAGCAGTGGCCCTGCTAGAAATATTTTCTGAGGGGTGTTTTAGGCAAGTTTAATCTGATAAAGCCCTTCAATGTCCATTAATACTAATAACATTGTAGAAAAAGTGAAAATTCTCAGAAAAAAAGAGGAAATCGACGTAAAAGCGAAAGATTTTTACCCGATTTTCAATCAATATGCTTTCGGTGAGTGCTTTCTACACGTTGTTACAAGAAAATATCATACGAAATATCAAATTTTCAGAACGCAGACGTGCGTTCTGAAAAAAATTACCCAACTTCGTGGAAGAAAACTTGAATCTGAAGGAAATTTCCTGACTTTTCCAGAAAATATCAAATTTGTTGGTTTTCTCTAACCTTTTTAAGGCATTTTTATTTTCCATGACAATTTCAGGTTTTCTTTGTTTTCCAGGTGCGTGTCAACCCTGGGCAAATCCCTCACTGACTGATTCATTTACTCACTCTTTGTGTCATCACTAATAAATTCTCCCACTTCCCAAAGCACAGGGTTCATACTCATTTTTAGAAAAAAATTCCCTGAGATTTCCAGAGTCGTGTTTTCCATCGCGGAGTTAATTATTTTCAGCCACATAAATATACAGAGTTGCCACTCAAAATGCAAAACAAAATTCCTTGACTCTTCCAGGTTTTCCAGAATTTTTTTTTTTTAAATTTTCAATTTTCATTTCAAGCCGAAGTAATCAAAATTTTTTACATAGAATTGCGTTAAAATTGTAATTTTAAAGAAGGATTATACAGAAAAAAAAATTCCCTAATTCCAGAGTCATGTTTTCCATCGCGGAGTTAATTATTTTTAGCCACATAAATATACAGGGTTGCCACTTAAAATGCAAAACAAAATTTCTTGACTCTTCCAGGTTTTCCAGATTTTTTTTTTTAAATTTTCAGGTTTCATTTCAAGCCAAAGTAAACAAAATTTTTTACATAGAATTGCCGCTAAATTTGTAGTTTTAAAGAAGGATTATACAGAAAAAAAATTCCCTGAGATTTCCAGAGTCATGTTTTCCATCGCGGAGTTAATTATTTTTAGCCACATAAATATACAGGGTTGCCACTCAAAATGCAAAACAAAATTTCATGACTCTTTCAGGTTTTCCAGAATTTTTTTTTTAAATTTTCAGGTTTCATTTCAAGCCAAAGTAAACAAAATTTTTTAACATAGAATTGCCGTTAAAATTGTAATTTTAAAGAAGGATTATACAGAAAAAAAATTCCCTGAGATTTCCAGAGTCATGTTTTCCATCGCGGAGTTAATTATTTTTAGCCACATAATTATACAGAGTTGCCACTCAAAATGCAAAACAAAATTTCTTGACTCTTCCAGGTTTTCCAGATTTTTTTTTTTAAATTTTCAGGTTTCATTTCAAGTCGAAGTAAACAAAAATTTTTACATAGAATTGCCGCTAAATTTTTAGTTTTAAAGAAGGATTATACAGAAAAAAAAATTTCCGATATTTTAATGAGCATTTTTATCAATTAATCAAAATTTAAAAAAAAAAAAAAAAATAATAATTGGGAAATCAACTTTTTTTGTGGAACTGTGAAATGCTTGCAATTAGTGTCACCAAACACTTATGTAATTACACACAGAGACAAATTAATGATATTGTTGCACAAATTGTCTGTATATATTGTAAATAGTGACGTATTATTTCAAAATTCTATTGTAATTTATTTTTATCTTATTTTATTTATTAATTAATAGCGATTATACAAGTTAGAAAAAGGTGGCAACACCTAAAGCAATCGAGAAGTTTCGAGATATTTCTTTTCCGATGAATTGGCTGGAAATTTCGAGAATGTCTCACGCGCTTGTATATAAAAGACTGGAGAACGGGAAAGTTTTCAGATTGACTTCGGACTTCGTTGAAAGCTGATCTCTTTGTTTACCTATTGGAGTGAGCTTGTATAATCGCTGAATTCGAGGTTATTTTTGTTGAAGCTTGTGTTGAAGCTCGAGAGTAATTAAACTGTTGCCTGTGAATAAATTTTTGGAGTTTTCTGAAGAGAGAATAAATATTTTAATACCGTGAAAACTGTGCCATCATTGCCTCAGTGGAAAAATTCGTAACAATATGGTAGAAGTAGCAAACTGTGCGCCTTCCTTCATTTTTCTCAAGGATGAAAACAATCAAAATATAAAAAAAGGGGGAAATATACTTACACGGCTTTATTTCGAACTGCAAAAATAGCGCTGAATAAGAATATATTTATGTACAAATGTATGTACAGAACAGTGGCGCAGCTAGAATTTTTTCAAAGGGGTGAGACTTTAAGTCCTACAAAGTCCATTAAAAATAATAAAATTGTAGAAAAAGTGAAAAATCCAAGAAAAAAGCTGAAATCAGAGTAAGAGCGAAAGACTTTCACACGTTTTTCAGTCAATTTGTTTTCAGAGGGTGCATTTTACACATTGTTACAAGGAAATATCATATGAAATATCAAATTTTCAGAATGCTGGCGTACGTACTGAAAAAAAAAAAAAAAAAAAAAAAAAAAATACTGGACTTCTTGGAAGAAAACTTGAATCTGAAAGAAATTCCATGACTTTTCCAGAAAATACCACATTTTTTAGTTTTCCCTGACATTTTCCTGACCTTTTACAGGCATTTTCATTTTCCCTGACAATTCCAGGTTTTCCCTGTTTTCCAGGAGTGTGACAACCCTGATATAGTCAAACCTCAATAACAAAAAATTCTTCCGATAACTCGAAAAAAGTCATTTTTCTTTAAGAATAATTTTCGGCTAGTCTATGTTATCAAATAATTCTAAAATTTCAATTCCTCGAGCTAGGTTTAAAGAAATGAGTAGTTTTTTTTTCAAAGAGTAACAACCACTTTTTCCAGGTTTTACGGGGGATTTTTCTTTTTTCCCTAAAAATTCCTTGAGATTTTAAGGTTGATTTATTTTCCCTGAGTTTTCCAGGTTTTCCCTGAGGCGTATGAATCCTGTAGTGTCACAATTCTGTAAAACTTGGTAGAAATGTTAATAAAAACAAACAGAAAAAATATGCTATTCTGATCTCGATTTACCAACTTTAAAATGTCGAAAAGAGATCAAACGTTCTAAATTAGAGACACCCAAATGAGTCAATTCCAATAAAGTTACAACTCTGAAATGTATTACCAAAGTCAAGAACATATAAAGTAATCTATTCTGATTTTAATAAATTTAGTATAAAAGCTAGGGGTGCACAGAATAGCGATTTTTACCGAATATCAAATATTCGGCCTCTCGACAAGCTGAATACCGAACATTCAACAGGCTGAATATCTGATGTATAGTTTCCTATAAAACTTGTCTTAACTTCTACTTATCATAAGAAATAGGATTATTTCATAACATTAGGTTAATAATATATTGTTGACTAGACCGTCATTACTGACAATTATCTTGAATCGGAATGGTTACATAACAAAACAACTTATTCTCCAAATTTTTAAAGATATTCAAGAGGACAGATTTTGTGTCATGGGGATGCTTAAGGGGGTCCAGTACCGAAATTTTTTCAAAAATCCCAATTTTTTTTCTTCTGATTTTAAAAAATAGTTCATGCATTCCTGAAGAGAATGATGTTTTTATCTTATTCCTCCGGTGATTAGAACGCCACAAAATTACCTGTGATTTAAACATCACTAATGGGCGTAACACCTTGAAGCGTCTGCTTAAAATGCGCTTTTCGAGCACTAGTGCTTTTCACAGATGTTGCATATTCAAATCAATATATCTCCAGAACCATTAACAATTGGCTATTCAAATTTTTGGAGCATTTAATTTATATAGTTTTAAATATTTTGTCCTCACAGAATTTTATTTTTTTAATTCTGTTTTAAAATATAAAATTTTTCATAAAAGATAACGTAAAAAAAAGCAAAAAATTTCAATATTTTAACTTTGAGAATTTTTTTAATTTTTTTTAATTCACCTATCAAAATTCTGTGAAGACAAACTTTTCTTTATATAATTATGTATTACAGAAAGCTTTCACTTTGAAAAAAAATTTATTTTTTCTTGACTTATATCAAAATACGCAAACATCAATTATTATGGATTTTTCTTGGTTTTTAAATTTTTTTTAAATAACTAAACACAATATTTAAAAAAATATTTTCTCAAAGATATATAAATAGTATCTCATACATAAAATAAATTTTTGACATAAAAATGTACATAAATAAAGTTTTTTTTTATTTTCGGTACCGGACCCCCTTAAGGAGTGTATAAAAAAAAAACGTTCCAAAATTACTGTTAAGGTGCCTTTCAAATTTAGACTTATTTGAAAATTATACCGAATTATTACTACCCCCCCACCTCCGCTCTTTTTTGGTAATGAGCAGAATGAAGAATATTATACTGAACTAGGGGGATCCGCCCCCTGCTCCCTTACGCTCGCCAACCCCCTGGATTGCTATGCAATTCCCTTGGTTCGCGACGTGCACCAGGCTCGTTCCGCTAGCTTCAAAGTGAGGCATTTAAAATATGCCCTAGAAAAAAGCTATTTCAGATGCATAATCAATAAAATCTTTGAAAAGGGATATTGTGATATTGTTGAAAAGTGATTATATAAAGTGACATGAAACTGAAAACGTTGGATTATTTATGATGCTCTCGTACATATATTTAGAAATTATTACATATATTTAAAATATTTGTATGAAGTGACAAACTAATTTAAGTTGCACATCGAAATTTCTTAACGAAGCAATATTAGCAATCATATGTTTGCATAATCCTTTTAACAATATTTAAAAAAGTAACACAAATTGTTCATCCGCAATGCTGAAGTATTTATTCTATCGGTGTGTATATGAGTATGGAAACTTTAATATTCTTAAAGGAAATTCCGTGCCCAGTTTTTATAGTCATGTATCCGGAAAACGTTCATAATAAATATGTTGTGGTTATTTGCAGAATCCAAACAAATCTGGCTTGTTTTAACTGTATAAGAAAGAGAGTTCCCGGAATTCTAAATCAAAATAAATGTGCACATCTTGCATCATTGTAAATATTAAATCAATACGTTTCAAATAGGCAATAATTTGTTTCTGTAGACTGTAACAAGAAAAACAAAATATAGCGAATCCAAGTTGTTTTCTGTTGCCAGTTGTATTAGTCAAATTTCGAAAGATATATCGTGATTGGCAAAATTTAAAAATTCGTGTATAAAACACATTTAGAAGATTTGTGATTGGATGTTTGAAGTCGTTGCCATTCTGCTAACAGAAATACAGCCGAATTTGGGCCGCACGTAAGAGAATTATATATATAGATAGTATTGTACCGATTAATCGATTGGACTGATTAGAAAATATTACTGATTACCATTTGAAAAGTGTAAAATCGATAAAAACATAATACCACGTTTGGATAGAGTGGTATTCTGCAATAGTAATAAATTGGTAATAAATTAAAAGTAAAAATCAAGTATTCGACCTCCGAATATCCAGTCAAATCGAACATTCGGTTCAATGGCCGAATATCGGATAGATAATGAATATTCAGTGCATCACCAATAAAAGAGTTTAATTCATAAAATAACAGCAACAACAATGTTTCTAGTAAAATATCTAAATTGTAGATTACTGCACGCTATCGGCCAAGCAAAAAAATTATCTATGTTTAATAATTAACCAATTTAGCTAAACCTACTTTGTCAAGGTTCTTTTTATAAATACCAAAAGGTAAAATGTGCCTGCGGAAATACACTTTGGAATTCATGAAGTAATTTCACATAAAATAATATGTTTATTGAGCTAATTGTTAACGAAATACAAATCTTCCATAAAAAAATACTCTTACCTCAAAACCATGCGAAATAGTCAAATTAATAAAGATTTTGTTAAAATATATATTCCAAGCGAAAGATCACGATGTAGATGTGGCATATAAAAGGTCGTCTACAATTCACGGAATAATTACTTACTATTACTAGCTCATTATCTGGAATCTCATCTTACCCAAGCATCGTGATCAACGCAAGTATTTTGGAAACACACTAAATTTTTTTTAACTGTGACTGTGTCCAAATGAATCACGTTGAGTCACAACGAACAAGAATTAACAGTAGATTTCGAAATAAATAGTGACCAATCAGGTGCTCCGAAACTTACTTTCCAAGAATATTGCAAAAAGTATTTAGTAAAACAGCTTTTTTCAAAAATAATACCTTTTACTGATTATTCATTAGAGTGGACAAGAATCCGTTAGATATAAAAATATCGTAACAAATACCCAGAATACGTTTTGAGTTGCAAGTTCCAAGAAGACGTTGGCGAAACATTCGTTCTGGGAACGCTGAATGCTTTTAAAAGGAATCCTTTTTTTTGGCGATTTTTTGTTCGTTTGACAGAATACATTTCCTTGAAAAAATATTTTTGCTGGATCAAAGTTAGAATAAATTTTGCAGTTTACACCATTTCTATGCGATCTTACTCACCATATATTTAAGAGTTTTTTTGTTTTTGTTTTTTTTATCTTATATTTAATAAAACTTTTTAATATTTAATGAACATAACATGCACCCTAAATTTTATAAGAATTTTAATGATGTTCTAAAACGGTTATAAAGCTTTTCGGGTTTTTGAAATACTAGAGATAAGAAGATAAATCATTTAAAAAAGGTTAAAAAAAAGTAGGAAATCGCAATGCGTAAATTAACTTTAGTGGGGCATTTGGGGGGACAAAAAATTACTGTATCGAATTACTTTGGTTTTTTTTATTGTCAGAAATATTTAAAAAACTAATGACGGAAATTGCAATAAAAGTAAGAAATCATGATCTGTCAGGGAAAATTTGTATGCCTAATTTAAAAGTAATTTTTTTCTTTCTTTATTTCTAGGTGTTCTATGCCCTAAAAAGTTAAATAGGTTAAAAATCATATATTTTGAATCATATTAATGATAAGAGAGCTATACCTTATAAAAAATTATTGTTCTTGTTGCTTTGAAAATAAAGGGTGTTATTTAATAAACTGTAATTTATGCAATGGTTTATGTAATAGTTTTTGTATTTTAGAAAATCTAGTTTTGAAAATGAAGACTAATTTTAGGATGATTTCTAAATTTTTGTAAACAAAATGAATTTTTGATGTATATTAAAGTCCATCTACACGTTTTTAATTTTTTTTTTTTTTTGATAATATACCGCTTTTTGTAACTTCTTGCCTGGAAGCCGTCTACTTTTTGTTTTGATATCCATAGCTCCGACGTCCATAGCGTATCTACAAAATGCGATATCACCACGACTGTGCAAGTTTCTTATAGTAATTTTATAATAAAATAATTTTCAGAGGTGTATTTCAATTAATCACAATGTTTTGGCTGAAAAAACATTCAAATAACGTCATGCAGTAACCACGATTTTTTAAAAAAATATGTTAATTTATTTAATTTAATGAGATAATTTATCAAAGGTAATGAACAGTTAGAAACATGCATTTGTTTATCTTTATCCTACATTTGTATCATTATTGAAATAATTTAAAACCCAAAATGAATGTAATCTTTATGATGAACTTAGCTTTAAGGTGTTATTATTTTGTTAAAAATTAAGTTAAGCTTTTAAACTTCAATTAAATTGAGGTTTACATTACATTATTTACATTTGGAGGGTAATTTGAAATAGTTGGTTATATAACTTCGAATGGGGAAGAGGGGAGGGGGGCGGTTGAAGAATGCAAACTAAAATTGATTTAATGACAGATTTGATGATTTTTTTTTGTACAGCTTTAATAATCACATGTAGTTGGTTCATTGAAGGTTGGAACATAGAGAACATGTTTATCTTTGTATTCTTTTATTTAAGAGGGGTTGGCACCCAAACATTTATAAATAATTGATTTTGAGTTTATTATTGTTTATCAAAATTTAAATTCTCCTCTTTAAAAAGATACCTCATTTGTAATAATACCGCAACTAGAAGTATTTTTTTTATAATTTTTAAAAAACAAAATTGGTAACTATAAATCTAACTAAAGTTTTCTTTTAAAATGCATTTTACTTAACTCACTGAAGGTCATGCATGTATATATACGTCATTTGACCCCCAGTTTTTCCAGCAATACACAACATTTTTGAATTTATAAATAAAATTTAAAATAAGATATTTTTTCAATATTTTTATTAGAATGATAGTTTATAACCTATCTAAAACAAAATAGATTAAAATAATTAAAAAAAAAATATATGTATTTTAATAAAAAATATAATTTAAAAGTTATTGCCGGGAAACCAATTGTAGAATTTCGCCCATTCCCATGAGCGTCAGTGGGTTAAAACTGCATTTCTCATAATTCATGTGCCTTTTTCTCAGAAAGTGCGCAAATTATCTTCCTGATCACATTTTCGTTTTATGTATCTGTATATTCTGAAGTATGATTTTGTTGTTATTGTAAAAATATTTTTCGTTTTGGCTTTATTTCGGCAAAAAAAGCTTCCGATTTTTAACAAACTTGAGTGGCTTTTACAAAATTTCATTTGTTAAAAAAAATAAATGAATTACAGTCAAAAGTTAACTTCAGTAGAATAACAAGTGTCTGCAAAATGCACTGAAAAAAGTTAGGCTTTTATGTCAAATAGTTTTTGAGAAATAGGTAGATGAAATATGCCAAATTAACATTACCGGTATAAAAGGTACCAACTTCCCTTAACTTGGCACTCAGTATTGGAAAAAATATCTATACGCAGGTAATCCCCAGTAGACAAATGAGCATTGCTTTTGTGATGTCGGGACAAGAAATGGTAGCGAAGTTCGGAATTTTCTTTAATTCACATTATCCTCAACACAGACTTGTTTCTAGAACTACACACAGATCTTACAAAACACACATGTCCATCTATCTTAAATTCTTGATGACCACACAACCGTTCACAGTTTTTTTTAAAATGTTCTTACATCATCTAGAACACCCAACAGTCCGCCGCTCGCTGTTCAGTTCAATTGTTCTTTTTTAAACTCTGGGAAGTCCCAAAAAAAAAACATGAGTAAAAAGTATTCTTTCAAATGGATGAGCGCCATCTATTTGGAAATGACGAAGTCATTACACTTTGAAAAATACGGCATTTTCAAAGAGTCCGAGAGGCAACTGCAATTTTTGGACCCCATAGAATATTATTCTGAATTTTTTATAGAAATTTGAGAAAAGTGAGTAGATTAAGAATCCACTGGTCTGCAGTGGTAAAAATGGACGAAACTAATCAAAAATCGACTTAGAATGAGTTGAACTAAAATCCGATTGCCAAATATGTCATAACTTGTCAAAAAGAGAACAAAATTTTTCGTCTGGCAACCCACTGCATTTTGATTTTCAATGAGAAAAAGCGCAAACGATTTCTGATCTCTGGCTCGGAAAACTTGTATCCTTTGAAAGTAAGCCAAATTGGCGACCTCAGTTACGTCATCAGTGACGTAATGTATATTGCCAATTTGGCTCATTTATGAAAGATACAAGTAAGCCATAGCCACACATTCGAATCGTCTGCAACCTTCTTAATTGGAAATTAAAGAGTGAAGGTTAACACATAAAAAAAAAAAAAATTCTCATTATTTGGCAAGTAATGGCGCATTTGGTAATTGGATTTAGTTTGACTTATTAAAAGTTGATTTTTGACCAGTTTCGGCCATTTTTGCCACTTCAGATCAGTGGATTCGTAATCTACTCACTTTTCTCCAATTTCTATAAAAAATTCAAAATGATGTGCGATGGGGTCCAAAAATTGCAGTCGCCTCTTAGTATAAAAGTATATCACATTTAGTTTCATAGAGTGATACAAACTTATAATAAATACAATTTTTTTTAAAGCTAACCTGCAGAATTAAAAAAAAAAAAAAAAAAAAAAAACCTATATAATTTTTGCATTACATTATTCTTAACGATGCAGGCAAATCAATTAAACAAACTATAGAGTATGTTCTATAGTTTATGAAACTAAAATAAGGTAGTATTTATAAATATTTTGTAATATTCCTACTTAGAAGAAGCATTTCACAAAGGACAAAATATCCGTATTCCATATTACATGACAATTCCATAGTACACGAAATTCTTTTATAAAACAGTTCTATACTGTGTGTTCTATACTGATTGTAAAAAGGATTTTGCTCCTTTGCAATTTTTGTAAAGTTCTATTTTTTTGTTGTCTTTTCGTAAGAATAATACAATAACCATAAAACATGAATGTGTATTTATGAGGTTGATTGGGAGTAATGTTTCCAGTTATTTTCCTTCAAAGTTTTTATGTTACTTTTGTGCGAAAACATAGTATTTCTTAGGAAAAAATAAATATGAATGAATTGTTTCATAAATTACCTACATCTATAAATATTTTTTTGTAAAGTTCTATTTTGCGTCTATATATACGTCTATATACGTCTGAAGTGTAGAATACATGAATGTCTTTTGATCGCTAAAATGCTAATGGTAAAATTTCGTAGCGCAGCACGGGTATTCAGCTAGTTCTTTTATAAAATAGTTCTATATTGTGTGTTCTATAGTGATTGTGAAAAGGATTTTCCTCCTTTGCAATTTTTGTAAAGTTCTATTTTGTTGTTGTCTTTTCGTAAGAATAATTCAATAACCATAAAACATGAATGTGTATTTATGAGGTTGATTGGGAATAATGTTTCCAGTTATGTTCCTTCAAAGTTTTTATGTTACTTTTGTGCGAAAACATAGTATTTCTTAGGAAAAAATAAATATGAATGAATTGTTTCATAAATTACCTACATCTATAAATATTCATAGATACTTCATAAAAAGCATAATAAACAAGAAACTAGATTTATGTTTAACTAGTTGTTCCGATCTTATAATTTATTTAAATGGAATTCTTATACTAAAATGATAGGAATTACATGAATTATTGAGAGATTTTATCTTTTTTGTGTTTAAAAAAGAATACCACAGATGATGTTCGTAATATTGAAACCCAAATAAAAACATATTTTATTATTCACCAGAAAAGATATCAACTATTGAGTTTCATGGAAAATTATATTATTTCACCGTAATTGATAACTGTATTTTGATACTATAATAGCTATTTAGAATTATCTAATATTCCAAAACGTACCTAGTATGAAATATTTAAAAGGTTGTAAAGGTTTTTTGCATTCTCCATCAAAACTAGAGGTGAGGAATATCGCACAGCTTTCAATTACACTATAATATTGGCCATTGCATTAAAATTTATGGTGTGGATGTTTCGAACACCTTAAGAGGTATTTTCACAGCGATTTTGATCAAAATACTTAGAGTCGTTTATTAGGAATCATTAAAAAACGTGATTTTTTTTCAATGACAGCTACATCATGCGCATGCGCGATTTTGACGAAAACCTTCATGGTAGGTCTCATGGTTACCATTAAACCACACACCAAATTTTAAATCCTAGGTCAATTTGTTCGGGATTTATGCTGACCACGCACACACAGACAGACATGTTTTTTTTTACAACTTTTGTGAAATCAGGATGTTCCAAAACGAGGAAAAATAATAAAAAAAAAATAATAATAATAATTTTTTTTGACTGAATGCTATACTTTGATTATCCTGTGAATACATATGTATGTAATTGAAAGCAAACTTTTAATTATTATAAAACATTTTATGTTTTATTACAAAATATTTAAAACACTTACAAATCTCTTAAAAAAATTACATTTTACTGAGATTTATAATATACAAAATGAGTGAAGACGCCATTAATTTGAAACATTCTAAATCTGAACGCAAATGGCAGGTTTATGACTTTAGAAAACGTATATCAAATAGCCATTAAGTAACACATTAAAAAATATTCAAATGCATAATATTAAAGCTTTCAATATTCTTTCAATTCTACATGTTTGCAAATTGTTGAAACGTTTCATGGATCAAACAGACAAGTATTAATGCTCTACATTCAGTGTTAATGTTCAATTTTTCTCCCTACCATTTTCTTCAAAGTTACTTTCAATTGAATTTCGTTTTTTGATTTACGGCATTTTTTGAAGCATTTTTATAAAAATTCAGCTTTACGCAGATTTGATTAACGATGTTTCAGTAAATATCCTTGAAGAAGTATTGAAAAGGTAGAAATGTTATTTTTCTGTTGGAATAAAAAGCCTGACAAATCGTATTTACGAGTTTAAATCAACTCAGAAATGGTTCCTAGGTTAAAACTGGCAGGCACTTTCCAGAACAATTTGTTGTCTTATAGCTTTTTTTTTACATCATGACTCTTGATGTAAACCGTTTTTTTTTTTTTTTTCAGTTTGTGTATGTCATTTTGAATTTTGTTCAAGGGTTTCCTATTGGTAGGATACTGCATATTTTATTTACTTCTTCTACAGTTGCAGTGCTTAAAATACTTTAAATTAAAAAATTCAAATGATAGTTTAGTGGTTTTTCAAACTATATACAATTGGGTAACAATGGACAACTCCCGCATTTTTAAATTTTTTTTAATTCAATTCTAAATGTTTAGAAAAGGCCATAAACAAAACAATTTCTGCTAACTGCGCTTTTAATTTTTTTTATTTTTTATTTGCAACCCAAGTTTGCTTGTTAGTTTTGGCGGAAAAACGACACACTTGACTTGAAGCGAATGTGATGTCACTTCATCTGAAACAACTTGGCTTGAAACTTAGCTGTAGAAACCAATTTTGCAAGTTTTGCGCAAATCGCGCCAACCGGTGCGGGATATAGTAATTGTCTACCAAACACACACCAAAAAGTTAGGCAAAAACCTCACGATAACCATAGAAACGAAATTATGTTTTGACGTCAGAGCTATAGCGGATCGTTTCGATCGGACGAAGTTTTCGGACATTTTCTTTTCTTAATATTTAAATAACTAATTTTTTTAAAGAACTTTTGTTTGAATATTTGGAATCAGAAAGAAATTCTTTATAAATATAAACTAATTTCACTGGTTTTTAAAAAATGCGGGAATTGTCCATTTGGAAGCATCACGAGTTCGGGATTTGGCGAGCGTTGCGGAATAGCACACTTAGTTTGCGAAGCAATCCCTGGAGCTTGGCGAGCTTCACCGAGATGGAGGTGTCCCCCTAGTTTGATAAAAAAAATATTACAATTGTTTAACAAAATGATGGTAATCTCAAATTAACCTTTAACTGCTGTGGTTGGATGGTCTGAGGTTCTTGGCGCAAGAGCAACACAAGGTCCATACTACGCCAAACAAATTGGTGAACATCAGTTTAAAGTTTAAGAAACATAGTATCAGAAAAATTAATATAATGGTCAAAGAGGAGATATTTTAGGGAATGGAAGCATTCCACAAATAATGACTCGTGGTCTGTCAGACCGCTTACAGCAGTTAAAGGTTAAAGGGGGGGGGGGGAGATAAGGGGTCATAAGGCTCTATTTAGTCCATGTTAAAGATACCTCTTTTATATACCTTTTTATCAGAAACTACTCATACCATTGGTTTAAAATTTTGTATAGCCAGTATTAAAACACTTTTACATAGATTGACAAATGCTTTTGTAAAAATAAAATTTTGTTTAGGCCTTAGCTTATGTTATTTTGGAAATTTTTTATAAAATTTTCAAAAAAAAAAAAAAAAAAAAAAAAACCAGACACGGTTATGAATTATTTTTACAAAATCTAATCAACATTTCTGTAAAATCATATGTCTGTTTGGGTAAAAATACAGTATGCACCAAGAAAAAAAATTCAAAGAAAAATATTGAGTAAATCCTGAGAAAAAGGTACATTTGTTTGTAAAAACAGTATTTCGAGAAAACAGCGATTAAAGAAGAAAACAGATGGGTTTTTTCAGTGTTGTTATTTTTTCGAAATTTTTATAAAATACTTCCGATGAGCGCATTGCCCACCAAGTTAAACCATTTTGTAGCTAACATTCCAAATAGTGTGATGAGCTAAGAACCTCAAAATGGATTCCGGAAAAAATGTTTGCCTTCCGACCCCACTTAACCCTTTGCACTCAAACGGCACCTCTCAGGCGCCACACGATTGGATGCAGAAACAAGAGAGGACTACTAGGTTTGATGCGGAAATTTGATGCAATGCCAATGACTGCGTTTAGTTTCTATGAAGCAAAACCATAAACGCCAAACGAACCTAAAATGTCTCAAGTTGCTGGTCCCTCCGCGCGAAAAAGGCCTCGAGTGTAAAGGGTTGAGGCTTGCTCTATAAACTGTTTTGAAATGCATTTTAACACAGCGATGGAAACAAGCTGGTCTCATGGGGAATCGTAGTGGGAAAATGTCTAAATCGTAAAATATAAACTGTAGGTTTAATAATTTACTAAGAGATCAAAATTATAAAAATAATACATTTACATTTCTCAATGTATAATTAACATTCTTTTTAGTCCAAGAGGCGACTGCAATTTTTGGACCTCATCGAACATCATTTTGAATTTTTTATAGAAATTGGAGAAAAGTGAGTAGATTAGGAATCCACTGGTCTGCCGTTTCAAAAATAAATGGCCGAAACTGATCAATAATCGACTTGGAATGAGTTGAACTAAACTCCGATTGCCAAATATGTCATAACTTGCCAAAAATATAACAAACTTATTCGTCTGGCAACCCACTTCATTTTGATTTTCAATGAGAAAAAGCGCAAACGATTTCTGATCTTTGGCTCGGAAAACTTATATCTTTTAAAAGTAAGCCAAATTGGCGACATCAGTTACGTTATAAGTGACGTAATATTTTTTGCCAACTTGGTTCCCTTTTAATAGATGCAAGTAGACCGTTGCCAGATATCTGAATCTTCTGCAACCTTCTTAATTGAAAATTAAAGAGTGAGGGTTACCAAATAAGAATTTTTTTTCATTATTTGGCAAGTTATGGCGCATTTTGCAATTGGATTTAATTCAACTTATTAAAAGTCGATTTTTGACCAGTTTCGGCCATTTTTGCCACTGCAGACCAGTGGATTCGTAATCTACTCACTTTTCTCTAATTTCTATAAGAAATTCAGAATAATGTTCGATGGGGTTCAAATATTGCAGCCGCCTCTCAGTCTATTTCCTTTTTCTATCTAGTGAATATTTTGCTAATGATATATACCACTTAGAATTTCAAAATTCGTAAATTACAACTTTTTAGAAACACTTAACGATCTTTAAAACTATTTAAAATAGAAAATACCATTTTCCTCTAAATTTATAAAAATTACTTGGAAAGCAATAGCCATATATATTAAATAAGTGTAAAATTAAATAAACTTAGGCCTCCTCAATGTGCTTGAAGTTTTTAATTTCAAAGTGCATTCTGACGAGGGCTGCATTCTTAGGAAATTAGGACAGAATAAATGTTCGAAAAAGATATTCATTATCGGTCAGTTTCATTAGCAACTAAGAGAATACCCGGAGAATCGTATTTACTTTTAGAAATTCAATTTAGGAAACTGTTTAATTATATTCTTTCCATCTCTATAAAAGAGTGTTAAGAACTATTAGTTTATTTGTTTTAAGAGATGGGAAACGAATAATTGAACTGTAGTTTTCGAAGCGAAAAACTTAGAACGTGTAAAGAGTTTTAAATCATTATTTTTATTCTGAATCAAGAAAACTATAAAAACCGTAAAAATGTTCGTTAGTTGTTAGTAGAATATTAAAATTGTATGGTGGAAAGAAAAAAAACTATTCTTATTCGGCTTGGGAGTTTTTATGCACATTTAACTAAACGAATTATTGGTTTTTGTGTATTCGTAAGAAACTCATTTTTTCTATTATCAGTATTATTTATAAATGCTCACTTTAACTTTTTAAATCATAGGTTTAAATTCATATTAAATTCAATTTATTTTACTTTAAATTTGAACTATCAACAACGTTCTAAATAAACGAAAAAATTATGCTATAGATATATTAAAAATACTTTAAAATAATCTATTTTTATATACATTAAAAATATATTTAAAATAATCTATTAATATACATATAAATGGATTATTTTAAAGTATTTTTAATATATCTATAGTATAATTTTTTCATTTATTTAAAACATTGTTGATAGTTCAAATTTAAAGTCAAATAAATTGAATTTAATATGAATTTAAAGCTATTATTTAAAAAGTTAAAGTGAATATTTATAATATATATATATAAAACCTGTTTCTACGATTCCGTTTTATACATATTTACTGTTTTATACAACAGCACAATGAATAAGTTTGGTAGTTTGTTACAAAACAACGTTAGTAAATATAAATTGTAAAGATAAACTTTTAAATTTGATAAAAAAAACTTTATTTCAATTCATTTTTACGACATTTCCATAATATCTCTGACACGGAAACCACATTTCCATAATACATCAAAATTAAAACAAAAGTTTTTAAATTATGTCCCAGTTGAAGGGACACTGCAAAGAACGACCTGAGTCTTAATTTTTTCGAAATAGAGGTTTTCCCGCCATCTGCAACGTTATAGCAGATAATTTAAGAGGAAGCCCTCTAGTAATAGAGGTCGGAAATATCGATCAAAATAAATATCGATACCAAATCGTTGCATAGAAAAAATTATCGATAAAATATCGATATATCGATACCTGATTTTTTTCTTCTTTGATTTTCAATTTTGCCAGAAACAAAGCTTTTTTGGGCAAATTTCTACTTTTCATGAATTTATGCCAAAATTGTTTCAATAAATAAATTATAAAAATGTTTTAATAAATAAATGAAAAAATTTGTTTTAATAAATAAATTATATTATAAATCCGAATAAATAAAATTCATTTGGATGTCAATGCATAAATTCCCATTTCTTTTTCAAGAAGAAATTTCGAATAATAGTTTACCGCATATTTTGTTGATAGAGACGTTTTTAATATTTAAAATTAGAGGCAAATTCCAGGCACACGTTGGCAACAGAAACGGCTCTAGGTTAATGACTACTAATAAATGATCTCATCTTTCCATTACATTAGGGTTTCTTTTTGGTGAGGGTGCCATTTTAACTGTTTCTCAACCAAGTCCAAACTTTAGTTTTGAAGTTTTTGAAAAGGGAATAAAGAAAATTTAAAAAACACATCGATCTACAAAACGATCATCAAAAAACTAAAAAAGTTTGAAAATATCGATATATTAGTGACTTGTATCGATATTTTTACTATCGATATTTTTTTTAAAATGTCGATAAAAATATCGTCATATCTATATATCGCCGACCTCTACCTAGTAAGCATCCTTCCCTATACTCGCTATGCTATAATATTCTAGCCCAAAAGCATTTAGAAACTACTTTCCATAAAACCTTGAAATTTGGTGAGTAGACATGAAAAAGATCACTTGATGAAATGTCATAAATTGTTTTCATTTAATATCTATCTCCTCTAAACGAAAATTAATACAGCAACAGACAAAAACAGATGGAGGCACTGCATATGCATTGACGTAAGGTTTTTAAATGTAAAATAAAATATATTAGACGCTATTTAGGAGATTTTAATTCATGCCATTTCATTAAGTGATCATTTTCATACCTACTCAGCAAATGTCAATGTTTTATAGAAAGTAGTTTCTAAATGCACGAGGTAAAAAGATTGTTACACAGCGAGTATAGGGAATGATTCTTACTAGGTCTTCCTCGTAACCACGCGAAGTCCTCTGGCCAATAAATATCATGGTACGCGACATTTTTAGGGTTTTAGATAGGATGCTCCGAGCAAGAACGATCAGGTTCCACGAGCCTCACAACGAAAGCGATCAGGTTCCACGAGCCTCACATCGAAAACGATCAGGTTCTACGAGCCTCACAGAGAAAACGATCATGTTCTACGGGCCTCACAACGAAAACGATCAGGTTCCACGAGCCTCACAGAGAAAACGATCATGTTCTACGGGCCTCACAACGAAAACGATCAGGTTCCACGAGCCTCACAGAGAAAACGATCATGTTCTACGGGCCTCACAACGAAAACGATCAGGTTCTACGAGCCTCACAGAGAAAACGATCATGTTCTACGGGCCTCACAACGAAAACGATCAGGTTCCACGAGCCTCACAGAGAAAACGATCATAGTCCAGACCAACATATTACTATATTCATTTGTGTACCAAAATTTGTAATATATGTTAAATAAACCATTATTCTTCGTCTTCATTTCAAAATTTTTCATTTACCTCAACTTTGATACAAGCTTGACTTGAAACTTTATATCAGCTTTTTTGGAGGATTGAGAAAAACGCATTCTGATCTTTCTTTGCCGTCGCCCTTCAGTTATTTCCCCAATCATTGTAAAATATTATTTAAATGTTATTGTAATACAGTGTGGTCATAAAAAACTTTGCCGATATATGGACCTCTAGCGGTCGATTCATTCAACAGATCTAGATGAAGTTTCAGGTATAGTTATTCAGAGGTATGAGATCGAGATTCCGTGAAGTGCAACAAAATGGCGTTCGCGGTTACGGTTATAGGTACGAAAACTCAAAGTTTTTGAATGGCAATGTCCACTTTTTCCAGTAACAAAATTCTCAGTGCATGTGGAAACAAGGAGAGTTGGAACGGTACGTGTATCACAAAAACGGATAAGTTATGTAAGCACAAAAACAGCTCTGAGAACGGTCAACAAAAACGCGATCGAAGGAAATGTGCACATAAGAGAGGCAAGACACCAATCACAGAATATCGCTCGTCGCTCGTTCGTGCTTGCTTAAAGCATTCGTTTTTGGGATACACATACCGTTCCAATGCTCTTTATGGTTTTCGAATGCACTGAATGATTGCGGCGGGAAAAGATTAGGGCAAAACATTTTGAGTTTCTGTACCTCTAACCGTATCCGTAAGAGTCATTTTGTTGCCGTTCACAGAATCGCGAGCTCATTCCTCTGAATAACTATACCAGAAATCTCATCTCGATCTGATAAATGGGATGACCGCTAGAGGTTCTTATATCGGAAAAGTTTTTCTTAAGACTACCCTGCGATTCCACATACAGGGTGTGATGTACGAAAATGGACTGATGGTTTTCAGAAATTAACAACAACAGCAAAAACAACAGCAACTGCACCAACAACATTAATAAAAATAATAATAATGATAAATGGAAAACAATAAATATGTAACGTTTGCTGCATTCTGCTTGATCAACTACAAAATTATATCCCTCATTTTCCAAATAGAGATACAAAGTTCAAAATCATATGACGCTGTTGAATGAATTAAAAAAAAAATAAAAAAATCTGAACATGTTGGAAAAACTACAGAACGATATTTCGATTGCACCATTCTGTTAATGGACATGACGTTGCTTTTGTCCCCAAACCAGTTACGAAACTTGCAATTTGTGAAAACAATTATCACCAAAAATATCGCCTGACTGGCCAGATTTTTTAAAAAGTAAAAGCTCAAGCAGTAAATCATCTCAATTCATTTGAACTTTTCAGGCAGAGAAAAGGATTCTATCACAATTAAAAGTTGTACGCTGTTACACATTTCTAGTTCAATTATTGAGTGATATGCAAAATATAGTGTATATGTACACGGACTGTAATATAGAATTTAAATAAAGCAAATTTTCTAACAAAAATACATGCATTTTCTAAAATGAAACAAAGCACATGCACAAACTATTTGCATTTATTTTTTATGAAATGCCTAAATTAATAAAGTGGAAAACCTTATTGATTCAGACTCTGATTCAACCTTTTAGAAGAAACTACAATGCTATTATCGTTAAGTATAGCGGGAAAATAGTTCCATTAAAAGAACTTAACTAATTTCGTAATAAAATAAGCACCACGTTAAACTGTTTTGGAAGCTTTGTAAGATTTGTTTGATTCCCTTATAATAACGTCCAAACTAATTATGATTAGAATAAAAGAGCTTTTACTTCTAATTATCAGAAATGTAATAACGGGTAATAAAAGTAATGCTTTAGGGTCCAAAAATTAAGGCCTAATTTTTGGTGATCCGGATGTGTTTGAAGGTATTGAGTTCAAAAGTGGTTTTTGGAAAGTATTTTGTATGTATAATGTATATTAGTGTGCCTGTTTGCATGTCCACAACATACTATCGGAGATTGGTTGGTTGTATTCAGATTATTTTGCTCCGTCAGCAACACGAGGGCTGTAATGCGCCGAAACATTCGTCATTAGACAAGCCAATATACATTTACAAACACCCATGCCTAACACGGGACTTGAAACCGCAACCTCGCGGTCTAGAAGCTAGCAAGCTAACTACTATACCGTTTTGTCGGCCATACAATCGGAGAAGAGGGGGTGTTTTTATTAATGGGGATTTGCGTACCAATGAACATTTTAGAGAACCTGCACTTGCGTAGAAATTAAACTTATAGCAAACTGAGTTATACATTAGCACATGCTTACTTGAGTTCATTGAATACTCTACAATGACGTGTGAACCGGTTTTACTACTTTCTGATTGGCTGACTGGTAGGAGGTGTGGCCAATTCTTTAAAACTCATAATATCCTTGGTTAGAAAAGTAAAAATTAATTAAAACTTAAACTTAAAAGCGCTTATTTTCATTTTATTATTGACCTGTATTTAAGTTTACTACAAAACTATGTGCTCACGTTATAAATATGACTATAAAAGTTGTGATTTGTCTGGAACTATATCTTTGAGCGAACGGATTCCTCCTACTGCGTATACTCAAGGTTCAAGTAATGTTTCCCCCTTGGTATAGTTTGTTTCGCGCTGAGTTAAAAGCCATAGTCCGAGAGGCGACTGCAATTTTTGGATCCCATCGGACATCATTCTGAACTTTTTATAGAAATTGGAGGAAAGTGAGTAGATTATGAATCCACTGGTCTGCCGTGGCAAAAAGGGCCGAAACTGATCAAAAATCGACTTGAAATGAGTTGAACTAAAATCCGATTGCCAAATATGCCATAACTTGCCAAAAAAGAGAACAAACTTTTTCGTCTGGCAACCCACTGCATTTTGATTTTCAATGTGAAAAAGCGCAAACGATTTATGATCTCTGACTCGGAAAACTTGCATTTTTTAAAAATGAGCTAAATTGGTGACATCAGTTACGTCATCAGTGATGTAATGTTTATTGCCAATTTGGCTCATTTGGAAAGATGCATGTAAGCTATAGCTACCACATCCGAATCGCCTGCAACCTTCTTAATTATAAATTAAAGAGTGAGGGATACCAAATAAAAAAAAATGCTCATTATTTGGCAAGTTATGGCGCATTTGGCAACTGAATTTAGTTCAACTTATTAAAAGTCTATTTTTGACCAGTTTCGGCCATTTTTACCACGGCAGACCAGTGGATTCGTAATCTACTCACTTTTCTACAATTTCTATAAAAAATTCAGAATAATGTTCGATGGGGTCCAAAAATTGCAGTCGCCTCTCAGTCTACTAGGAACTACGTACATTTAAAGGTGGTAGCAACTACGGATCAAGCAGTCGAAGATACATTAAGCATATCACAAACTGATCTGCCTGGGTAGTGATGTCGGTAATGCATGTGCCATTTAATAAGACATCCGGTAGAACGATTTAACAGAAGGTTAGTTTGTAGTCATGATTTAATCATAAGATGGTTCTTTATAACAAAACAATATTTTAATTAAACTCTTAACTTCTTTACATTATTTTCTTAAGCTACTAAACGAAATAATAATAATAATCCTAGAGTCCAACAAGTGCTGAGGACTTCGTAGATGAAACTATGCGGTAGCATGTCCGGTGCATATGAATTTTTAGTAGCATAGTGTGATACAGAGATGTTTCTTCAAACAGAATCAAATTGAAATGAGAAAAAGACTGTATACTATTGGTTGATTTGGTACCATGTGGGGTGCAGATCTTTTGTGACAGGATGAGACAAATCTCAAATTGGGTGGTATGTATGACCTAAAATGGAATGTCTTCTGAGAAGAGAAACTCACAAAAACACCATATGCTGTTGATTGAGATTTTCCATTGCCTTTGCGTGAATGCACCAGAACATGTCCGCCACAGATAGAATTAACCAAAAGAATACAGCCCTTTTATCATTCCAGTTTGAATCGGGTGAAGAAATATCTCTGTTTTACACTTTGCTATTAAAAATTCATGTGCACCAGACATGCCGCCACAGATCTTTCTCGGTTGTTTGTCTTCGACTTAAGGACCAAACGATGCTTTTACATCTAAAAAATACGAAACAACAAACTAAGAAAAAGAGCCGAAGAAACTACATAAAATCAGCCAAATCTATTCACGCCGACCAAACGGTATAGTGGTTAGCATGCTGGCTTCTAGACCGCGAGGTTGCGGGTTCGAGTCCCGTGTTTGGCATGGGTGTTTGTAAATGTATGTTGGTTTGTTAAATGACGAAATGTTTCGGCGCATTATAGCCCTCGTGATGCTGACGGCGCCAGATAATCTGAATACAACCAAATCCATTCACAGTTTAAATAAAAACTTCACTAGTGGCGTTCAGTCAATGGAAGATAATTTACGAATATACAAATCGAAAATAGAGATATGCATAAATTCAGCTTATCGTGGAATAATAAATCAGAAACATGGACTCCTACAGGAAGGTTTACTTTCAACGCTCTGATTTTGAAAATTAGAAATAATGTGGAGAAAAGGTGTATGATTTACTGGAAATAGATGTATATTAAAGGTTAAAATATTTTCCAATAGATGATAAATTTAATACATAACTTTTAGCTAAAATTTAGTAAGATAGCCAAATGAAATTAAAAAAAAAATAATTACCCTCTTGCACTCTTTTGGGTGACATCTTAAACAAACTAAAAATAATTCTGTTGGCGCTCATGATCAAATATTTGTTTCATATCTCAGAATTTGATACATTTTGGACTATCTTCTTTAAATTTCATCTTATTTTTTTCGCTACCATTTTAGCCACGAAATAAAGCACCACTTTCCAAAATAATACTCTAATTAGTAGAAAACAATTCAAGAATACCACGAAATGAATTATGTATTTTGGGCACATCATCTTTCGCATCATTGTATCCCATTATTCCACGTCATTAAGTCACAAATTATAGTACCGCTTTCCGGTAATTCTTCCGATTCTTTGACAACTCTCAAAACTACCAAAAAGGAAACCGAAACTAAGCGTATTTCCCACAAACAGGTTTCAATAAAACACCAAAACTGAAACATTTCAGGAAACCTAAAGCCACAATTTAATCAAAGCCGGAAATATTGCAACCACTCCCCCTCTTAGAAAGGGACAAATGCTTCGAGATAGAAGCCACGGAGAGTCGGCGATTTTCCGTTAACCTTTGTACCTACCACTCAGCCCGCCATTCATGGATTAATGGGTCACCATGTCTCGGACTGATTGCATCAGAGACAACTGCCAACTGACAGATGGCACCCTAGCAAATGCATTAAATATTTGCTTTAGGTATAGTGTTCTGTAGAATGGACTTGTGGGAAAAACAAGCGTGATGTGTTCGAGGACTGTTTCTTCCTTCTCCAATAAGCAGCGTATTCTGAATTTGATTTTAATGAAGATTATGCACGTGAATATAGTTTTGATTTTATACAGGGTGTCCAGGGTGAAAGACTTCCTAATTTTTAAAATTAAATAACTCAAAAATAAAGATTGATAGAATAATTATAAAAAAGTGTAGTTATTTTGAAAGCTGTAAAAATCTGAAACTCAAGTTTCAAAATTAGTTACAAATGTTGCCAACAGATGGTGTTGTAGTTGCAATATTCTAGAAATTTGTTTTAAATTAGTCATCTGCAATCATTTGTTGCAATTACCCTTGCTTCCTTTCACGTTTGAATTGTGAACTGTCTGAAAACCGATCCATCTGAGCTTCAAAGCACTCTTTATTCATAAGAACTACATTCTACAACGCCACCTGTTTGCAACAATTGTAACTAATTTTGAACATTTAAGTATCAGATTTTTACAGCTTTTAAAATAACTATATTTTCTGTTTCATTATTCGATAGATCTTTGTTTTTGAGTTATTTACTTTTAAAATCGGGGAGTTCTTCGTTGGACACCTCGTAGGTCAATCCCCATTGGATGACATTACCAACATTGTGACTATAAATGAAGACATAATTGCTCAAAAACATTTAGATAAATTACAAATTTGAATATATTTTTAATGACTTAATTACGCGTCACAACATAATTACATTTTTTTTTCACTTAATTTTTAATTTAATTTTTCACCATACTCATTCAAGAGCTACTATCCTGTTCTCACATTTTGGTGTCCCATTGACTATCCCACAATCAATATTCACTTAGCTGTTACAGTTCCCAGGTCTTGAGTCTATACGTGGCCACTAATCTAAAGAAGAACCTCTTATATTACCCATAATAAACACTAAAGATCCTCAGATTCTTGATGTCAACTTGTCGATGTGTCCAAATAATAATTTTTCCCCAGACATTCGATAGCTGATTGTTGCAAGTAAATGTGTCTTGCTGCTGTTGCAAAATAAAGTGCGTATGACTGCTTGAATAAGACTGCACTTTCTCTTTTACAGCGACTGCATCTGTCTTATGATGGAACACTCTCGGGTTAATTAACATTTATAGATGAACCTTATTAAGGCTTAAAATTTTGATTATTTACAGAGATGAACAGGCTCAGAAATTGATAAGGTAATGGTAACATTCAAGAATAGTTATTATATCGATAGTTGGTGAAAAAAAATATGTAGCTAAAATTAGTCGATAAGTTTAATTTTAGTTAATGTTACAAAATAACATTTTTATTTTAATTAAAGTTATTTAACTAACTTACATTTTTTTCAATAATGTAATAATGTGCTGTATTACAGTTGTCTGTAGAAATTGATAAATATTTTTTTTCATCGTTATTTTTTTACCTTATAAATTACATTTCTATTCACGACTTCATTAATGAGAAACTTCAGAGCCTTGCCAGGTAAATTTTCTCCTCTTATGTCGAAAGCTTTAGCTAAACTTTTTTGAAAGCCATCTCTTAATAAATGAATCTAAAACCTCTGACATTTTTTCTTGCAAGATGACCATTGCTAATTCTTAAATTTTAACCCATTGACGGTCATGCACGTACATATGCGTCATTCGATCCCCAGTTTTTTCTGCAATACACAACGAAAAAAAAAAAATTTTTTTTAAATATTTTTATTAGTATGATTAGTTATTAACTATCTAAAACAAAACAAATAAAAAATTTTCTAAAAAAACTATTTATTTGAATTAGAAATATAATTTTAAAATAATTGCAGGGAAAACTGTAGAATTTCGCCCATTCCTTGGATCGTCACAGTAAATTATCGCTTTTCTTATTTTATTTTCGATCGATTAAATTTTCTTTAAATATCCCATTGCTTTTATTTGGTAATTAAAACAATAAACTATAAAACAAACTATTTCCTATACATATTTTAGATGCATTTTCTACTTTTGTGTGCAACTGATACGTATTTAAACGATTTTAAGCTCAGATAGACTTTCCATAATGTTTGACCACCACAAAGAAAACCATCGACACCGGTCCTTTAGCTGATTTTTTTGCCATTAAAACTAAATAAAATGCATTGTTAATGACAACGTGTTTTTATGCCAAGTTTCAAACTGATCGGTTGACGGTAAAAGTGGGTTAACCCTTGGATAGTCATGCGGTTGACAAATGTCCCGCACAATCTCAAATCCTCAATAGATGGCAGCACATGATCAAAGCCTTCTTGCAGTTTTTTTCATGTTATTTTTAAAATATTTTTTTCAATTTTTACTTTATTTTGTTCAATAATTTCGTATTTTTAATTAAAATACACAAATACTTTGATGTTTGGTCACGAATTTAATGTTATACGCGAAGATTTGAATTTGGGGGACATTTGTCCCCCACGCAACAGACCGCGAGACAAAAGGTCGCGGGACTAACCAAGAGTAAATTTGCCCTTTCTAAGATTTGACTCCCACAAACGTACATACACAAAACGGCATTTAATAAAATAAACAATTTAACAAATAAATAAAATATAATTAATATTAAATAAACTGAATGATATCATACTGTGTATCATTAGCATTTACTGAATGTAATTTAATTATAAAATCTTACTCTTAAGATAAAAGATCGTTGTTTATTCAAGTCCCACTAAGTAATGACGAACATACATTTATATTCGAATAGAATGTTTACTTAATTACAAAGTCAATATAATTACATAAACATAGTTGTTGTAAAGATTCTAAGCCACCATAGCATGTTTACTACCAGCAGTTTTAAAAAATTTAAGTCTTCACATACTTTAGAAACTAAGCGTGCCGAATACTTAATTTAATTAATAATGTTCCATTTTTATTCTCAGTTTATGACGTCAGTATCAGTAAGGTTGATGTAAAGTATGCAAATTTCCTTAAATGTAGAAAGCGTTTAAAATTATATTTTTTTCACAGTTTTCTTTAAATTAGCTCTGAACAAAGATTAATGAATTAGCTAATTGAAATTGTTTCGAACGTTTTTTGAGTTTTTGTTGTTTTCTTCCAGTTTTTTATTTTAAATATAAGATGAAAGTGGAGATTTTGAATAATTTTTTTTTTTATTATCGTTTGTAAGCTATTTATGCGAAAATTCTTATATAGAGTCATTAATAAATGTCAGGAAAACAAATCTGCAACAGAGATATGATAATCTTTAAACAATTAGTAATCACTTTAGCTTCATTATATAGTCTTCATGTTTCTAAACTTTTAGTTGTACATTATTTATAACTATGTTCAAGAAATGAACTTGTACGTCAGAAACACGATAACAAGAATTATATAGTCGTACAAGTAACCCAGTCGCACAAGAAGGAGCTGTATGTCGGGAGGAAAGGTGGACAGGATCACTTGGTGGAAAGTGTCATTTAATTGGCTGGGCAATTACATTTGGTAAAATTGGTAGTTATGTGTCACATATAATAATCAATTATTAAATACAGGGTGTTAATTTAAGGATTCCCTGGTTTTCAAACTAAATAACTCAAAAACAAATATCGATAGAAGAATTAAACAAAAAGTAGAGTTATTTTGAAAGCTGTAAAAATCTGAAAAAGGAGTTTCAAAATTAGTTACAAATGTTACCAACAGATAGCGCTGTAGTTGCAAAATTCTAGAAATATGTTATGAATTTGTCCCCTGCTATCAGCCCTTTGCTATCACACTAACTTCCTTTCAAGTTTAAATCGTGGAACAGTCCGAAGACTGATCCCTCTGAGCCTCAACGCATTCTTCATTCATAAGAAATATAGTGTACAATGCCATCTGGTGACTACATTTGTAACAAATTTTGGAAACTTGGTATAAGATTTTTACAGCTTTCAAAATAACTATACTTTTTGTTTCGAATATTCTATAGATCTTTGTTTTTGAGTTATTTAATTTTATAATCAGGGAGTCCTTTACTGGACACCCTGAAAATTACTTATTTTTGCCCGTTTCCTATATCTGCCTTTGCTTTTGTTCGCTTGTAGCTTGTCCTGGTGCTTGACATGTGCGCAGAATTGCTACCATATGCTCCTTTAGAAATTTTGCTTGTTATCGTTTTCAGTTGCGTATCCAGGATTTGTGTTCAGGGGGGGGGGGGGGGGGAGGATATTCCCACCCATATTCAGAAATCATTCATAGTAATGATCCATAAAATAGTTGTTGAAAATACTCCCAAAATAAATACCCTTAATTAAGTAATTAGTTACTTAACTTATTAAATATACGGAGCTATTGACCGACGTATAATTTCTTAGTAGGAAATATAAGTCTAAATTTTATTACTTTCACATACAACATTTGCAGAAAGTTTAGTTGAGCACATATGCTGCTTTCTGCTATTGCTTTTTCTGAGGAAAACACTTTTATTTGCAACAAGACATCCTTAATTTCTTAAAAGTTAAAATGTATTTTCGAGGAGGCGATAAATCCCCCCCCCACCCTCCCACTAAAACTGAACCTCGTCAAAATCATCCCCGCGCTGAAAGGTTCATTGCTGCGTAAATAAGCGAGCCTCATTCATGATATATATTGTTGCTTGGGTGGGTTCGAAAGACTTGAAGCCAAATCAGATAATAACTTGAAGAAATTTATTCCGTTGTAACTCTTCGCAGATTCTTTTACAACTCCATAACTTCCCGTTTTAATAAATTCAATACAGCTTTTTACACAACAATGGAGCACAAGCAGTAGTTAAAAACTAGATACACAACTGCTAAAATCGAAGCAAAAGACAATGCAATATAATTCACTTTCGTAACTACTCTGAATGCTCACTGAGAGACAACTAACTCAACTCTCTATTGGCCTTATATAGGAAAGCTTCTTTCGCGAATCTTCTAGTGACAAAAATTTGGAGAATTTTCCAGATCGCAGTCGAAAAGCCCTGTACAAGTACATGGGGACCGAAAGTGTCCCCAAATGGTCACCAACTCAACTCTATCTCGCCAACTTGGCGAGATTGCTATTAACCATAATGTTAAATGGCCTTCTCCTTGTAAAACTTGTTTTCCATCATTATACCTGTAAAACTCGTTTTCAAACATTAAGAGACGCATTGCAGGAAAGTGAAGTAAAGACAAATTCTTGCACTGCCTTATGCGAGTTGTACATAAATTTTTCTTTTTACATAATTAATACTACGAAATATTTACAAATATACAGAAATTCGTAACAATATTTTTAATTTTCTACTGCTTTTCTAAGGTAAAACTTTTATTTGTAACCAAAATTACTTGCAAACCCTATTTCTTAAAAGTTAAAGCATATTTTCGGGAAGAGGATATATCCCTCAGCCCCGCCCGAAAATGTGTAGAATTTTTAAATTTGCTACTGCTTTTTCTGAGGTGAAACTTTTACTTGCAACAAAACATCCCACTTTTTTATGAGTTAACCTTTAACTGCTGTAAGCGGTCTGACAGACCGCGAGTCATTTTTTGTGGAATGCTTCCACCCCCTAAAATATCACATCTTTAACATTTATATTAATTTTTCTGGTTCTATGTTTCTTAAACTTTAAACTGATGTTCACCAATTAGTTTGGCGCAGTATGGACCATGTGTAGCTCTTGCGCAAAAACCTCAAAACCACCCAACCACAGCAGTTAAAGGTTAAAAGGTAATTTGGGATTTCGGGGATGGGGGGGGGGGATATATCCCCTCCCCTAGCTACGCGCCTGATTATTTTGCTCACCTTCATGCACGTCAGAAACTTTTTGCCGTTTGGCGTTAAACCTTTTAAAAAGTGTAAGTGATTTCTGGAAAACTAGGGAACCGTCAAATTAACCCAAAGTGTGGTGTTCTCAGGAATCTAGAGCAGTGTAGTTAGTTTTGGTGGAAGCTGCAAGCAGCCGAGAGCTTTTAATGATATGCAAATTACTTGTGCTACATAAGCAGAGTCTGGAATGTTACCTAGGCTTTGCATCTTATTCAACAAGTGTTGCTTCAAGTTATAGTTCGACTAGTGTTAGAAGCGTGGATAGAAGCGGGGTGACGCGTCCCTCAACTTTTAAAAAAATTACCCATGCGTCTCCCCACTTCTAAAACCATTGAAATCCATGCATCCACTTTTAAATACATTCAATCCGTTTAAAAACTACTAAAGAAAAATAACACTTTTTTAGCACAAGAAGGAAAATATCCTTTCGCAATTTTCTCTTTTACTTTCAAATTTTGAATGCACGATATAATACTTATATATACGTTCGATGACAAAATTGTTGAAAAAAATCATCCTATCACACTCTTGCACTATGCATATAATTTTTAAAAATATGTTTGAGTTTTTTTTTTTTTTTATTTTTTTATTTCTTGTTATTTTTTTAGTTTTTATTACTAAATTTTGTTTTTCAATTTCTTGAAATTTTAAACAATACTGGGCATGGAATATTAGATAGTACTCAAATTAGATAAATATAGATTTTATTCTTCTTAAAAATATATCAAGCATGTAGGGAAATGTAAACTGTTGTGACACTGAGAAAAAAAGTTTTAAAGTTTTCAAGCAAAAAAAAAAAAAAAAAAAAACCTTCATGGTGTATATATAGAGTACTGTTATAAAAATGCATTCTAGTACTTAATGAACTGATGGTAAAGAAGCCATCAGTTCATCAACTTTTATAGTACCAGTTAAAGAATACTTCAAGGATTATTATCCAACAGATTAACTGAAAACTTATTTGAAGCATTTGATTAGAAAATGCTTCCTAATTTGAAACTGAAAAGATTTTTATTATAATGCTAATACATTTTCCCCAATATTATAGGAGCTTCAAATCTTTTCAATGGGTAAACCCTTTCTCTAAATTCATATACGATTGTATTTAAATAAGCAACTGTATTAAATTCTGTCAGTTTTTACCAAACATAAAATGCTGCATTTTTATTTAACTATTAAAAAAAAAAAAAATAACACTAAATTTGAATTTGAAATGTACTAAACACTAAAATCTAAAATATACTAAATTCTAAAATATATTAAATACTAAAATTTTTAATATACCAAATTCAAACAATTAAAATATACTCTAAATACTAAAACTAAATGTATACTCTATATACTAATTTTTAAAATATACTAAATAGTAAAATTAAAAAATACTAAAAGTAATACAAAACTTTTTAATATAACTCATATAAAATTCAATATTTATTAAAATATACTAAAAAATAAATAATTTTTGTTTTAATTGTGGTTATATAATGAATATCCAGTTAATGCATTCTACTTTAATATACTCTTTTCAGGATATTTTAAGGACGAAAAAATATATTATAAGGGCATTAATTTTAAATTTTAGTCTTTCAGAATGAAAACATCATATTTAGATATTATTTTTGGGAAAAATACATCTATAATTTTAAGTACATATTTAATTAAAAACAATGTATAAAAAGTAATATAAATTTGTCTTACTGTACAGGATATTAGTATTTATCTCTGTGAAATAAAAGTGTTTTTTATACAATGGAAAGAACATTGCAGACAGATAATACTAATGTTTTCTTTATTTGTATAACTATGTGCAAAACAGTACAGGCAAGGTTTGTTTTACATTTTAAAGAAGTTATTTTCCTAGTTACGTGTGTCTGGGTAGTGTCTGGCTTAATAATGAATCATTCAGTAATGCAAAATCCAAAATAAATAAGAAAATGTAATAAGAGCTGTGTCTCCTTGAAACTGGATTCAATATTTTTTTTTTTCATTCGAAGTTGTATTTAAAAGTAAGGAATACAAAAGCTCAATATAATAGAAAAGAAATTGGATTTATTTGAAATAGTTGCTACAAAAACACACAAATAATTTTGAAATGTAAGCAACGTTCCGAAACATAACTTTATCCATTCTGAGTAATGTTTTTACTTGTTTTGTGCAAAATAGTTTATGTATTAGAATTCCGAGTGAATATTATATATGTTTCCCCCCAGGAAATATAATTACAAAAAATTCTCAAGGTATTTGAAAAAGAAAATTTAATATTCAAGTTAAGAAATATGTTCTTAATTGATTTTTTATTAAGTTATCTGAAAATTGTTTCGAATGTTATGTGTATTGATATTTCAGAATTATATAATTTTTATTCAGTCTTATTTAGCATACTAATCGCAAAATTGAATTTGAAAAAGTATATTATAAATTAACTTAAAAATGGAAATACATTTCTTGTTATTATAAAAGTAATAGAATTTTAGATACAGTAAAAATTTTAATACTAATTTAAATCAATACAAAGACTCTTTTTCATAAGGCGAAATGGTTATCGAATACTTTTTGATTTGCCATAATTCACTGGTATTGCAATTTATACAATTTTTTTTTATTTTATTACAATACATTATCCGGGCATTTGATCAGTATTGGCCAATTCCAGAAATAAAGGTTCTGGAAGGTAAGCCAATTTTACCTTTAACTTGAGAATCATACCAAACAGTGGTAGAAGTGGTAGAAAAAAAGTGGGAGAGGCCTCAAAGTTTGATAGCTTTTTTTTTGAAACCTCTAAATTACTTTTTCTCAGTGTCACTATATTTTGCATTTCCTTGTATGCTATATATATTTTTTAAGAAGAAAAATACATGTCTATCTAATTTTAGTAGTATCTAGTATTCCATTCATTTCAAAAAAGCTCTAAACTTGTTTGGGAATGCAGAAACCTTCTACAAGACTTGGGGACCCATAATAGGATCCTTCTTACATGGGTGCCAGGTCATATTGGTGTAGAAGGAAATGAAACTGCAGATAAGCTTGCTAAACTGGGAACTGCAGACCTACCTTTAAGTCCTGAACCTTTTTGTGGGATCTCCAAGACTACTGCAAAAAGGGTGATAGGAGAAAAAATGCTTAAAGAAACTACAGAAAGGTGGAAACAAACCACCGATCAAAAACATGCGAGGCTTATGATCCAAGAACCTTCCATGAAACTATCATCTCAGATCCTGCGTCTTAGCAGGGATAAGGTGAGAGTGATAGTTGGATTTCTTACAGGCCACTATCACCTAAGAAAACACCTTCATAGAATGGGAATATTTAAAGAAGAACCTTTATGTAGGAAGTGCAATATGGTAGAGGAAACAGCCCACCATATACTTTTTGAATGTGAAACTCTTCTTCACATTAGGCACTCAAGCTTAGGTCTTGGAACAGAACTTGATACAATCCACGAGGAACCTGTCAAAAGCCTTTTGACCTTTCTTAAGGAATCTGGTTTTCTTTGACAGGGGGTCGTAAAATAAAGGGGTTGGTGCAATATTCCCTATTGGAATCAGCACCTAGGCTCAATTGACCTCCCCATTCACTATGACTATGACTATATCTAGTATTCCATGCCCAGTATTGTTTAACATTTTAAGAAATTTAAAAACAAGATTTAGTGATAAAAACCGAAAAAATAGCAGGAGATTAAAAAAACAACTTATTTTAAAAACTTTTTTCAAAAATTATATGCATAGGCCATGACTCGGAAAGAGTGGTAGGATGATCTTTATCAATTTTTTTATCATTGATTGACTATACAAGTATTATACCGTACATTCAAAAATTGAAAGTGAAAAAAAAAAAAAAAAAAAAAAAAAAAAAAGCAAGCGAAAGGATATTTTACATTCTTGTGCCAAAAAAGTTAATGTTGCATTTAATTAGTAATATTTATATGGATTGAAAGTTTTTAAAACTGGGGGATGGATTTCATTGGTTTTAGAAGTGGGGAGACGTATATGTATTTTTTTTGATGAAAAGTGCGACGTCACGTCACCTCGAGTCTACCTATACTTCTAGCACTGATACCATCATCATATAGGATGATTAAAAACATGTCAAAAACATCACAAAACATATTTTTTTGCCCTTCGTCCTTTCTTATAAATAAAATATTTTTAAAACTGCGCTTCAAAACAACTTCGAGTGTATTTTATTCAGGATTTGGCTACAAAGTTCAATATCTGTAACAACTGGGGTATGGGCTGTCAAATGGGGTATGTCTTTTGAGTTAGATAAATGTTAAGTCACATACTTAGGACATAAAAATATGATTGTTACCTATTTTTTTACAAGTTGATAAAATCAATGAGAGAGAGGTTATTAATGACCTAGGTGTGTCAATTAGTGGAACTTTCAAATTTGGGTTTCATTGTGGGATAGCAAGTATACAAGCTAAGAGGATGTTACGTTTTATCAGGAAGTTTATCTCATCTAAATTAAGTGGTATTATTTTGCCACTTTTTAGAAGATTGGATAGGCTACATCTAGAGTATGCAGTACAATTTTGGTTGCCTCGTCTAAAGAAAGATATTGATTTGTTGGAAAAGGTTCAGCGTAGAGCAACAAAAATGATTCGGCATTGAAACATGGTGTTAGATTGATGAATTTTAATATGTATACATTTGAAGAGCTATTTAAATTCAGGTGTTTAAATTTATCAATCAGGAGGGTTTCAAAGGTAAATTTTACCGGATTCTAAAGTTTTAAAAGACAGCTGGATTTATACAGAAGGGAATGTTCAGAAAAGTTAAATTGGATCAACCCTGATGGTCCTTGTGCAAGTAGTTGGTTGTCCATTAGTATTTGCATAACAGCCAGCTTAGAACGTTCCACATTGGGATTGGCAAATATCGAGTGATATTCGGGGCGGAGCTTATTTCAGTGTTGTTGTGATATTGGGAAACGCGCAATATATAAATTAGGCATAAACTGGAAAATCTCAGTTCTAGAGGATCTGCAAAATCTTCTAAAATAAGAATCTGTAGAAACTGTGGATGCATTTTCATATATCAGTGCAGCATTGAATACACAATGTGAATCAGATTAAGAACCAAGTAATGGTTTTAAAAGCCAAGAACATTTTTGTTGTGGCTTTAAGATTCAAACTGAACATTCATAAATCTCTGGTAAGATTAGTGCTATATATGGTTCCGAGACATGGAAACTTTCAGAGAGAGACAAATAAAAGCTGCATGTCTTCCAAAAAAGTTGTTAAGAATGAATTTTTTTTTTGGTCAAATATCATTTCAAATGAAATGCTGCTGCAATTAAGATCAATTAATGAAGAAATAATTACCATAAGATGACGCTTAATGGGTCGCATCCTAAGAATGAATGAAAATGAAACCACAAAAATTTCCTTTATTTGGGGATAGGAAGGAAATCGCCAAGGGGTCTTTTCGTCCTAACCTGGAGCAGAATATGGATGAGGAAGCAAAAGGTAATGATTGAAAAAAATAAATAAATGTAATTACCACATTTCAGAAATCAAAGAAGATTCAATTCCATATTTAGCACATAAGGACACAGCGCCACTTCCCAGTCATTAAGGATTCATTGTTTTGGTATTTGGATATTTTTTAATTTATTAGTTAAACTTCTGCTAATGAAAATTTTCTAGCTTCGCTAAGATCTGAATAATAAATAAATAAATAAATAAATAAATAAATAAATAAATAAATAAATAAATAAATAAATAAATAAATAAATAAATAAATAAATAAATAAATAAATAAATAAATATAAAATAGTGTTTTTATTCCCACAAAATAAAAAGCCAATGTCTTGTTGCCACATAAACTGATGAACTGGCGAGACAAATTATGTTTGGTGATATCCGCATCTCACCTCGTCATAGTATAAACTTTCAACAGAACCAGACACCACGGATATTGTAACACATATTCTTGAATCGGTTTATGGGCTGCTTGATCAGAGCTTTCTCGAGATTAAAGTGAGAGTCGTCTTCCTTTTGAAAGAACTCCAGGAAGACATTTTTCTCTTCACGAGCAGACTGCTTTCAGAAATCCATATCTTAATTTAATGATGCTCCGGTGTAGTATAGTAGCTCTAGAAAATATACAATACAATCAATAACACCAACATTTTTATTTCTAACAAATTACGCATTAAATTACAGGGTGACAATAATTGAGCTACATGCAAAATAACCTTTATAAATTTAAAACCGTTGGCGAGATTCAGTTCAAATTTGGCGGTTGAATGCTGGACATTCGGGGATGATATTTTATGAGCATGCGCTCTTTTATTTTAAATATTCACATTTTTCGGTGAAAATGTCAAATTACAGCATTTCTGAGAGTATATCGACAGTCAAGGCCAACTATTCAAGCAATAACAGCCCGGTTGCTGCTTATAGGAAATTTGCGACCTTTTACAAGTTGAAGACAATCGATACAAGTGTTATAACAATCAGACATTTGATTAAAAAATTAGAAAAAACTGGTCACGACACCCTCGAGTTTTACAGGATTTTGCTATTCTTCTACGCTACATTATAGTAATTCATGACAAACATATCGAACATGTCATAGACTAAATACGAGTATCTCTAGTTACCCATAAAATGTGCATGAAATTTTTTAAACTCTGTAGCTTTCGAAAATTTTATTTTCTATTTCATGCAGTTCAATAATTGTCACTCTGTACATTCATTACATTTCAAATAACGCAATCCATTTTCCTTACTAACTATCCCTATCCTAAAAATTCATCTAGTTTATTTCAATTCTTAACGACTGTCATCCAAACAAACGAGCAGCCACGAAACTTCTGAGAAACTCAAAAAGAATAATTGACTCGGAAGATTAATTAGTCATTTTTCCATTTCATTGACGACAGGATTAATAAAGAGCTCCCTTATCCATCATTTTTAAAGAACTATCACGAGGGAAACAGCAAAGGAAATGACTCAGGATCTTTTGGGTGTGGTCGAAATGTCTACTCTAGTATAAAACGTGAGTATTTTCAACAACAAATTACTGAAGGAACGTGCCGGTTGGAATCTTAATTTAACTCGAAAGAAATGACTGCTTGATGGATTCTGATAGGAACTTACCAGTAAGCTCGCTGAAAGTCGTTTTTTGTGCCATTCTCATTTGTAAAAAGGGATTTTTTCTCTTATCAGGGATTTTTTTTCTTCTCTTGACTCGTTGGTGAGGTTCGTGTGCTTCTGTTTGCGGTTTTATCTGATCTGTATATTGTAAATGAAACAGATATGAAAGGCATCGTGAATTAATTGATTTTGTTGTTGTTGAAAAGACACTATTTTTGCGGAATTATGTGCGTTTAATTTAAGGTTGAGGCATTAGTATGGGAAGAACGATGCTAAATTATATGTGATCTGTTCCATGGAATTGGTGTTTCTTTGAATATAAGAGTAGTTGTTTTGTGCTGAAGAAAGGCATAAAATTCTTTGTTTGAAAATAGACCTGACTGCATAGTGCGTGTTAGAAATCATAAGTAGTGATATCTTTAGAGTTATTTATTGCACACACATGGAAAAGGGGAAGATGAAACAAATGCCTTTTTGCATAACTTTTTTTCTTGAACTTGTAGTTTAAAAGCTCTTGAAGATTATATTGGATAGTTGTCTGAAGCCTACCCAATCTTCATCGACATTTCTTTGTAAATTGAACAATAAATCATACACTTGGCAGAATAGTAATGGTTTCTGGTGCATTATTTAGCTTCATTGTTCCGATTTACCACCACGAGTTGGAAGGGAAATACTAAACATAAATTAAATCTTTCATATCACCAAGATGCAAATCTTTCATATCGCCAAGATGCAAATCTTTCATATCACCAAACATACAAAAGGGAATGTAGTGACGATCGATTTCTTCAGCCTCATAGATTGTAAATAGGTTACGAAAAGAGAAGTGAAAAATAGGGAAGAGAAAGAATAATGAAGTGAAACAAAAGAAAGAAAATTACAAAAGTTAACTTGATTTATTATTGCTCAAATGGCATAACTCCACATTCTCCATTGTTCAATTTTTAAGTCATTTTTACTCAAATGTATTTATTCACCAATTTAGCACATATTCGATACTTAGTAACAAGTCATTATATACGACAGAAATATATGCAACTGCCGAAAAATATTAAACTGCAGGTATTTAAATTTGCAAGCAAATACAGGTGTTTAAAATGTACACAAGTTTCACTCATTCCTCCTAAGCGTTTGCCTTCTAAACACACCTTTCTGAATATAAACCTGCATATTTTTAAAGATGTAATAAAATAACCAATTTTCCATAACATTCCGGTGACACATTCCATCTACAGCGTTTTCTTTGTTATGGGCAACAAAGCAATTAATTAGAGTAGCCCACTTCCTCAACTACTTTAACTTGTAGTGATATACGACGGTGAATTCATCTTAATTTTGCAGTTTATTTTGTCTCCCGCCAACACTTTTTTACATATTTTGCTGCTACTGAAAATAGTTGATCGATTATCATATAAATTTTATTGCGAGGACATATCAGATTAAAATTTAGTTTTTAAAATTTTCGTAAGTTATTTTTTTATACATATATTCTTTGATATTAAGTTATTTTGGTTTTCAATGCAAACTAAATAAATTTTTTAAATTCGTTTTTACTGTAATTAATGCTACAATAGTTTGTGTTTAGTGTATTTTCAAAATATGTCTAATGTTTAGGCTAAAAATTCGACATGTTATCAAAGACATTATTAGTTGGAGAGTTAAATGTAAAATATGGTATATTCTTTAAATGCTTCCATTTTATTCCACCAACAAAGAATTAAATATGGAGACGGTCCTTGGCAAGCGGGAATGAATGGTCATCTCAATGTATGTTTAACTATTTAAGTTATAGTTAGATAAAAGGGTGACATTTTAAATTCTAACTAGTTCTTTTACCAAATTGTCACCTATTCAATAGAATTGAGTTGATAGAATATAGTCCTTGAGAATATAGTTCTTGAGAAAGAATGACAGGGAAATAGAAAAAGAGATAGCCAGAAAGAGAGAAAACGATAGAGATTAAGAGAAGGAAAGAAAGAAAGCGCGCGAGAGAGAGAGATGATAGTGAGTTTTAAATCGATTATATATTGATGCCAAGTATTTTTTGCCAATTTAATACTAAGAATTTTTTTTTTATTGTTAGCCATATATTCGGAATGGTTTGAATTATTTATAATTACTCAAATACTGCAGAGGAAATCATGTTTTTGAATTTTTAAATATATTATAAAAAAAAACAAAAAAAAAATACGTGAAATGAACTGAGTGTAGAATATTTATTCATTACAAACACAATTTTCGTGAAAGTCTTTTAGAACAACTCCAGTGGTTAATCGACATAAATTTCAACTTTGTTACATTACTTCATAATGCATGTAACACGAAACCTCACGTCATGTTTGTTTTCGCAGCCTTTCAAATTGACACACATTTCTAACTACTATAAAGCAACAGCCGCAATACAACCTTTTTTTTTATAACCATATCTTTCATAACTTTCATAAATCATCTGACTACTCCACAATGCACCCCATCAAACAAACAACACATTTCTATTCTGAGAAAAATCTAAACCGATTTTGTTGGATCAGACAAACAGAGACAGACTTGTATACAATTCCGCCAACTGCATAATTAACTAATTTCTTCTTTATGACCATAACTAATCATCTTTATTACACTTCTTTACAACCACCATGGATCTTTAAATAACGTATTACAAAATATACCAATAAATTAGACATGTATTTATCCAAACAGCAAGTCAATGTTCGCTTTATTCACTGTTCCTAATCACCCTCTAAAAACTAGTTTATATTTCTATTTGTAGGAAATAGCATTTTCTATTTGATTAGACATCAGGCTCCATTAAACTCATGTCATAAATTATGTAAGCTATTTTCGTTTACAGATAATTTTAGAAGATATTTTTTGGGACATTAGTTGCATGATTTAAAATTATTGTGGGATGGTAATGCCATCGTTAATTAAAGTTGAATACGTTTATTCGAACAGTGATAATAAAACTTAGTATATTAAGAATTGTATGGAGCTATCAGTCATAAACAGCCGTTCATAAAAATGTGTATACTTGTAACACTTTAATTTGTACGCATGCATGTTTGTGTAAATGAGACAATGGGAAAATAACATGTAAAAATAAAATATAAAAACAAAAATAAATAAATATATAAATATTTTTCAAATTATCCTTTCAAGGTCAAAATGTACGTGAAAATATTCAAACTTTATTGCATTTCATTTCCTTCGTCTTAAACACACACGATAATTTGCCAGTAAAGTCAACTTTCAAGTGTAAAATTTCCATATGGGTGGAACATTTAAACATAATTTTAAAGTTATTCACATACAATTTGTCCATGTTCATAATAGCTGTGTGTACTAAATGTTTTGGAGAAATGATGCTTATTTTTTGTCTAAGGGGATCTAATTAGATCAAGATTAAGTTAAAATCACTTTTCATTAAATATATAATTGCAAAGGGCTACCTAATTTTTAAATTAAATAACTCAAAAACAAAGACCGATAGAAGAATGAATAGAAAAATATAGTTATTTTGAAAGCTGCAAAAACCTAATATTAATTTTTCAAAATTAGTTACAGATGTTGGTTACAGGTGGCGCTGTACACTGTAGTTCTTATGAATAAAGAGTGCTTTGAAGCATAGAGCGATCAATCTTCGGACAGTTTCACTGTTTAAAAGTGGAAGGAAGCCAGCGTGATTGCAAAGACTGATTTCAGAGGACAAATTTGTAGCATATATCTAGAATGTTGCTACTACAGCGCCACCTGTAGGCTACATTTGTAACTAATATTAAAATTTATGTTTCAGATTTTTATAACTTTCAAAATAACTTTATTGTTTGTTTCATTATTCTATCGATCTTTGTTTTCGAGTTATTTAATTTTTAAATCAGAGAGTCCTTCGCTAGATACTCTGTATAAGTTTGTTAGTCTGACTTCAATGCAAGAAAAAACGGTTTGACGGATTTAGACTTATATATACTTAATCACACCTCTATACTTGTTTGTTAGTTGCTAATTTTGCCAATTAGATGTCTTTTTTGTTTAAAAAAAAAGCATTCCAAATTGATAGGTTTTTATTTTCATTCGTCTTCAACCGTCATGTGGTAATATTTTATTCTTTAAAGGTCGCCAAATTGAATGTGTTTGACATCTGGACCAGATGTCAATTATTAGAAGGGCGTATAGAAGAGATGTTTTAGCTACAGTTACGTAAAAATCCCATTTTTGTTATATTATTGGATTATAAAGTGTATTATCTGAGGACAAATAAAAAAATGTATCCATAAAACATTGTGTTAAGGGCTTAAATAATCGAAGTATGAGTAATATAGTCTATAAGGGAAGGGGGGAGGGAGATTCCAGTCTTCTCCGCTTTTTATAGTAATCCGAAGCTGTGCCGATTTAAACCTATTATTTACTGCGCCAATTATAACAAAAGTTATACAAGTTTTATTTACAATATTTGAAAGATAAATTTTGTATGCTTTATTCATTTGTTAAAAGTTTTTATACAATACTTTTATAAACTTTTTTTTTAAGTAGAATAAAACACAATTCAGTAATTTGTCCTTTTACTTTTGCTAACAGTTTTTTTCACCGCTGTTGCAGATATTGGGTTAAAAAATTTAAAGCATTAGGCTATAGGGCAGAGACAGCCTGACGACCCCTATTAACCAATAAATAAATAAATAAATAAATAAATAAATAAATAAATAAATAAATAAATAAATAAATAAATAAATAAATAAATAAATAAATAAATAAAAGAATGAATGAATAAATGAATGAATGAATGAATAAATGAATAAATAAATGAATAAAGGAATAAATAAAGGAATAAAGGAATAAATGAATAAATAAATGAATAAATAAATGAATAAATAAATGAATAAATAAATGAATAAATAAAAGAATAAATAAATGAATAAATAAATAAATAAATAAATAAATAAATAAATAAATAAATAAATAAATGAATAAACGAATAAACAAATAAACGAATAAACACCTAAATAAATAAATAAATAAATAAATAAATAAATAAATAAATAAATAAATAAATAAATAAATAAATAAATAAATAAATAAATAAATAAACGAATAAACAAATAAATAAATAAATAAATAAATAAATAAATAAATAAATAAATAAATAAATAAATAAATAAATAAATAAATAAATAAATAAATAAATAAATAAATAAATAAATAAATAAATAAATAAATAGTAGGATTTTAACACACCAGCACAATTTCTCCCGCGGTTCAATCCTTTCCTACCAAATCCAATAATTAATACCTTCCCACCATTCCGCCAACAACATCCAATTCTCCAATAAATCAGGTATTTACTCCCTAAAAAAACATCCCCTGTCCAGCCATGGGCATATTACCTCCACCAGTGATGCATTGGCAAAAAGCATGATCGCATGCGCAGGTATTATTTGCAATGGAGAACACGTCTGCTAGTGGAATATTGGTGAGGATTTATGCTCGCGTGGCTCAGCTACCATGAGGGACTTTTGCTCCCCCCCCATGGCACCTTGGACGTGACGGGGATTCGGGGGGCTGCGTTGGATATTCCGATGTGGTGTCGGAAGAAAGGGGTGGAGAGGGGGTAGATTGTCGATTTGTGGAGTGTTACCCTTGACTGAGTGTTGGTCGGGTTGAATTTAAAGTGTGGAAGGTTTTTCAAATAAATCTTTATTTGAATATGGGAGTCTGAGACATTTACCGGTCTCATAACTGGATAGCTACAAGGGTACAATGGATGACTGGGTATCTGGTCATCACAGGTTGGCATTTCAGAGATGCTAACTGATTTTGTTTTATCAGAGTGGTAGGAGGTTTACTTGTACTTTATGTGTACGTAAGTGGGTGTAAAAATTTCAGAAATGGTATTTGCTGGTAACCTTTACTAAATGGTGACTTTGGTAAATATATAGGGGATCCCTTCATGTACACATGTGAATCGTCTTGACAAATTATGCTTTTCATTCAATTGATTCACCCCCCTATGAGAAAATTAATACAACTCGAAATTCGTTACTTTTAAGTTAAAGTGTGTATATAGTTACTGACTGACTAAATGGACTAGAAAGTACCAGTGTATATTGTTACTAATTGACTGAATGGGCTAGAAAGTGCCAGTGTATATAGTTACTGACTGACTAACTACATGGACTCGAAAGTACCAGTGTATATAATTACTGATTGACTATATGGAGTAGAAGGTACCAGTGTATATAGTTACTGACTGACTATATGGACTAGAAAGTAACAGTGCATATACTTACTGAGTGACTATATGGACTAGAAAGTGCCAGTGTATATAGTTACTGACTGACTAACTAAATGGACTGGTAAGTAACAGAGTATATAGTTACTAACTGACTATATGGATTAGGAAGTAGAAGAGTGGCAGTCAGTTTTAAGTTGTTGTCAGTTTAAGTCAGGCATAAGTCAGTTGATAAATTCCCCTTGATTGGGATTTAGCTTTTTTTTTTGGTAAGGCTAAGTATATTTATATAATATGTTATAAACCTAAATAGAGTAGCCTAAAAATATATACACTGGAGTAAAGAAAGCCTAAGATGAATTTCATTCCGTTTTTTAAATTTTTCAAGAGTTTAGAGGTATGATTTCAAGACTTTAAAGTGTAATAAGAAGGACAGAACAAGGGATCACGCATACAAGCTATACAAATAGCAATTTAATTTAAGAGGCATAAAATAACATCAATTTTTGTTAATATATAAACAATTTCCTAGACACAGTATCCTAAATTGTTCAGGAGTAAATGGTTGTTATAGATAAAACTGTAAAACTGTATATTGTAGGATTGTATAAACGATCTAAAGTATAATAGATTTGATGGCATTGACGAGCCTTGAGTCTCTAAACGGTTGTAATTTTTGTTGGGTGGTTGATCAAAGTCTTCTAGTGTAAGAGATATACGAGGACTATGCTGCACTGTAACACAGTTTCTACAACATCAATAATTACGTCCAAATTTTTTTACTAGGACAGATTTCGTGGCTCCTACACTTGAGCTATCAGTTCTCCCGACATTTTTTATTATATTTACAGAGTGTCCTAAAAATGACTGATCTTTTTTTTACCACTTATACAAAAATTGGTGGCGATACTGTAATGGGTTGGCCGAAAATGTACTGTTTTCCCAAGCACATTTCAGTAATTGCTGTATTTCTATACTTTCTTGTTATTTTCATTTATATTTCTAATAGGTCAGTAACGTTTGGCACACCTTTTGCGAAGTAACTTTTTGTGTATGTCTGCATTTGTAAAGGTTAATCCTCTACTTTTTCATTTCTAAACTGTCTGAAGGGTACAAGGAATCAAAAAATTAATGCGAGGATTCATCAAAACTGAGGTTCTCACGCCATCTCGTGGCATACGAAAAAAACTCTTTTCCTGCAGATTTATTTAGGAAATTAAGGTAATTTAGACCAAGGAGGATTAATTTAGGACCAAGGATTTTTTGGGATTAATTTAGGACAAAGAGAATATTGCTAGAAAATACTTTTTTTTGTGTGTTGCAAGGCGCATTGTCAGATCGAAATAACTTGTTTTTTTAATTACTTTGATTGATTATGAGTCTTTATTCTATGTGTCCTACACCTGCAGTTTAATTTCTTTGAAATAGTTGATATTGTTTTCTGCTTTCAATTAAATCTGCTACTAATATGTTGCTCCATTTTTTTTTCTTGTGAAGAATATTTTATTTATGATGACCGATTTTTTCAGTAAAAGTTATTTTTAAGATAATCAATTGTGCTTATGGATGGCTGAGTTAGCTGAAAAATAAATTCTGCATTGGGATTCCCAAGTGCAATATAATAATTCGAATTTGTTTTTAAAAGTGTATTATTTATTGTGATTGGAAACAAGTATGTTCTAAGTGTTTTCACACAATGGAAACTCCTCTAAAAATTACTCTTTATCGGAGTGATAATAGACTTTAAATAGGGAAATAACTTTGAATAGTTCCGTTAAGTATTTTTTTAAAATTAATGTGGCAAAATAAAGTTTAATGAAAACATATTATTGTGTGTGAAATTACTAAAGGAAGTAAATCTGAATAATTCATACCTCTAATACACATCAGCATTAAAATAGTCATTTGTGTTCGAATAGCATACATATTTTTGGTAATTATATATATATCGTAAAATTAATCTAAAATCATATTTATTTTAAACAAGCTTCGGCAACATTAATTTGTGGGACAACCACTAACACCTTTCTTTACTATTAGCACAGATACGTCTCTAAATATGATGCATGATACCTAAATATGATGCATGATCCCTAAATATTATGCATGATCCCTAAATATGATGCATGATCCCTAAATATGATGCCTGTCTTTAAATATGATGCAGTGAAAATGTGAAAGTGTGAGTTAATTCACTAAAATAATTAAATTTGAGTAATATGAATATCTAATAAACATCAGCATTAAAATGTGCATTTGTGTTCCAATAGCATACATTTACTTCACTTTTGGTGATTATACATATGTCGTAAAATTAATCTAAAATCACACTTACTTTAAACAACCATCAGTGACATTAATTTGTGGGATAACCACTCTAACACATTTCCTTGCGATGCACACATATACGTCTCTAAATATGATGCAAGATCAATCATTTTACCTTATTTAAATACTCCATAAAAATTAACAAATACAATCTTTGTTAAAAAGTCAGAGGACTTTAAGTATTACTCTCCAAAGCTTCCATGATTGATATGTAGCTCATTAAAAAAAAAAAAAAAAAATCCTTTCTTCTATAATCAACGGCAGCTAATCCATCATATAGCTCAAATCAGTAGTTGAGAAGGGCTTAGCTACTAAATGCAGTTTCCATTACCGTTATTTTCACGTCTAAAATGTGCGAGATCAATTACACATCATAAAAAATTGGAACTGAAAGGCTTCACCTGAAGGGTTTTCACTTCTATATTGACTACTAAATTGACTTTTCACTTAGCTCCGTTTTATGATGCATTAAATTAAAGTATCTATATTGCTAGCAAGAAGCGATGAAGGAATTTCCATTAGATCTAATCTCACTTGGAATATTGATTTATTACAAATGAGGAAATTTCTAATAATATTATTGTCTAGATTACACCATCTACGTTGCACTTGCTTAACTTTTATAAAAGTAGTCTTAAAGAAGTTATAGTTAAGTGTCGCCGTCCCACACACTAAATACCAAACGGTATAGTGGTTAGCGTGCTAGCTTCTAGACCGCGAGGTTGCGGGTTCGAGTCCCGTGTAAGGCATGGGTGTTTGTAAATGTATGTTGGCTTGTCTAATGACGAATGTTTCGGCTCATTAGAGCCCTCGTGTTGCTGACGGCGCCAGATAATTTGAAAACAACCAATCAGCTTATTGTTTATATCTAGATACGTCTAGATAAATTGCGGACCGACCAAACGGTATAGTGGTTAGCGTGCTAGCTTCTAGACCGTGAGGTTGCGGGTTCGAGTCCCGTGTAAGGCATGGGTGTTTGTAAATGTATGTTGGCTTGTCTAATGACGAATGTTTCGGTTCATTAGAGCCCTCGTGTTGCTGACGGTGCCAGATAATCTGAAAACAACCAACCTGACATAGACCAATACCGCTATGCTACCTGAATATACTGCCTCGCTACAGAGATTCTAGCAAAGGACTCCCTGATTTTAAAATTAAATAACTCAAAGACATAGATCGATGGAGTGATGAAACAAAAATTATAGTTATTATGAAAGCTGTAAAAGTCTTATGCTTAATTTTCAAATATGTTCTTTTCATATGTTTAAAGAGGGCGCATTATAGCCCTAGTGTTGCTGACGGTGCCAGATAATCTGAAAACAACCAACCTGACATAGACCAATACCGCTATGCTATCTGAATATACTGCCTCGCTACAGAGATTCTAGCAAAGGACTCCCTGATTTTAAAATTAAATAACTCAAAGACATAGATCGATGGAGTGATGAAACAAAAATTATAGTTATTATGAAAGCTGTAAAAGTCTTATGCTTAATTTTCAAATATGTTCTTTTCATATGTTTAAAGAGGGCGCATTATAGCCCTAGTGTTGCTGCCGGTGCCAGATAATCTGAAAACAACCAACCTGACATAGACCAATACCGCTATGCTATCTGAATATACTGCCTCGCTACAGAGACTCTAGCAAAGGACTCCCTGATTTTAAAATTAAATAACTCAAAGACATAGATCGATGGAGTGATGAAACAAAAATTATAGTTATTATGAAAGCTGTAAAAGTCTTATGCTTAATTTTCAAATATGTTCTTTTCATATGTTTAAAGAGGGCGCATTATAGCCCTAGTGCTGCTGACGGTGCCAGATAATCTGAAATCAACCAACCAACCCACACACTAAATGCTTCCTTTATTAAGTAACAATATTTGCCCGAAGCATTGATTTACAACACATGAACTTTCACGCCTTAAAGATTGGCCAGTTCATACCATCGATATAGATAAATGACTGGATAGACTGCTCCGATGGCAATACAAGGGAAAAAACGCACAAGTGGTTGTTGATGATGGGTGGACGATTAACCAATCCCAGTTCACTTCTATAGTTAGATGGGAATGCGAGAAAACTTGTAAAGTCCTAGAGTAGATATTTGTTTGTACATTATTAATAATTAAGGTCTACTATTTACCGTTCTGATGTGTACAACCCAAGATTTTATTTTCAATCCTCGGCAATCCGTATTTTTTTGTCCATCCAACGATCTGGCAACGGTTTCATTTTCCCAGTGTTAAGCAGTCTATCTAGTTGTTTATCGATGGTCTTTGCCAAAATATCGAGTATCGTTCGAAAATATGATTAGATAATCAAAAATATGATAGATATATATTACACCACCGTCCTTTAGTATAGCACTATATTTCAATTCTAAAACTTTGCATACAAATTTCAAAGCTCCCAGTATATTTTACCCAGATGTGGGCGGGATTGGCCAAGAACCGTATCAATGTCCAGTCTATAATGGTCCACAACTGTATTGGCCAGTGTCGAGTCGATATTGGCCAGCGGATTTGTGTGACTGGGGTAGTAGTAAAATATTATTAACTAAATTTGAAGAAAAAAAACATTTGAGTTATGTATATTGTTATTTTTTTAAAGTGTAGTAGAAGATCCAGTTATTTTTCTTTCAAATTTTGCTAAGGATTTTTACTATTGTAATTATTGATGGCGTAAAAATTAATTTGTATTAAAACAATTCTTCGGCAGATACTGTGGCATATCAAATGAAGCATGAGTTCAATGGGATAACTGTGCAAAAAAATAGTGCGTACAAACCAAACAAAGAAGCACTTATGATCACTTTTCCTATTCCAGGTCCTTAGAATCAGTAAAAATATTTTTTCTTCTTTTACGTAATTGCTTACTTAAAAATTAATATAATGACACCTTAAACAGATATTAAAAAAAAAAAAATCTTTCATTTATGAATTTATTGTAAGTTTAGATTTAATCTCAGGCATTAGTCTATTTTACACAACTGTATCAAGAAATAGGGTTGTTTAAATGTCAACGGAAGTTTGAAAAACTTAAATTCACCAAAATTTGAGAGTCAAATTATTCTGTGTGCACAAAAAGGCTTAGAAAATTGGCTTTTTCCTGCATCAAATTAAAATATTTTTGTATCAGCAAAGATGATGATGATTCATCAAACATTAGCAGCCCTCTTCTTAAAAAACACCAGCCAGTTGTTCACGGTTATCTACATTACCGTGATGTTTGTGTGGAGATAACTTTTAACTCGAATGTCAGCAACACATCATCTCCAAAGCTCAAAATTAGAAAATTCAATGGTATATGACACATGGTGTTACAATTTAGGGTGCAGAAAGGTCCTGGTGCAGCGTTCGCGACTAACTTTTAGAGACTGTCCGGATGACTTGTTAGAGAGCTTTTCGCGGGCCACAGATTAATTCCGGATACTTAATGATTAGCAGCCCTCTTCTTAAAAAACACTAGCCAGTTGTTCACTAATAAATGTATCTTTAATTATTATCGATTTAACAATATAAATCACTTTTGAAAACCGAAAAAATATAACGATTTTTTTTATCTTGATAAAATTACAATTGATATTTGATTCTTCATTGTCAAATAAATAAAAAATAATAATTTTCGTTATTATGTAAATCGAAGTCTAAAAAAGAAGTTACTCCTTCGTTCCAACATGACAATGTGACCTGACCCAACTTTTAATAAAGATGATTAATCCATAATTCCAGATTCCCAGGTTTCAGTCAATAGCAATTGTGTGACGAAATTTTTCAGTTTATTTTATGATAAAGTCTCGGTATTTGTTGAAGCCAATCTTAATAAACCGTCCAAATGAGATTTAGTTAAGTTATTCTTGCATTTTTTTTTGATGAAAACCATTTTGTTGAAAATTGTTTCATATAATTTCTTCGGGGCAGTGGATAAGTGTGTTCTACATAATAAACACTTACTATTTTGAGTAAATTAAAATTATGTAAAAAGATTTCATACCACGAATCTTGGTTTTTGGTCTTCTGTGTTGCATGCCTGTCATAAAAAGTAGTGTCCTGGACCGGATACGGCCCAAGGGCTGTGTAACAGTGGTAAATGCTGCCTTAATATAAAACCTTGTGCAAGAAATGTTTTCAACCAACCAGATACCCATATGGTGCATTTGTTGAAAAGAAATCTAGCTATATTATTTCTCTGTGCAAAAGCGTTAGAATCTTTCCGATGATTTCTTTGATAGCCAAATATTCCTATACTCAAATATTCCTGAAATACAATTTTTAATTCTTATTACTGTTGGATCACAACGTATATAATGCAAACGTTACTGAAGTTTTTAACAAATATGCATAAAAAAGAATGGGAAAATATTTATTGTTAACCGCCCAAAAAACACTGTTCTATAAAGACAGATATTTCCACAGGTTAAAAAAAAAAAAAAAAAAAAAAAAAAAAAAAAAAACACTTGAAAGAGTAATAACCACATCAAAAATAAAATCAGAAAATGTCAACATTTTTACTGGTCTTTCACCACAAATCTAAATCAAATAAACAGACGTTTTCCGTCCAACCGTTTTCTATCCAACCATTTGCCACTTTAATTCGTGATTGCTAAAATATTATCGCAATACCTGAAAGTCACAGCTGTTCACGTACAAGCAAAAAAAAAAAGTTTTAAAACTGAGCTATTCGAAAAACATGGCAATTGTTTCTGCTTAGAGCATCCCTTGCATTCCTGTATTTTCCGTCTTTCTTTTTTCTGCATCCATCTGTATTTTGCTTTTTCTATTTTCTGTTGGAAGATTCGAAAAGGGATTTTTTTCGTTATTGGGAACGTTGCGGCTCACACGCTAGCTTGCAAGTTTAGCGGACGATGAAAAGAGCAGAAAGTTTTTGCGAATCTTGTCACGTTTCTGGAAATGCGTGTTTTAGGCTTCATGGATATTTTCCAGAAGCGGGAATTCTTTTCCCGAAGTGGGCTGTAGAGGCTTCTGGAGTGGATCACTAAACTAGTAACTATTAGATCACCGATGAGGAGACGAAAATAATAATTTTTACTACAGTAATGCTATTATATTCTAATGAAATTTCAATGATGTAGGTTATAAATGTGTTTATAAGATGAATAGTGCCGAACTTATAACCTGGAGGTGGAATTTCACCAAGTGTATGATATGTAGTCTTCTAAGTGAGTAGAAATCATTTGGGAGTTAGTTAGCAAGGATGTTGGTTTTATGGTCACATGCATTGAGGTTTTTCTTGAGTAAATATAAACCCGAGAACTATAACCTAGTAGCTCAAAAATGTGGGCCAATATCGCTCGACATTAGCCAGTCCTGAAGTGGAATGTTGTAAATTGACCGTTGTTACAAATATTGTCCAATTTCACTAATCCTGGATAAAATATACTGGTAGTGTTGAAATGTTACGAATTTTAAAATTGAAATATTTTATTTATAAGAAAGGAGGGAGGGGAAAATATATTTTGTGATATTTTTGACAGATTTATTTAAAAAAAAAAAAAAAAAAAAAAATCTTGTATTTTGGAAGAATACTCGCTTTTCAATCAGGATTGGTCAATCATCTGGGAATCTTGTTTCTGACAAAGACCAAGCCAAACAAATGGTACAGTGATTGGCGTGCTAGCTTCTAGACAGCGATGTTGTGAGTTCGAGTCCTGTATAAGGCATGGGTGTTTGTAAATGTATGTTGGCTTGTCAAATGATGAATGTTTCGGAGCATTATAGACCTCGTGTTGCTGACGACTCCAGATAATCTGATCCCAACCTGACATAGACCAATACCGCTATGCTACCTGAATATTGCCGCGCTACAGAGTTTTTAGCGAAGGACTCCTTGATTTTAAAATTAAATAACTCAAAGACATAGATCGATGGAATGATGAAACAAAAAGTATAGTTATTATGAAAGCTGTAAAAGTCTTATACTCAATTTTCGAAATTACTTACATGTGTTGCCAGCAGATGGCGCTCTACACTGTAGTTCTTATGAATAAAGAGTATTTTGAAGTTCAGAGCAATCCATCTTTTGACAGTTCAACTACTTAAACGTGAAAGGAAGTTTGCGTGATTGCAACGACTGATTCCAGAGGACAAATTTATAACACATAGCTGAATACCCATGCTGCGCTACGAAATTTTACCATTAGCATTTTAGCGATCAAAAGACATTCATGTATTTTACACTTCAGATTTTTGCTCCCATTTCGATCCCGACAAATTGATTTATCAAAATAGAAACTTTCCTTTGTCGACATTTTTAGCAAAATTTATAATTGTGATTAGTATATTGGAAAAAGACATTTGAATATCCCTCGTTTAGAACGTATAACTCCCTTCGGACCCTTTTTAATTACGTAATCGAGATTGCAATAGTTTATTGTGTTTATGTTTGCTCTTAGTTCTAAATTTCAAAGCAGTAGCTGTATTGGAAGTGAGACATTAAGATAATCCTCGTATAGTTTCAATGTTGCGTCGACTTTTCATCCCTTAAAAATTCGTTAATCGATATTGGAATAACTTATTTTTTTTTTACATTTGCCCTTTTAACATTTGCACCAAATATCAGAATTATGACTACATTGGAACTGGAACATTCGGATATCCCTCGTTCGGAACATTTAAGCTCTTTTCGACCCCTTAAAGTTGGTTAATCTAGAACGGAATAGCGTAGTTTTTCTATGATTATCTTTTTTGACCATTTGTACCAACTTTCAGAGTTGTGAATAAATGGGAAGTGGGAAATTCGAATGTCCCTCGTTTGGAACGTTTAGCCCCTTTTCCACCCTTTAAAGTGGATTAATCCAGCTCGGAATAGCTTAAATTTTCTATGTTTGTCTTAGTTGACATTTGTACCAATTTTTAGAGTTGTGACGATATGCGAAGTGGTACATTCGAATAACCCTCGTTTGGAACATTTAACCCCTTTTCCACCAATTAAAGTGGGTTAATCGAGATCGGAATAGTATGCTTTTTCTATGTTTACCATTGTTGGTATTTGTACCAATTTTCAAAATTGTGACCATGTCGGAAGTGGGACATTCGAATAATCCTCGTTTGGAACGTTTAACCCTTTTTCCACCCCTTAAAGTGGGTCAGTTGAGATCGGAATAGCTTACTTTTTCTACGTAGGTCTTCATTGATATTCGCACCAGTTTTCAGAGTTGTGACAATATGGGAAGTAAGACATTCGAATATCCATCGTTTGTAACTTTTAACCACTTTTCGACCACTTAAAGTGGGTTAATCGAGATCGGAATAGCTTACTTTTTCTATGTTTACCATCGTTTATATTTGTACCAATTTTCAGAGTTGTGACCAAATGGGAAGTGGTACATTCGAATATTCCTCGTTTGGAACGTTTAACCCCTTTTCCACCCCTTAAAGTGGGTTAATAGAGATCGGAATAGCTTACTTTTTCTACGTTTGTCTTTATTGATATTCGCACCAATTTTTAGAGTTGTGACAAAATGGGAAGTAGGATATTCGAATATCCCTCGTTTGGAACGTTTAACACCTTTTCGACCCCTTAAAGTGGGTTATTTGAGATCGGAATAGCTTACTTTTTCTATGTTTACCATTGTAGATATTTGTACCAATTTTCAAAATTGTGGACATGTGGGAAGTGGGAGAATTAGTGATGAGTGAGTGAGTCAGTGAATGAGTGAGGGCTTTGCCTTATATATAGAGAGATTTACTGCCTTTTCAGTTTGAACACTATTTCCTTAATGTATTTTTTTTTAAATTTAATTTTAGTATTTTATGTTACTTTATGGGAATGGTTGAATTTATTTGTTTTATATTTTCTTTTTCAAACAATACACCACTTAATTAGACTTCAATTGTTATAACCTTTAATTAAAATAATGCCAAGTATTAAAGGCACTGTTACACTCAACAAAGACTTATGATCTAACAATGAGCACTAATTTCTTCTTTGTAGTAAAAAAGACAAACTCAGTTGTAGACTAAAGTTATCTGTCATTTGAATCAGTGAGATTTTGTTTGCGCTTGTGTGAAAATCGTTGTTGATTTATTGAAAGTTACTGTTGAGTTACTGTTACTTGTTGAAAGTGAGATATGGATTGTGAGGAGATGGAGTGGGAACACAGTTGTCCCTTTTGGGAGGTAGATGTGATCCTGGAGCCAGAGGAGCCCATGGAGTGGTTGTCTAGTTCGCTAGAAGTGGAGGAGGTGGTGGAGGAGGAGGAGGTGGTGGAAGAGGAGGTGGAAGAAGATAACCATCATTTGGACTTTTTTCGCCTCCTCTTGCACTGTCACCTTAAACTCCTGGGTTCCTCTGGTGAGGGGTCACTAGTAGAGTAGGCAGTGAAAGTGAAAAAAAAACAACATCATGTGGGTGGGTTGGGCGGCGTAAAAAGGACTGTTCAATTCGATCTCCAAAGTGCGTAGGTTAGAGTATAACACTCCAACTCCTCAATACAATCCTTTAACAGGTCTCAATTAATAGCATATGGCGAATATATTGAAAGTTACTGACGTTACTGTTACTTGTTGAAAGTGAGATATGGATTATACGACATATGGATTATATGGATCTTACGACAAAAGCATATGACCAGAAGAAATAAGTCTTCGAATACAATGAGACAGAGAATAGACTGAAATGTGGCCGGAAAAATGTCTTTTGAAATCGTCGTGGCATTTTCACTTGCTCATCCGTATTGAAGAAGAATAAAGTTTAGAAAGCGATACCTAAATAAGACCACGACCCCAAGTGGCCCAACTGGATCAGTCGATGAACAACAACTGCACCCAGAAGCTTCGAATTCTTCATTGTCACGAACTCCGAAAATAGGAGAAGGTTTGACGGTGCAATATGATGATGAAAAACTGTTTCTGGACAGAATGTATGGAGACATTCTTACTTAAGGGATGATGTGATATTTCTAATAATGACGAGAATGAAGATGATATACTCTTGTTAACTCTGAAACAGACAGAAGTAAATCCTTATTGCTCAAGAACAGCCATTTGAAAGCTGTGTCTCCTTAAGAAAGTGAAATAAAAGAGTGAAATGAATCAATTGATGAACAACAACTGCAGTTAGAAGCTTCGACATTCATTACTGCAAAATCTTAATACAAAAGAGGGTTTGACTGTAGATTACGATGATGAAAATTGTTCACAGCTAGGACGCATTCAGACGTTCTTACTACAGACTTCGACTGGATGATGGGAGCTACGTTACTTCTGAGAGCAACGAGAATGAAGATGACATTCGTCACTTCCATTAATGGAATTTCTCTTTTCATGATTTAAAGTTAACCTTTTCAAGGAAGACTCTGAACAACAAACAAGTTGTGTGAGCATCTTACGCCCTATCTGTAGAAGCTCACAGAAGTACTGCTCATGCGGAGCAATGTAAATATTGTATATAAAATGTAAATATTGTATATAGTTTGTTTGAATATTTTATGTGTTGCTTATATTTTGCCTCAACTTCATTAACAGTTATATATTTTTTGGTCTTTCAATAAACAAGCTGAAATAATTGTATTTGTTTATGTTTTATTTCTTGATGAGTATTTTATTACTACTTGATAGGATTCTTTTAATTTAATGAAAAGTCTCTCTATTGTGTCGAAGTATGTGTTCATTAAGAAGTCAAATATATTTAAAATAATTAAATTTTTAACTTTTTAAGTGGGTTGCAAGGTGTTAAATTACATAAATCATTATAAGATGAAATGTAAATGTGTTCAGGATAATATAAGTTTGCATAATTACAATAACGAAAATTAAAAGTAGTTTAAAAATTTATAAAGAAGATCTTCATCAAAAGAAGTGTCTCTTATGTTACACTAGCTGAATACCCGTGCTGCGCTACGAAATTTTACCATTAGCATTTTAGCGATCAAAAGACATTCATGTATTCTACTTTTCAGACGTTTGCTCCCATTTCGATCTCGACAAATTGATTTATCAAAATAGGAACTTTCCTTTGTTGACATTTTAAACGAAATTTATAATAATGAATAGTAAATTGGAATAGTTTATTGTGTTTATGTTTGCTCTTAGTTCTAAATTTCAAAGTAGTAGCTGTATTGGAATTGAGACATTAAGTTAATCCTCGTATAGTTTCAATGTTGCGTCGACTTTTCCTCCCTTAAAAATTCGTTAATCGATATTGGAATGACTTATTTTTTTAACATTTGCACCAAATATCAGAAATATGACTACATTGGAAGAGGAACATTCGGACATCCCTCGTTTGGAACATTTAACCCTTTTCGACCCCTTAAAGTTGGTTAATCGAGAACGGAATAGCTTACTTTTTCTAAGTTTAATCTTTTTTGACATTTGTACCAATTTTCCGAGTTGTGACCAAATGGGAAGTGGGACATTCGAATATCCATAGTTTGGAACGTTTAATTAACGCAAACCTTAAGTGGGTTAATCGAGATCGGAATGGCTTAATTTTTCTACGTTTATCTTTATTGACATTCCTACCAATTTTCAGAGTTGTGACTGTATGGAAAGTGGGATATTCGAGTTTGAAATGTTTAACCCCTTTTACACCTCTTAAAATGGATTAATCAAGCTCGGAATAGCTTAACTTTTCTATGTTTGTCTTTGTTGATATTTTTACCAATTTTTAGAGTTGTGATCATATGGGAAGTGGTACATTCGAATATTCCTCTTTCGGAACGTTTAACCCCTTTCCCACCCCTTCATCCACCCGAAATCGGAATAGCTTACTTTTTCTACTTTTGTCTTTATTGATATTCACACCAGTTTTCAGAGTTGTGACACTATGAGGACATTCGAATATATCGCTCGTTTGGAACGTTTAACCCCTTTTCGATCTCTTAAAGGGGGTTAATCGAGATAGGAATAGCTTAATTTTTCTATGTTTGCCTATGCCGACATTTGCACCAATTTTCCTAGTTTTGGACATGTGGGAAGTGGTACATTCGAATATCCCTCGTTTGGAACGTTTAACCCCTTTTCGACCTCTTAAAGTGGGTTGACCGAGATCGGATTAGCATGCTTTTTCTATGTTTATCTTTATTGATATTCGCACCAATTTTTAGAGTTGTGACGAAATGAGAAGTAGGACATTCGAATGTCCCTCGTTTGGAACGTTTAACCCCTTTCCGACCCCTTAAAGTGGGTTAATCTAGATCGGAATAGCTTACTTTTTCTATTTTTACCATTGTTGACATTTGCGCCGCTTTTCAGAGTTGTGACTATGTGGGAAGTGGGAGAATTAGTGATAAGTGAGTGAGTGAGTCAGTGAATGAGTGAGTGAGGGCTTTGCCTTATATATATAGAGATTTCTAGAAATTTGTAATTACCGCGCCATCTGTTGGCAACTTTTGTAACTGATCTTGTAACTTCTGTTTCAGATTCTTACAGCTTTCAAAATAACTATACTTTTTGTTTCATTTTTCTATCAATCTTTGTTTTTGAGTTATTTACTTTTAAAATCAGGGTGTCCTTCGCTGGGCACCCTGTTGTGCCAAAGTGATATCAGCAGATGAGTTCAAAATAAATTTGGTGGTTTAAAGTTTAACTTCATGCAGTTGAAGCTAACTATTTAACATTTCTGGTGCAGACAAGACCATTAAACTTCACCATTATATAGAACAAATTACAGGGAAATACCTGGTAAAGATAACTTAATTTGTCCACACACAAAAAAATGCAAATCACACTAGGACATCCTAGATAAATAACTGGTAAGATTAAACTTGAAATGATCTTTCTGGTACAAGTGTCACGCATTTGCATCGTGAATGGAAGAAAACCCGTAAAATCCCCTACAGAAGTTCAACGACCAACGCGAGGTTATCTGTTACGATAGCAACAGTATCTACTTAATTTTATTTGCCTAAAGTTTTCGCCGACCAAACGGTATAGTGGTTAGCGTGCTAGCTTCTAGACCGCGAGGTTACGGGTTCGAATCCCGTGTAAGGCATGGGTGTTTGTAAATGTAGTATGTTGGCTTGTCAAATGACGAATGTTTCGGTGCATTATAGCCGTCGTGTTGCTGATGGCGACAGATAATCTGAAAACAACCAACCAACCTAAAGTTTGCAGAATTACTCAATGTGCTTTTATAACATGGTAGTGCATAACATTGGTAGCTGCTGCCTTTAAATCCATCGAGGACTCATTGAACTCTCCATGGTGTGGTGTGTATTTGAAGACAGATGCTAGATAAAGTTTATATCATGGATATTTGATGTCCAAAATTTGTAATAGCGTATATTAGTATGTAAAATAATAAATATAATAATAATAGGAATAATAGAGTCAAACTTACGCTTTTGAATTAGGTTTCACTCGTGAAATGATTTAAGTTTAATCATCAGCGTCTGTGTTTTGTTATATTTAGTTTAAAAAAAAATGTGTAAACACGTTGGAAGTTGACGCAGTTAGTATCCTTTTGATTGATAAGCTACTTAGAGAGATGAGTTTGACATCAAGAATTCTGGTATTTGAAAAGACAATAAGGAAAATTTTCTCTTAAAAGACTTTCCAGAAGGCATTCGCCTCTTTATATTTGGACCTTATATCATAGTTCAGGTATTAATTTGTTAAAACTTGGACGGGCTTTATTCAGTCTATAGATTGGATTTCCCTATTTTGCTTTAACGCGTTCCTTGTACAGTATGGACATCGCTTAGCCCGGGAACACATTAAATCCCATCTAGATGGATCAAGTTAGGAACGTGTGATTACTTGAGTTAATTCAAACCCTGCAGTGTTAGAACTGCACAAGTATGCCTGATTCCTATAAGCTTCAGGTTGAAGCCATCTTCAGTTGGCTTATTTTAAGCTGGTACTCAGGCTTTGACAGAACTTAGAAAGGAGTTAGGTCGTCCTAATGGCAATTAAGGCTTTATTTCTTGGTTAACAGTACTTGTTGTGTTTACATCTGTATTTACGACATTCTATCTTAAAATTTGATGCTGTGAGCAAATGTATAGGTTGTTTTAAAACGAACTGACAAATTTAAAAGATGAATTTAAAAAATAAATGGTCTGACATATTGCAAAAACTTCAAAATAATGTTTTAATAGCGTCATGCTGTTGCTAGAAATGTTAGTTATTTTTAAAACATCGTTTTGCAGTTTGTGAAACTTGCTCAGACCGGTTTTATTAAATTTCAAACTGCAGCGATATCTGTTGGTGAGCTTGGTAATTATTTGTGCAAATTGATGGGATAAATTCTTAAGTCTCTCAAGTATAAAACACAAACAACAGATTTATATCGTGTTAAATTTTTTTTCTATATTCTTTTTTTGAATGTGGTAGTTCTCTTTCGGGCATCCTATACTTAACGTTTGGGGGAATTTGCCTGTTAATTTTTTTTCTTCTTCAAAAATGTAATGTGTTAATAAAGGGGAAAGGAGGGAGGCACATAAATAACTAAACCCCTACGTAGATTAATAGATTCTTCAAGATCATCTAGCATCTTCTTATAAATAGGCGAACTTAAGAAACGGAAATATACATTTTACGCTTTTGAGGTAACTAAAAAGAGTCCGAACATTAGAAACCGTAAATTTCGAATTTCGAGAATATAAGAAAAGAAAATGAAATAAAATGTACCGTTTAGGACTTTTCTATTAAAATAATTTTTAAAACTAATATTTGAATCTCGAGTATTTTTTTTTTAATATATTTTTTAAGTCTGAGTTTTACAATTAATACAATCCTATTCTCACCTTTTAAAAAGGCAAACAAAATAAATTAATCTTTTACATATTCATATTTTGTCAAGTTCATTGAATTTTTCTTGAATATTAATATTCTATCATCCTTTGCTTGAATACATAAAAGAAATAACATTGGTAAAATCATTGCCGTTGATGTCTTTATTTTACGTTTTATGAAAAGTTTAATTAGCTTATTTTAGGGATCTTACAGAAAAAATATATGATTGTGAGGGGTTTTCTGCCAAAAATAAGAAAACAACATGAAATAAAAATCTCGAAATCTGTTTTTATTTATTTTAAGCTTAGTCATTTCCATTAACATTGTATTTAAAAAGCAGTTACGATTTAAATATTTATAACCTTAAATTTGTGAGATATGGCCAGATCTGGTACTATTTTGAAATATAGGGTACATCTGTGGACAGGAAAGTTGAATTACTTTCTTTAGAGCTTTGATCAATTTATCATCTTATTCCAATATACCATAGCTTTAACATGTGATATTTACATTCTCTTCTCAATACCACTATCTTAAGATGCCCCATCTTCACAAATCACTATCTTTTTCTTTGCTATTCCCAATAAAGAATTTATCTCTCTTAAAATCTCTACTGCATTTTTAAGTCCAGCCATTTTCCCATTATTGGGAAAACCTCATAAAAATGATACATTAAAATTTACTTCCAAACTATTAGATCTTTATTCCCACTATAATCTCTTTAAACATAGACCAATAAAAATATATATATTTTATAACATGAAATTTTCCCTCCAGAGAAATTCTGAGCTATATATCTAAATATAGAAAAATAAAAGGGAACGTCTAAACGTGATAATGGTACAACAAGATAATCGATAACTGGCATATTATTACCATGATATTCAACTTTTTAAACAAAAAATAATCTTTTTAAACACAGACCAATGAAAATATATCTATTTTATAACATGACATTTTCCCTCCAGAGAAATTCTGAGCTATATATCTAAATATACAAAAATAAAAGGGAACGTCTAAACGTGATAATGGTACAACAGATATAATCGATAACTGGCATATTATTACCATGATATTCAACTTTTTAAACAAAAAATAATCTTTTTAAACACAGACCAATGAAAATATATCTATTTTATAACATGACATTTTCCCTCCAGAGAAATTCTGAGCTATATATCTAAATATACAAAAATAAAAGGGAACGTCTAAACGTGATAATGGTACAACAGATATAATCGATAACTGGCATATTATTACCATGATATTCAACTTTTTAAACAAAAAATAATCTTTTTAAACACAGACCAATGAAAATATATCTATTTTATAACATGACATTTTCCCTCCAGAGAAATTCTGAGTTATATATCTAAATATACAAAAATAAAAGGGAACGTCTAAACGTGATAATGGTACAACAGATATAATCGATAACTGGCATATTATTACCATGATATTCAACTTTTTAAACAAAAAATAATCTTTTTAAACACAGACCAATGAAAATATATCTATTTTATAACATGACATTTTCCCTCCAGAGAAATTCTGAGTTATATATCTAAATATACAAAAATAAAAGGGAACGTCTAAACGTGATAATGGTACAACAGATATAATCGATAACTGGCATATTATTACCATGATATTCAACTTTTTAAACAAAAAATAAATAAGAATAAAACAATCGTAATAAAAGTAATGAGTTACAGTAAAAACGTTTTACTCGAAATAAGAAATTTATGAATAGCGCAAAAAGGTTCATGTGTTTTAGCAAGACGATTTTATGTCTTAACCTTGCTGCTAGAAGACTTTAATTGCTTTTTGGAAAACTCCATTCGTAGAGAAAGGAGTTATATTTTTACATTCTTTCTCCCATTAAAGCAGCAAGGCTTTCTCTCATTTACATCATTATTATTTCATCCCTTTTTTATTATTCTCTCCTTTTTTATTAAAATGTAGTGTGTTGACTACATTTTGTGCCGAGATGAATAGACGTTCTAATTTGCAGTAAAATATATGGAATGGGTTAGTTAAAGGTATAATTACTTTTTTCCCTTCGAAATCCAATTCAAATATAAAAATAGGATTTTTTAAAAAATGAATCTATTTAAATAAAATTCAGATTTTAATATGAATTAGAAACCCGAAAATATCATAATTGGATAAAAATATCCTGCTTGTATAGAACAGACTATGCCATAAAATAACTTTGACCTTTCAAGGTAGCTTATAGTTCTTAGAAATTTGTTTGTTAACTATTCAAAAATGTCCTACTTGTAACAATTCGAACACTGGATTCTTATTGAATTATTTCGTGAAAATACTCTTTTTACTTTCAGTTACAAATATTTAATACATAGAGTAATGAAAGTATAGAATTCAGTCAAAAAAAAAAAAATTGCATTTTCCCACCTTTTGAAGCATCCTGATCTCAAAAAAAAAAAAAAAAATGATTTAGAAAAAATGTATGTCTGCGTGTATGTGTTCAGCATACCTCCCGAATAAGTTGACCAACAAGTGAGGTTTGGTGATGACACAAGGATGTACCATTAAGGTTTTTGTCAAAACCACACATGCGCAAAGGGTAGCTGCCATTCCAAAAATCCTGTTTTTCTAACGATTTTGTTTAAAATTGTTGTGGTACTATTAAGATGTTTTAAACATCCCCACCAGCGAAATTCCTGTAAAAATACTTTGATGGCGTACGAAGCTGATAAACGAATGCCTTTAACACAGAGTTCTCTTTCCTTGAGCATACCTCATCAACGATAATTTTTTCTTCTCTACTCAGTTTCACTTACAGGAAAGGATAATATAAGAATTATAGATAAGTATATCGCCAAGATAATTATTTTGGCGGAAGTTATTTTTTTCCTTGTAAATCCGATTCAAGATTTATCGCAAAATTTTTCACCAAACTGTAAATTTTTACTTAATGAATGATAAAAATATAAATACGGTAGATGACACAAATCCACGTCAGTAGTATAGTGTAATTGAAAATTGTGCTATGTTCCACACCCCTAGTTTTGTAAAATTCGGTTTTTCCGACCCTTTTAAATCCATTTATATTAGAAAATATTATTTCAGAGTTTAGGTTTATTTTTCTTAGAATTTATAGGAGATTTTGATATGACTATATGATCAATTCATTGTTAACTTTAGTAACTAGTGACTGACTCCATGATAATTTTTGGTGGAGTTTGGCCTTACTGTTGTCCTTATGCCAGGAAATAAAATTCAACCAACCATCGTTAACTTTAGAGACCTGTACGTAAAGGGTTAAAAATTCATTGATTTGAAAAAATTATTCAATTAAACTTGGTTCTTTTTAAATTAAAAAAAAAAAAAAAAAATGTAGAATTCTCATTTACAATTTTAGCTAACTAGAAAAAAACAACAACATATTCTCTTAAAAACTAAATTGATAGCCTGAATAAGAGGGTGATAAATAACTGATAAAAATAACATGGCTTAGAGAAAAGTGAAACTAAAAAGGAATTTTAACGTGGCTCTAAAAGTTGGTTGGTTTGTAGGTTCAACGACCTATTTTTACACTCAATGACGACTAACCATGCCTGGAACTACAGCTTAACGTGGATTCCGTACCACAACGAACATCCATCTCTAATTCGGGATTCTAACCCTGCACCTTTGGTTGCGATGTCGGAGCACTAACCACACATCCAACAGTTGGGTGGGTTTCATGTAAATATTTGGTCACTCAATAATATTGTTACGAATTTCTGTACATATGTAAATATTTCGTAGTATTAATTATCTAAAAAGAAAAATCTATGTACATTTCGCATAAGGCAATGCAAGAGTTTGTCTTTATTTCGCTTTTCTGTAATCCGTCTCTTACTGCTTGAAAACGAGTGTTAGAGGGATAATGCTGAAAAACGAGTTTTGCAAGGAGAAGGCCATTTAACATTATGGTTAATGGCAATCTCGCCAAGCCATATTGACAATACAGAGCCAAGTTGGCGACGGTTTTGGTGACTAATTTTGGTTGCAAAATTTGACGAGAAATCGCCAAATGTTGCCAAGTTTGGCGACCATTTGGTGACACTTTCGGTCCGTATGTAACTGTATAGGGCTTTTTGACTTTTGACTACGATGTGGAAAGTTCTCCAAATTTCTACCTCTGGAAGATTCGCGAAGGTTTAGCTTTCCTATATAAGTCCGAGTGAATGAGTTAGTTGTCTGTCAGCGAGCATTCAGAGTAGTTCCGAAAGTGAACTGTATTGTATTGTTTTGTGAGACGATTTTAGCAGTTGTGTATCTAGTTTTAACTGGTGTTAGTGCTCCATTGTTGTGTAAAGAGCTGTATTGAGTCTATTAGAACGGGAAGTTTTGGAGTTGTAAAGGAATCTGCAAAGAGTTATATCGGAATAAATTTCTTCAAGCTTTAATCTGCTTTGGCTTCAAATTCTTCGAACCCAGCCACGCAATAATATAAAACAGATGATAAAATATCTCTTATTAATTATGTATATAGAAATTACATCGTGTTTCAATTTTTGTATTTGAACCAGATATTTTTTGCTGTAATAAAGCAGTATTTCTAAATTTATAGCTGCTTAGTCTATTACTTCTATTCCTAAATTCCCTTCAGGGCATTAACCTCACAAAAATTTCATCAAACATATCTGAGACACTTCGGGAAAATGTCATGTGAAAAATTGCTGTAAGTAGGAAATGTCTATCAAACGAAAATAGTTGTTTGTAAGAAAATATGCCTTTACACTATACAGTTTGTCACTGACAAGAGGACACGAGGAAATGGGTGCAAATTGTTCAAATCTTAATTTATTAGGGAAGTGCGAAAACACTATTTTTACAATAGGATAATCAATGATTGGAATGATTTGCCAGCAAATGTTGTTTGAGCGTAAAGAGTTTTAAGAAACAGTTGGATATGCACTGGGGGATCGTTAATGGGCAATAATTGGATTACTGGCTAGGTAAGTAACTTATATCTTGTGCTACCAAACTTGTATATATTTAAATTAGGTTATTAAGTAACTATATTTGGTTATTATTTATGTTTGCGTTTTGTTGGGTTTTATAAAATTTGTCAGCTTGCATTATTTATTGCATTTTTCCAGTACGATTGTCAAAAGCTGTGTTAACTTTGTATTTTGTATTGTATTATTATGTATAATCCTGTAACTACTGTATATTGTATGTATGATCTTGTAACTATTGTATATTGTACGTATGATCCTGTAACTATTGTATGCAATCTCTATTTCTATATACATTTATATATATTGTCTTTACTCGACCAACCCTGTTGGTCCTTGAGTCTGTTGTTGGTCTTAAAATTTGTATTTGTATATTTAAAGTTCAAGTTTTAGAAATCTATAAAGCAACTGTTGACAAAAAAGACCCGAAATTTAACTTGTATTCATTCAAAATAGAAGAAAACGGTATGGCATAAGAAAAAAAAAAAAAAAAAAAAAAAAAAAAAAGAAGAAAAACAACAATCTATTTTGAACAATTTTTCTTATGCCATGTCAATTTCTTCTTCCATTGAGTGTAACCTAGTTTAATTTCAGATCATTCTGATGAAAGTTTTTTTATTTTTTATTTTGGACTGTTTTCTTTTTAAGGGGGTGGGGGTGGGTGGGAAGGCTCTACCTAGTCCATGTTAAAAATACCTTTATAATGTACCTTTTCTCAGAGATTACTCATAGCCTTGGTTTAAAATTTTGTAGAGCCAATATTTAGACACTTTTACATAGGTTGAAATACACTTTTGTAAAAACAAAATTTTGTTTAGGATTTAAGATGTTCTGAATTTTTTTTTTTATAAAACTTAAAAAAAAAAAAAAAAAAAAAAAAAAAAAAAATCGTATCAACTTTTCTGTAAAAGCATATATCTGTTTGTATGTGTAAAGATACAATATGTTCCAGGAAAAAAAATTCAAAGCAAAATATAGTGAATAGATCCTGAGAAAAAGGTATATTTGTATGAAAAAACAGCATTTGGAGAAAACAGCGTTTTAAGTACAAAACAGATGGGTTTTTTCAGTGATGTTACATTTTTGAATTTTTTTAAAAAATACTTCGGATGATCACATTGACCACCAAGTTAAACCGTTTTATAGATAATATTCCAAATTTTGTGATGCTCTAAAAACCTCAAAATGGAATCCGAGTTTTTTTTTTTTTTGCCTTCCGACCCCCCTTAAAATCTTTTTCAATTAACAGCGCCATCTGTTGGTGAACTTTGTAACTATTTTAGAAAGTTAATGATATAAAAATCTAGTTCCCCAAATACAATTCATACCCTGTACCCAAATATATCTTATCGCCATTTTTAAAATTTCTTTTGTAAATTTGTCATCCCTTTTTGGGAGCTAATTTTAATTTAAAACTAATCCATTCATAACTCAATAAGGAAAATTATTAATATATATATATATATATATATATATATATATATATATATATATATATATATATATATATATATATATATATATATATATATATATATATATCATCTGGTAGAATCTTTACTAAAACTACGAAAAAATTATGGAATATGCTTTTTTGATAAAGAAAAAAATATTCTACTGACTCGAAAGAGAACCTTCTCCATTGAGTAGTGAAATGTAATAAATGAAACATCAAATTAACAGAGGCATATTTTTTGTTCTTCTAAGCGCATCTTTCCCACGAATACGCTTAATTAATTTCGAAGGGGGAAGCTAAATTTTTAATTCGAAGAGAAGAATAGTAATTATCATTTCCATGCTTCGAGAGAGGAGTAGCGCAAATGAATATACGAAATTAATTTCATTTTTGTGAAATCCGCCATATTTTTTTTTCTTTTCCCACAGTCTAGCATTTGTAGTTGAGCGAAGAGTGAACTGGTTTTTAATTAAGCTTGAAACAGTTATATGGAGAAAATTACGCTTTTTGTTTCACTTCTTCCCTTTGAAACGTATATTGAAGAGAATTGTTTCTCTGAATACGTAGGGTGTGAACAGTCTTTTATAAGGAGAGATGCAGCAGGATTTTGTTTTTGTTTTGATGAAATATATAATGCTTTGTACTTGGAGAATTTTCTTTTCAATATACGACTGCATTACTGTAAGAAAGTATTAATTTTTTTTTATTTTGCACTAACTGCTTTGCCCGGTACTTTGTGCTGGTTATATCAAATTGCTTAATTAATTTTAAATTAGATTTGCTAAAAGCTTTGAGTAGTATACGACAAAAGCTTAGCCACCCTTATTTGGCAATAAGAACTCTTTTTTAAACATAAACATGGTAATTACACTTTTATGGTAAATCGCAATTTTTTTTTTTGTGCCTGATAAACTGGAAGAGACTAGTGGGGGCAAGTTGCACTTATAAGATTGCATAAATGATGAATTTTTTTGGAATTTAATCAGCTTTATATATTGTTGATAGCTTCATAGTGTGTCCTCAATATGTTTAAGTAGATATTTTCTCTTTTCTATAATGCCGAGATATATTGTGTACTATTAAATTTTCAAAGTTTTTTTACTATATCTGTTTTTTCTGAGTTATTTAAACTATTATATATACCAAAAATCCTAACTACATGATAATAGAAAATAGAAAGTAATGCATATTATTGTCGAACAGAGAGCATAGTCAAGCAGCGTCGTGTTAAAACCGTGAGGATCTCTGAGTTAGCAAGGATATTTTATAAACATCGAAATGAGAAGGCAAGCATATTGACGCCAAAACGGAATACTAATTATGGGATACTCTGATATAATAAATGCTGACACTGCTTTTCTCTGTGTTTTCTCTCACTTTTAACTGTGCGTGGGCAGCATCGAAATAAGTTGTGGAATGAATTGGTTAAAGAGGGATTTTGGGCTTTGAAAAGAGGAATTAATTAACTGTCGGTTCCAAAAAAGGATTTCTATCATATAACAATGGAATATATATATATATATATATATATATATATATATATATATATATATATATGTATATGTATGTATGTATGTATGTATGTATGTATCTCTCTCTCTCTGTTGCAGAGTATTAAAGAAATGGTATGCACTGGTTCGAGAAAATAGAAAGTTTATTAGTTATGATTAAATGATTATAGGTAGCATTTATTTAATTAGGTAAACATAAAAGAGGAGATATAAAGACACACTCCTAACAGACTGGCATGTCTTACGCGAATGAGCCTTGACACTTGGATTACATATACATTGTGCAATGCGCAGTACATATGCGCACATCACTTAAAGAGGAATGTACCATTTACTAATATGAGGGGGATCGTAGAAGGGTTAGAGAGATGATATGAAAATGGGCGTTATTATCCTACAATTGCCCCCTATAACGATAATTTTCATTTCAAATAAAATTCAATTAAGAGAACACTAAGTTAACACCTCTACAACTGAGTACATTTCACATAAAATCAATTTAACACATCATAAATTCACAACTTAACAAATTAAACACAATCAAGTCCAATCATTTTACAAAGCATGTTATGTTTTAGACCATTTAAAGGTTTAGTTAGTAAATCTGCACAGTTGTTATCTGAACTGACATACAAGATTTCAATGTCTTTATGTTCATATAAATCGCGAACAAAGTGATATCTGATATCTATATGCTTCGTTTTATTATGAAATATTGGATTTTTCACAAGTTTGATTGCGGATTGATTATCACACATGATGGTTATAGGTGATTTAACTAAATTAGGATAAAGTTCACCTAGTAAATTTCTTTGATGAATACACTCCTTTGCACATTCAGAAAGAGCCATGAATTCGCTTTCGCAGGTAGACAAAGCAACACTGCGCTGTTTCTTTGATTCCCAACTAATTGGTGATCCAGCATGTTGAAAAATAAATCCTGACTGTGATTTGCGATCATCTACACAAGAAGCCCAGTCAGAATCAACATAAGCAATAATTGGCTTTCCTGTACGTTTATAAACAATACCTAAATTACTAGTACCTTTAAGATATCTAAGAATATGTTTAGCTGCTATCCAGTGTGATCTACCAGGAGCACAATTGAACTGGCTTAGGAAATTAACAGCATAGGTTATATCAGGACGTGAAGCAACAGATAAAAATAACAAACACCCAATCAATTGACGATAAGGAATATTTTCCATTTCCTCAATTTCCTCTTCACTTTGAGGACACATATCCTTACTAAGTTTTAGGTTTGGGTCTAATGGTGATACAACAGATTTACAATTTACCATTTTAAATTTTACAAGTAAATCATGAATATATTTAGTTTGACACATAGAAATAGAATCTTCAGTTTGGGAAAATTGAATACCAAGACAGTAAGATAACTTACCTAAATCTTTAAGTTTAAAAGAAGCTGATAATTCAGTAATAACATCATAATAATACTTTGCATCATTAGTTAATATTAACAAATCGTCTACATATAATAGTAAATAAATTTCACAACAATTTGACACAAATTTATATGCACATTTATCAGCATTCATAGCAGTAAAACCCATGCTTTTTAGTTTCTTATCTAAAGTTTGGTACCAAATGAGTCCACTGTCTTTCAAATCGTAAAGACTACGTTTTAACAAACATACTTTATTTGGTTCAAAACGGTCTTCAAAACCTTTTGGGATTTCCATGTATACTTCTTTGTCAAGTTTTCCATTAATGTATGCAAGTGTGAAATCGGCAGAAAATGCCATTAATTTATTTTCAACAGCATAAGATAAAAGGGTTCTTAGAGTACTGAGACGTATCACAGGTGAGTAACTATCAATAAAATCCACACCGTATTGTTGCATGCTTCCATCAGCTACTAACCTTGCCTTATATTTGGATAATTTACCAGATTCATCAAATTTTTCACGAAATACCCATTTGGAACGTAAAACTTTCTTTGATGTTGGTCGGTCAACGATTATCCACGCATCGTTTTCATTTAGCGATTTTAATTCTTCTTCCATAGCAGTAATCCAAAACTGTTTCTTTGGTGAGCTCAACAGTTCATCAATTTCACTTTGAAATGCAGTTTCACGTTGTTGATCATTTAAATAAGTAACTTCAGAAAAATCACACCGCAATAAATCTTCAGATAATTTATAGCACACATCAGCTGTTTCGCTTTCAAGTGGTATAGCACGATTACGCAAGACCATCGAATGCTTCTTCTCTGGACGAGAAGTATTTCTTTCAGTCAAAGTCGGAACTAGGTCGTTTCCTTGGCAACCACCGTTTTCATTTAAGATTTCTTCGTCTATGGTTTCTTGCTTAGGTAATGCGGGGAAGTTAATTTCCAGGCTTTCTATTATATCATCAGACGGACTTGAAAACTCTTCAATGAATTTCGCGTTTCTTGAAACACAAATATTTCCTGATTCTGGATCGTAGAAACGATAAGCCTTTGAATGCAAACTATATCCGATAAAAATATGCTCTTTAGATCGAACATCGAATTTTCTTTTGTGACTTTTGTCAAGCACATAAGCTTTTTGTCCGAAAATTTTGAAATATGATACACAAGGTTTATTTCCAAACATGATTTCGTAAGGAGTTTTATCGTCTTCCAAGCTTCTAGATGGAGATCGATTTCGAATATAACAGGCGGTGCTGACTGCTTCACTCCAAAAGGTGACAGGTAATCCGGCTTGAATAAGCATACACCTGGACATTTCAATTAATGTTTTATTCATTCTCTCAGCTAAACCATTAGAGGCTGGTGAATGAGGTGCAGATCTCTCTCTCCGTATGCCTTCTTGTGATAAGTACGCATCAAAATCAGATCCACAATATTCTAAACCGTTGTCAGTCCGAAGTGTTTTAATTTGATAACCCGTCCTCTTTTCAATAGCTGATTTGTAAGTTAAAAATGCATTCTTCACTTCACCTTTGCTTTTTAAGAAGAAAACTTCCGTATACCTTGATCTGTCATCGATGAAAGTTGCACAAAAACGAGAACCACCAAGCGATGCAGTATCAATTGGACCAAACAAATCAGAATGAATAAGATTTAAAATTTCTTCGCTTCGAAATTTAGATTTCCTAGAAAAAGGTGTAGTACATTGCTTACCTTGGATGCAAGTCTTACAATCTTGAAGTGAGTCAGATTTATTGAAGGATAGTCCTCGCACCATTTCCTTCTCTTGCAGACGCCTAAGATCACTTTCATTCAAGTGTCCATATTTACGATGCCACTTTTCGAGTTGGGTAACCTTAGTGGAAATGTTAGCTGTTTCAGCCTTGGATTCATCCAGTGCGCTCACAATATATAGATCACCGTTTCTTTTGGCCTTCAAAATTATTCCTTGATCTGGGTCAATTATTCTTGCCTCTTCAGTAGTAAAATGTATCTCTCGGTTATTCGCAGCTGCTTTGGAGATTGATATTAAATTAGTTTTCAGCTCTGGAACGAAAAGAACATTTTCTAAACGAATTGTTTGATTTTGATTTCCACCTTCAGAGGGAACCACAATTCTGATGGAGCCACGGCCAAGGGCTTTTGTTGATTCTCCAGTTGCTAATCTAACAGTTGTATTCTCATCTTTATTTAGCTCAAAAAATAGACTTTCGTCATAAGTCATGTGACAAGAGCTACCACTGTCAAGGACAAAAGTTGTTTTCTTTTGAAGTATTTCACTTACCGCTGCATTTGCGTATCCGGTAGTGCTCATCATGAGTGACTGTTCTTGTTTAGAAGATGAGTTTTCTTGACTTTTAATTCTTTTGAAACATTGACGATAGGAATGGCCCTTGAGATTACAGAAACTACAATTGTAGCTCTTTTGGAAGGATTTTTTGTTGTTAGATGTGGCATTCCATTTCGGTTTGTTTTCATTATTCTGTTGACGATTCCTGTTTTTCGAGAAGTACGCCTGCTCCGGAATCATTGGATTATTTTCTTTCAAATTTCTTGCTTCAAATTCCTCAAGAAGTTTGATTTTCAATGCATCAGGGGTTGGAAGATCATCCCTTGTTTCAATGGCAATTCTAAAGTTGTCGTATGTTGCAGGAACACTATATAAGATTAATATGGTCAGCAAATCATCAGCAATGTTGACTTCGAGCTCGTTCAGTTTATCAACTGTTTCAGAAAAACTATTTAGATGCTCTGCCATGCTTTGATTGGTCATCTTCCGGAAAAGTAATTGTTTCAGTAAAGATGCCTTTTTAGCTGGTCCCTTCGATTCATAGATGGATTGTAGCTTTGTCCACACTTCATTTGACGTTCGGCAATGTTTTACGTGGCACAGCTCACTTGGGCACATCGACAGGATAATGTCAGCTTTCGCTTTAGAATCTGTTTTAATCCATTTGGTTTGTTCAGTTGCAACATCCGGTAATCCAATAGAACCGTTCACATATCCCCAGTGGTCATTTTTAATCAGAACTGCCTCTATTTGGATGCGCCAAGTCGAATAATTTGACTTATTCAGTCTCTCAATAGTATTGTTCAGTTGAGTCATCGTTGCGCTTATTCAGGAGCAGCAAAATGAAATAGAAATGAAATTTCTGAGGGGAGGAGAAAATGGCTACCTATGATTCGCGTATCGGTTGTTGCTAATTGGTGTTAAGCCTAACTACGCAACAGATTTTCTCTACAGTGCTACGCTTTGAAGAAGGGCGAAATGAAAGTTTGGGATCTGGGCCCATAACCATTGTTGCAGAGTATTAAAGAAATGGTATGCACTGGTTCGAGAAAATAGAAAGTTTATTAGTTATGATTAAATGATTATAGGTAGCATTTATTTAATTAGGTAAACATAAAAGAGGAGATATAAAGACACACTCCTAACAGACTGGCATGTCTTACGCGAATGAGCCTTGACACTTGGATTACATATAGATTGTGCAATGCGCAGTACATATGCGCACATCACTTAAAGAGGAATGTACCATTTACTAATATGAGGGGGATCGTAGAAGGGTTAGAGAGATGATATGAAAATGGGCGTTATTATCCTACACTCTCTCTCTCTCTCTCTCTATATATATATATATATATATATATACATGCATGCTCTCTCTCTCTATATATATACATTGAGCATGAAATTAATACAAGGAAATTTAGGTGTACTGCTCGATTTTCGTAAAATTGCCACTTGTTTCTTCATATTTCTTTTAAGATCAAGGTTGTTTGGTTTTACGAAGTTGATTTCTTTTGACAGAAGGCACATTCTCTAAGCTTTCCCAATTGTACACATGTTTTAGAATTGGGAAATAAAGAAATACGTTTTTTCTTAAATTTGTGGATAAAAAAATTCATTCAGACCTATCTGAGATATTATATACTTACAATATACTTGCTATCTTCACTTAAAACTCTTATTTCATTCACTTCTGTTATTAATATAAATGTTTTTTGAAAGTGTACATGCCCACTTGTTGGCTGTGTGGTTAGCGCTCTGGCTTCACATCCCAAAGGTAGCAAGTTCGAATCAAAGGTTAGGTATGGAATCCAAGTTAAGCTGCAGGTTCCGGCCTGATTAGCCGTTATTGTGCACAAGTGTAGGTCGTTGAGCGCACAAAGCACCCAACTGAAAGTGTACATATATTACTCCAAAAACTAACTTTTCTCTCAAAAAGAAACATTGACTCCTATTTCTTATGGTAAAAAATTCGCATCAGAATTTTTCATTTAATTTTTACGAGCGATAGGCAACAACGAATATCAACAGAACGGAAAAAAACAATGAAGAAATCTTTTTTGTGATGTAAAAATATATCAAAATGCTAAATTCTAATGTGGTTCTTTTGTATTTTCCTCTTTAATTGTACCCATTTCTCGGTTGATTTCAAATTTATTAAAAATAAAAATTCATGCATTTAAGGGTTAATTAGCACTTCAATTCAAAACATTAGAATATTGAGTAAAAAAAAAAAAAGAACAAAGTGTTTTGAGATTTGCATTTAGATCAGTTCAAATTTAATGTTTGAAAATTTTAAAGTATTATTACATTCTACATGTTTTGTAGATCAGTGTAACATATATAAAAAAAATGTATGATTTCGCAAAGATTTTTTTTTATAGAGAATTTATTGTAAAATTTCAAAAATTTTACAATAATTTTCACAGCGCTTAAAAAAATAGAATTAAATGCAAAAAAAATAGCATATTTCATTCAAATGTTAAACTCTTGAATAGTTTATCTTTACGTTATTTTAGCATTTTCAAAAATAACCGTATTATAATGTACTGAAGATACAGTAAATTTTTTCTTTTTATTCGAAATAAATATAGCACGTAGTTCTTTTTTAAAAGCGAAATAAAAATATAATTAGTGGTGTTAGTCAATTGACTTTATTAATTTAATTTGAGTCAGTTGGGGCACATATATACATAAAAAATATCTAAATATATTTATTTTTTTCCATTTTTAGTGTATTAATGAAATAGTGTTTTGATAAATATTTTATATTTAAATTGCTTCTTCTTAGCTAAACATATACTTCGATAATTAACTAAACACAATCCCTAAACAAAATCAATAAATTCATCAGGTAATTGTACCGGCCCACGATCACATTTTCCAATTAGATCACACAACTTTTACCTAAATACTTTAATGAAAGCTCCACACAAAAACGCCCCATTCATAAATATTCACAGAAGGTTCGTCGCATTTGCTAAGTAATCAAAATACTTCCACTTACAAGGTTCATCAAGTAACGAAGCACTGTTTACGGCTTTTTGTTTTGTTTTGTTGAGTCTCTTGTACAAAAGTAAAAATCATAATTAGCGAAATAAGGCAACCTGCGAAGAAGGTGTTCTTTTTTAATTTTTTATTATTAAAGATGAATGGAGGCAACGAGGGAAATGTGTTTGCATTTTAAAATAGTTTGTGTTCTGCAAATATGTGAGTTAAAAATTATATAAATCCTTTTGGGATAGGGTGGATGAATTAGTTTCATTGACTTCTTCAAATATTTAGATTCTCCGGGATATGGTTTTGTTTTGTGTGATATTTCAAGGGAATAAGATTTTGATCCTAGGCTTTTAACTATTTGTTATTGTTTATAGAAACAAATTAAAACAATAATATGCATTGTATTGAAATAGTGCTATTGTGTATTTAACTGTTTTTTGCTAAAAATTTTGCCGTGCACTTTGCGTTACAATTCAATGACTGTTTTCTCCTTATTCCGTATTATCATGTAATAGAATAATCATGTGCATTCATATAATTATTAAGACTACGTGGTGGCAACACTCCACGTGTTACACCTTTACCTCATGCTGAAACGTATATTTTGATGCTGTATATATTGTGTGGGTTATGATGATACCCCAGCAGCACAACAATGCTGGCCAATACAGCTCAACATTGCTCAATCCCGATGTGCAACTTTGTAAAGATATTGTTGTTACCGTTGTTACAGATATTGGTCTATCTCGCTTAATTTGAATAAAAATGTACGAAGTTTTGAAATGTTGATACACAGTTAAGAAATTCAAACTCACTTGATTGCTGTGCCCAGCGAAGGCCTTCCTGATTTTAAAATTAATTTACTTAAAAACAAAGATTGATGGAATAATGAAACAGAAAGTATAGTTATTTTGAAAGCTGTAAAAATCGTACACTACATTTTCAAAATTAGTTACAAATGTTACCAACAGATGGCGTTGTACACTGTAGTTCTTATGAATAAAGAGTGCTTTGAAGCTAAGAGCGATCCGAATTGCGATTGTTCCACTGTTTCAACGTAGAAGGAACGACTGCAAAGGGTACATTTATAACATATTTCTAAAATTTTTGCAATAACAGCGCCATCTTTTGGAAACACATGTAACTAATTTTGAAACTTTTGATTCAGATTCTTACAGCTTTCAAAATAACTATATCTTTGTTTTTGAGTTATTTAATTTTGAAATTAAGGAGTTCTTATCTGGATACCCTGTATCAGGCACATGATACTCATAAAAGTTTTATTCACAGTAGACGTTGTTGAAATCACTAACTTGATGAACAGCATTAGAAAACGTGTGTAGATAAATCCTTCTACGGACTGTATCAATTCAACTTGTTTAGTAATGAAGACTAATCTTGAAAATTCAAGAGTGTTTAGGGCTATTTAAAACAGTATGAACGGGTTATTATTTATAATTACAATTGAAAATGGTATGAAGTAAAAGTGACAATATTTGTAACAGTTCCAAATACCAAACGCAATATTTAACTCACTTATTATGTATAATTATATAATCAAAGCCATTTCTTCCACGAAATAAGTGTCGATTACTTGGTACCCAGAGATTTTTTTTGTTCTAATGCGACTAAGACGATGAAGAATGACGACAGATGATTTGTCAAAAGGCTCTTATTCACGTGATTAATTACGTCATGAGCGTCCAATGAGAAGGGAGGAATAGTGCAGGATTTATGTACTGCCTTTTCCGCAAAGGGAATAAATTATTGCTCTCTCGAACCTAAAATACTTCTGACGACACTTGGAAAGAATATTTGATCTGAGACTGATAAATAGAAGACGTCATCGCATTAGGAGAAATAGATTGAGAAGATCAATTGATGAGTGAATTAAGATGAATCAAAGTTAATGATTTGTCGATTTTCTCGATTTTGGAATTAGAGAAGTGCGTTTTAAGGAAGATAAAAAATATTTGATTAATCTGATTGATTAGTCGGTATTTTGAATGGAAAGTCTAATGTAATGTACTATCTAAAGAATGCATATATAATATGAAATGAAAATAAGGAAGACTTTGACATACCATTGTATGGATCACCTCCTATAATTCATTTCAGAAGAAAGTAATTACCATATCCAGCATTAACTTATTTCTCTAAACAAGTAGACGAGTTGTTGATTGTGAGAAATATGTTTGTGACTATCTTGTAGGAGTTTCCCTGACGTTTTACCAAATGAGATGCGCATGCGTGCAATTTTCTTCATTTTTTTTATTCCTGTTGAATTTTGAATAAATCTTATCTTTCTATTTAAGATGTAATGATTTCAACGTGACAGTTTGAGTTTTGAAGAATATTATCATGACTATATATTTTGAAGAATATAAAGTCATGATAATCTTAAGCAAACCGTTTGATTCCAGTGTGACAGTTTGACTTTTGAAGAATATTATCATGATGAATATAAAGTCATGATAATCCTAAGCAAACTATTTGATTCCAACGTGACTGTTTGACCTTTGAAGAATATTATCATGACTCTATATTTTGAAGAATATAAAGTCATGATAATCTTAAGCAAACCGTTTGATTCCAACGTGACAGTTTGACTTTTGAAGAATATTATCATGACTCTATATTTTGAAGAATATAAAGTCATGATAATCGAAAACCGTTTGATTTCAAGAACTCCAAACAGTTATTATTCAAGGTAATAGGCTCCTATTGTACTTTATTTAAAGAAAATTTTTTGTGAATAACCCATGAATAAATATTAGAAAATATAATCAGATTAAGAAACAAACTCTTATATAATAAGTATACAGTTACATCTATTCCTTTACTCTAAATTTGTAAAGCAACATTTTTATAGTAACACATAGTAGCTTCTGTTAATATGTGACAAATTGATAAATAGTCAAAAGACGTGTTTTGGTTTCAGATGTCGTTATGAAATTTCTAGTAGTTTCAAATATATAACGGTCCCTTTACTGAAGACATATTTTGAGTTTTAAATTTAATGTCGTTCAAAAGAACATCAAGGAATTAAATTATTCATTCGTATTAAATCAATGGAAACATTATTTAATGTTTCACATTTATAATCCATTTCCTGTAAATGAATAGACAGTATCAGAATTCATTAAATTTACTATCGTTCAAAAGAGCATCAAGGAATTAAATTATTTATTCATTATAGATCAATGGAAACGTTATTTAATGTTTCATATTTATAATCCATTTCCTGTAAATGAATAGACAGTATCAGAAATCATTATATTTACTATCGTTCAAAAGAGCATCAAGGAATTAAATTATTTATTCATTATAGATCAATGGAAACATTATTTAATGTTTCATATTTAGAATCTATTGCATGTAAATGAATATATATTATTAGAATTCATTAAATTTATTGCTGGATATACGGTCAAACCCGTTAACGCGAAATTCCTTTACATGAAATCCCTTTAATGCGATGTAAAAGCATTTCTCCGTACTTAAAACTTAACTCTAATTAATTCGTTTAACATGAAATTAGGTTAACGCGAACAACTTCGGTGACCCCATCTACTTCGCGTTAACGGGGTTTGACTGTAATATGGCGGATTCATGTATTTTTTTCATATTTGGTTCAAGAAAAGATGATTCTTTTCCGTTTTTTTAGAGCTTCAAAAACAACAAAGCTTTCTAAAAACTACTAATTCTCGAAATGAGAGTAGAATATTGTGGTTTTCATAGAAGTTTTAAATTGTTTTTTTTGACCATTAAAAGTAAAAAAAAAAATAGTTGCTTTTTTATCAATCAATGGCGCTTTATATAAAATTTCTAATGATTAGTAAGTACTAAAAACCTGATAATTGCGTCCAGCAACTACAACAATATCTGTTGTTGTTGTTGTTGCATTAATTCAGAAAAAGCGGACTATTTCTTCTCTAGCGAATAAAAAAAAAAAAAAAAAAAAAAGTAGTTCGTCTTTTTTTTATCAACCGATGGCGCTTTACATCAAAATTTTAATGATTAGTCTTCTAGAAAAATAAAACTAGGTAGTTACTCATAGATGTCTAAAGCGTCATCTGTTCATATATAAAAAAAAAAAAAAAAAAAATCGCATTAAAAATAAAGCTCATTTTATGGGGGCATTTGAAAAGAAATGCTCACTAGACAATTGTGAATTATATATTTTTAAAATATGTTCTTGCTTTTCGATCACCAGTTATATCGTAATGAACTAATTATGACGTACAGGGTGGTCATAAAGAAACTGCCGATTTATGGACCTCTAGCGGCCGTTCCGTTCAACAGATCGAGATGAGATTCCAGGTATAGTTATTTAGAAGTATGAGCTCGAGATTCTGTGAATGGAAACAAAATGGCGCTCGCGATTACGGTTATAATTACACAACCTACACAGAGACAACACCTACTTTTTCCTGTCACAAAATGGTCAACGCAAGTGAAAACCCTAAAGAGCGTTGAACTGGTACGTGCATCCCAAAAAACAAATGGGTTATGCACTTTTAGAAAAAAAAAAAAAAAAGCTCTGCGGTTTTGGTGGTACTCGTACCGTTCCAATGCTCTTAAGGGTTTTCGCATGCCCTGAACATTTTACGACAAGAAAAAGCAGGTGTTGTTATTTGAAAATTTCGAGTTTCTGAAATTATAACCATAACAGTGGGAGCCATTTTATTGCCATTCACAGAGTCCTGAGCTCATACCTCTGAATAACTATACCTGAAATCTTATCTCGATCTGTTGAATGGAACGGAAGCTAGAGATCCATATACCGGCAAAGTTACTTTATGAGCACCCTGTACTTATACATTCATGACCAAAATTATCTTCACATGCATAAATTTATGGATTTCTCAGAAACTCTGAACTATAATCTTATAATTTTTTCTAGAATGATTCATAGCATTATGACACATAAATACAAATGGAAAAAATGTAAGAGCACTGCATGTGATATAAAATTGTTGCATGAAACAATATGGAAACAATGGTAATAAAATGTGATAAATAGATTTCAGAAAAAAAAGATAACTCAGAAAAAACTAAGCATTACAAATTTAAAATGGACTGTGATATCCCCTGACTTGTACACACATCACGTGTTTTCATACTGGCAATAACGTTGTTAGCTAGAGCTTGTGGAACTAAGCCCCACTCTTCCAGCAATGCCGTAGTCAGAGCATTTACATCTGTAGGTGGAAGATGCCTACGTACAATTGGTCTTCCAAGGTAATCCCATAAAATCTCTATCTGGTTAAGATCAGGAGACTTTGTTGGCTACGTCTTCCGCTCACTGTCTTCACTTTCAAGAAATTCACAGACGAGGCTTTCTGGATGTGGGTAAGCATTATCGTCCATAAATAAAATGCCAGACCCATAAGCACCTTTGAAAAGTCTAACATAAGGCTTTAAGATCTCATCCCGATATCTCTGGTTGGTCAAAGATCCACCGTTGAAAGCTTGTAGGGACGTACGGCCATCGATCACCATTCCTTCGTTATACATCCATGACCAATACGGTCACGTTCCATAGTGTTCAAGGGATAATTTCATGTTCCTGACTTCTTCCAGATGTAAACATGTTTAGAATCACCTGTATAACTAAACATCGATTCTTCAGTAAAGAGATCATGGATCATTTTTCACTCCATTTTTGATGTTCTTTGCACCCATTAAAGCGATCTCTCTTCTTTTTTTTTGTGAAGACAGTGAAACACCTACCCTTTCCTTTCTGGCATAAAGGCCTTTTTCATTAAGCCTTCTGTACTGTATTTCTGTATGTCTTTGCCGTGATACAGCAAATCCAGTGGCAACTATAAGCTCTGAACTTAACTGGCGAACAGTAGACTTCGTGTTACGATGGGTAGTTATTGTCAGATATAGATCTTCAGAAGCAGTTGCCATTCGTTTAAGACCTTCTCCGGATATTATTATGACAGTTTCATCATTTCCATGACGTAGAGGTTACCTGTCTTGAAATATTCAGACATCTGGCTACTTCCGTGATTGTCAGACTTGCTTCCAGACAGTCAATGAGTCGCCACTTCACAGATTTTTCCAAATGATACTACGAAGCCATAATAAACCGATTTGAATCCTAACACATCGAAATAAAACAACGTTGTATTACCGAAATTCACTCAGATGTTTTTGATTCAAAGTCGGATGACATAAACCTAGATTTGCATATAAGAAACCGTTTGGCTGCTTTTGATTGGACACATTCTCCGCAAACATGGATCACATTGGATATTTCGTTGAATAACATTATTTTTGGTTATGTAAAGATAAATTTGGACATTAGTGCATAATAATATGTGATACTCTGAAGTCTTTACACATATTTATAAAACAGACATTCACTAACTTTTGAACTACTAGTTAGAATCTAATCTACAATGTAGAGTTTTATAAATTTTTTGATAAATGTGAAAACTAAATTAAAATGAAAATGTTTTGGAGGTTTGGTTTGAATTGTGGGATGATATTCATTGATATAAAGCATGTCAACTTGATTAATATATCCGATGATTAGAATAATATTTTTTAGATAGATAATATAAATACAATCATGTCTAAAGCTCTTAGCCGCACACGTTTTAGAATAGCTGGAATGAAATAGTAGCTTCTTAGCGTACTAATATGATAAAAAAGCATTTTAAGTCGGCTCAAAATGTAGTTTTATAAACCAGTACACTTCCAGAAAGAAAAGAAAATGAAAAATATGAAATAAAGTTTATAATAATCTAGTATGTTGAGTCTATGGAATTTAATTGAAATAATTCCACCCCCCCCCCCCCTATATATATATATATACATTGCGATTTAGAATTTTGGTTTAGTTTTCAAATAGTATGTGCGTGAAATTAAAATTTAGGTTGATCCCAGTTTAATTAAAAAAAAAAGTAATGTTTAGGATATTGTTACACTAGCTAGAATGTGAACAGTAGGAGTGTTAATGTTTATCTTATGTTGAAATAATTTTTTGGCTTTTTTATGCAGTTTTATATTTCATATTTTGTTGGTTTTGAAGTTTGACGTATATTTTTAAAACTCATTTTGATTATTCATCACAAGGCTTTATATGAAGTATATTTATCTCAGAAAAAGTTGTGAAAAAATCAATGTTTTATGGAATAAAATTCAAAACAAAACGCTATCAAAGCAGAATTTTTAAAATGGATGTATTGAATCTTTTTTGAACGAAACAAAAGCAAAAATCCATCACTTTTATGGAATATCCCTGGCGAAGTTCGAAAGCTTTGTTTTAGAGTTTAGCTTTTGAAAGAAACATTGTTTCTTTCGCTTTTAGATTTAGAAAATGCCAGGGCTTTAGGAAACTTGAATTATTTTGGACTTTTGAACCTAGGACATTATGACATCGATGTCTAGGTCCAATGTATCGAGTTGTTACTTGTTTTGAATAATTTAAATCACACAAATGGAAAGATGTCTTTAATAAAGGAATATAAATGATATATGTACTTCTTTTTAAAAAATAACGGTTGTAATAAAAATATTTTACATATTATGTAAGTGAAATGATTTGATAGGAATATCGTTTGAACCTAGATAGGTACAGTACGCAAGAAAACAATTCAATTCGAACGGTGGCTATATCTTCGGTTTTAATTATCGTATAAGCTTGCGTTTTGCACAAAACTGTTTTGTTTACGATTTTCTATATGTCTGATGCAATTTCTTTTCTTTGGCGGCTGTAAATTTAACTCTATCTTTAAAAATTTCAATACGAACCCTATTTTTTATGTTTTCATTCGATTTAGAATACTTTGTTCATTCTAGATACCATATGTCTGTTCATTATCTTAAGAAACACGTCACTTATGAGAAAAAATGTTTTGGCCGATCTTGAGAGCTAATTTCTTTATAGAGGACAAGAATCGAAAGTATTGCAAGCTTCAAGACGTAATCTATTGCGCGGTCCTTAAAGTGAGCTTTTTTACATTTTTGCTAAAATATCGAGACCCAAAAGCCAAAATAAAACGAAAAAAAGGGGAGAAGGGGGGGGGGGAAGGATTGGGGGGGGGGGGGAAGGAGGGGTTTCGACCATGATTATTCTAATAGAAGCAAAAAAATATGTTTCTATTTAAAATTTTTTAAAACTTGTTTTATTAGTTATTATTGATAATTAATTATTAAATAATTAATTATTACATTTTATGTATTACTAATTTTTTATTAAAAATTTAATTATTAATTATTAATTAATTAATTAATAATCTTAATAATATTATCGAATAATAATATTTAATTATTAATTAATTATTAATAATTTTACTTTAAAGAACTGTTTAATACAAAAGTTGCATATTATTTATGTTTGATCTTAAACAAACTTCCTTTGAAATAAAAATTGTTAAAATATATTAACTATAAAAAAATTTATGAAAAAAAAAAAAAAAATCTTTTTAACATTAATTTGCCATTTTTTTGACATCATTTAAATTATTAACCTAACCACTCATAGGAAAATTATGAAATTTGGTATTTAGACTTTTTTTTGGATTCTAAATCTTAATATAGCATGATATTAAGGGGTTGTCATTGAACTTTTTAAAGTTTGGTTTAGTTTTAATATGCTGATGACCTCTCATGATAAAATAAAATTATATACATTTAATAAAGAACTCCCACAATTAACAACGTTCCTTGAATTTAGTTACTTTATTAATTAGAATACAAGATATACCCATCGTTCGGATTTTTATTTTGCGTACTGTACCACTTCTAAAAAGCTTAAGCTTAAGTTTTTGGCCACAATGTGCTGAATTTTTGTTTTAAATAAAGGAATTTTAATATCATGTTATTTATAAACAAGCTTATAGAGAATTTTAGGAAATTAATAATAAATTCCTTTTTTCTTATAGAAATTGTTATACCTGTACCTGTTGTAAAATTTATATTTTTTGAAACATGAGACAGATATAATGGCCAAAGAGTACTAAGCAGTAAGGCTATAGGGAAAGGACATGTTAACGATCCTTATTTAAAATGAATTTTAGAAAATGTTATTCATTTAATAAAACTTCTTTATTTTATTAATTGCTACACCTGTTGTAAATAAAATTCATTTGTTTTGAAACATTAGTCAGATATGGTGGCCAAAGAGAACTAAGCAGTAAGGCTATAGGGAAAGGACATGTTAACGATCCTTATTAAAAATTAATTTTATAAAATGTAATTGATTTATCAAAACTTTTTTATTATAGTAATTGTTATACCTGTTGTAAAATTTGTATGTTTTGAAACAATAGTCAAATATAGTGGCCTAATAATATTAAGCAGTAAGGCTATAGGGAAAGGGCATGTTGGCAATCCTTCTTAAAAATAAATGTTAGTTAAATGTTATTCATTTATCAAAACTCATTTTTACAACTATGCAGTAATAATAAAAATGCTGACTACTATACTAATAATAACAAATACGTTAAGTTTACAATTTATTAAGAATACCCTAGCATTTTTTCGGTGGGTCACCTATGGCCCTAAAGTCCGTGTCCACCCAACAGTGACCTATTTTGATCATTATGAAGTACTTAATACATCCACATACGCCTCGTAATTTTGAACAACAAGAAGGCTTTGAGGTCGGAGTTTACTCATGCAACCTCTCTCTCTCCAATCTTTCTACCCTTTTAACTAAAAAATGGCTGCAGCGGCAATCATATATGTGGTATCTAGCTAAAGTAAAATGGCTACGTGCAATTAGATGAGACCGCTTACAGCGTCAGCTGGTGGGAAAGGACGGTGTTATCATTCCTCTTACGAATGCGACACGAAGTAGGAGAAAGAAGTGAATTACTAAAAGCATGCCACTTTGAAAAACGAATAATAAAAAAAAATCAAGATGGTAAAAATAAATAGTTTGCTACATTGTACTTGAACAACTGCGCAATTGTATCCATCAATTCACTAAAACATTTACAAAATTCACCAACAGATGGCGCTGTTAAATGAAAAAAAAAAACCTGTCTGAATATGTTGCAAAAGTTACTAAACGATGTTTCAATTGTACCATGTTGTTGGTGTAAATGGTTATTTTAAAAACATCGTTTTATAGTTTGGGCAACATATTCAGTTTTTAAAAAGTGTTTTTCAATCTAAAACGCCATCTGTTGAGGAAATTCATAACTTTTTTTGAAATTTAGTTGGATAAAATTGTTTAATTAACCAAGCAGGATGCAGAAATTTATTCATTTCTATTGTGTTCCGCTTTTTTTTCCCATTCATTTTTCATATGTGTCACTTCTTTTTGTTACACTCCGCATGAACTAGTAAATCCTGCATGAAATAAATTTCCTTTAAATAGCTCAAGTATTTTCTGTATTATTCATTAGTTCTGAAGAGAATGACTTTCACTTTTTAATTTTGAATTACAAAAATATTAAAAAAGAATAGTTTTCCGCTAAGTATAACAATCACATAAAACTCTAAACCAAATAATTCGAGATCACAGTCAATGATATATTATCAACAAACAATTCTTTAAAATATACGGAGCCATACACATTCCTACCATAAAAAAAACACACCCTAAAACTCTTTCACACCTTCAACTAGTACTCAACATCTACAGCTGTAAACGAGCATTTCTTAGAGTAACGAGCAAACAACGAGTAGATTCGTTACGGCACCCATTTCTTCAAAAATAACATCACATCCAGTTACTCCCCAAGAAAACATAACGTTATGATTAAAAGCAGCCTTCATTATACTCTAAAAATGGCTCCATTCTTCATAACTGCGTCTCTCTCTCTTTTAACGATTCGCTCAAAGAACATTGCATCTCGTCGTTAAGATGGAAATAAGGAATGTTATACTTGTCGCCCTTTGATCATTTATTATTTTGTTATCTCGACACGAGTTCATTTGGGTGGAAGAAATTATTTCACTAAAGGTTATTTGGAGAGTCTTATAATAATAAATTCTTTTTAATTTTTAGATTGAGTCGAAGTGATTTTATTTTGACTGTGTCGAAGGTTTGTGTTTTGGGAATGCATTTTGAAATGGAAAAGGTTGTGTGTAAATTTTATGATTGTTAATAAAATAAAGTTTGGGTGATTGTGTTTTGAAATTACTTACCTTTTATCATTTCTTCTTTGATTGCGTACTAGTTTGTTGCGTTGATTGAGTTCGAATTTGTTTTGGAGAATGGAATAATATTTGCGGATGGGAATTTTATTTTGTTTAGTGAGTGTGTGTTATTCTGTTAATTGATAGTTTTGGTAGAATAGAATTTTATAAAAATGTTTGTTTTTTCTATAATTGTTTCATGTTATTTGCCTACTGTTTATTATACTATATAATTGTAAATTATGTCGCATAATTAACCTACAGTTTTCATACTTTATATAACTTATTATTGCTCGTTATTGGCCTACAATTTATATACTTTATAACCTTAAATTATATCACATCACTGATCTGCATTTTATGTACTTTATTACTTTAAATTATTGCATGTTATTGGCCTACAGTTTATTTACTTTATAACCTTAAATTATATCACATCACTGATCTGCATTTTATGTACTTTATTACTTTAAATTATTGCATGTAATTGGCCTACAGTTTATTTACTTTATAACCTTAAATTATATCACATCACTGATCTGCATTTTATGTACTTTATTACTTTAAATTATTGCATGTTATTGGCCTACAGTTTATTTACTTTATAACCTTAAATTATATCACATCACTGATCTGCATTTTATGTACTTTATTACTTTAAATTATTGCATGTTATTGGCCTACAGTTTATTTACTTTTTAACTTTAAATTATATCACATCACTGATCTGCATTTTATGTACTTTATTACTTTAAATTATTGCATTTTATTGGCCTACAGTTTATTTACTTTATAACCTTAAATTATATCACATCACTGATCTGCATTTTATGTACTTTATTACTTTAAATTATTGCATGTTATTGGCCTACAGTTTATTTACTTTATAACCTTAAAATATATCACATCACTGATCTGCATTTTATGTACTTTATTACTTTAAATTATTGCATGTTATTGGCCTACAGTTTATTTACTTTATAACCTTAAATTATATCACATCACTGATCTGCATTTTATGTACTTTATTACTTTAAATTATTGCATGTTATTGGCCTACAGTTTATTTACTTTTTAACTTTAAATTATATCGTGTTACTGGCCTATACTTACTTATAACTTACTTTATAACTTTAAATTATTTTGCGTCATTAGCCAACTTTTTATTATACTTTATAACTTAAATTATTTCGCATTATTGGCCTACATTTTACATTCTTTGTAACTCTAAATTAGTTCGTGTTATCGGCTTACAGTTCATATACTTTATAACTTTAAATTATTTCAAGTTTTTGAAAAGGGTTGTAGAAATCATTAGAAGGGCAAGGAATGAAGACACTTGAAAGAAAACGAAACATATTTTTATTGGTGCACTTTCTGTATCATAATATTAGAAATTTAAATTATTACGTTCAATAATTAATTAAAAAATATACATTTCCTGTCATTTATATCTAAAGGAATATAGGATACAAACGTATTATTTAACTACTTAATATATTACGTAATATATTCTTTAAATCCACTGACAGTCCAGGGCATGAGCAAAATTCTACAGTTGTATTCCCTGCAATAATTTTTAAATTAAATTTCTAATTCAAATATATAATGTTTTAAAATTATATTTGATTTGTTTTGTTTTAGATAGATTACAGACTATCATCCTAATAAAATATTTTAGAAATATTTCATTTATAAATTTAAAAATGTTACTCATTGCTGGAAAAACTCGGGATCAAGTGACGTATATTGTTACGAATTTTTGTATATTTGTAAATATTTCCTAGTGTTAATTTTGTAAATAGTAAAATATATGTACATTTCGCATAAGGCAGTGCAATAGTTCGTCGTTAGTTTGTTTCCTCGCAATGTGTGTTTTGATGCTTGATAACGGGTTTTACAGAGGTAACGCTAGGAAGCGAGTGTTATCATTAGCAGGACATTTAACATTATGGTAATGGCAATCTCGCCAAATTGGCGACGGTTTTGGAGACTAATTTTTATTGCCAAATTTGGCGAGAAATTGCCAAATGTCGCCAAAGTTGGCGACCATTTGGTGAAATTTTCGGTCCCCATGTACATGTATAGGACTTTTCGACTACGATCTGGAAAGTTCTCCAAATATCTACCTCTAGAAATTTCAAGAATGTTCGCCTCCACTATATAAGCCCGGTCATGAGTTGGGTTAGGGAGTTAGTTGATTTTGAGTCTCTGAATTAGTTGACTGGAATTACTGAGTTGAGATACTGTGCCTCAGTAAGCATTCAGAGTAGTTCTAAAGCGAACTGTATTGCATTGTCTTTTGCAGCGATTTGAGCAGTTGTGCTGTCAAGTTTTTAACCGCTGTTTTGTGCTCTATTGTTGTGAAAAGAGCTGTATTGTGTCTACTAGAACGAGACGTTCTGGAGTTGTAAAAGAATCTGTGAAGAGTTATATTGGAATAAATTTCTGCAAGTTTTGATTTGCTTTGGCTTCAAATCTTTCTAACCCATCCACGCAACAATATATACGTGCATGACCGTTAGTGGGCTAATAATACATTAATAAAATATCTTCTTTCTTCATTTAAAATTTTATCCAAGAAAAACACATACACACTCCTGAAAACATAAAACAGCTATTAAAGAATACCCCATAAAATATGTTGACAGGGTAAAATATTAAAAACTCACATAAAACGTACAGCGATAAAATCTTAGTTTATACTTTTATCATACTAAATTTATTATCCACTTTCCATACTTGTCTTTCTGCTCAACTTTTTGACAGATTAACGTTATTGCAAAAACGACTCCATAACACAAACACATTGGATAGTGGTAGTCAATTAAAATGACTCTTCTATGCATTTTTGTGTAACATAAGGTTCAGATAACAAGCGTATACATATTGCAAATACTTAACTACTGAAATCAACCAAAGTTAAGGTTGATGATATTTTAGAATCAAATCTCTGCAAAATTAAGTTGTTGTAGAAAAAGTTATTTGCCATCAAGTTGGCGATAAACTTGGAGAGAAAATTATAAGGGACTATCCTATGTATCTATTTGATTCCAAATTGTAAATTTCCCAAAAAATTTAATATAAAGTACTCTTTCAGGCGATATTCCGATAAAATTTTATATTGTGTTAATAATCTTATTGATACATTTAACTACTATATGACAGATAAAGAATTAATACCGTTAAGTTCACTTCAAATCGTTAAATTTTAATAAAAACTCATTTTGACGAGTTCTTTCATTTGATATATAACATATGTTTGTAGTATCTGTAGCTTTGTCTGGAAATGTTTACGTCAGACTGAAGGACTAAGCCTGTGTAAAATTTTATCTCTTCTTAATATAATGCAGAAACTAAATGCAAAACACTTTTGTAATAATGCTCGACGTGCACGCACATACACATAGGAAAACATTGCCTCGAGAACTAAAATTTTGAAAGCTGTAGTTTCACAAATTAAGTAAACTAATATTGACTGTGAGAAGTAATACTTTTTCAATCTAAAATTGAAAATTTATGAATTTATAAATACATTTAATCCCATTATTTAAGAAATAATATATTTTAAACGATTCACCAACGGGCGGTCATGCACGTATATATACGTCATTTGATCCCCAGTTTTTCCAGCAATACACAACATTTTTAAATTTATAAATAAAATTTAAAATAAAATATTTTTTAAATATTTTTATTAGGATGATATTTTATAACCTATCTAAAACAAATAAATTAAAATATATATATATATATATATATATATATATATATATATATATATATATATACTAGCTGAATACCCGTGCTGCGCTACGAAATTTTACCATTAGCATTTTAGCAATCAAAAGACATTCATGTATTCTACACTTCAGACGTTTGCTCCCTTTTCGATCCCGACAAATTGATTTATCAAAATAGGAACTTTCCTTTGTTGACATTTTAAACGAAATTTATAATTGTGAATAGTAAACTGGAATAGTTTATTGTGTTTATGTTTGCTCTTAGTTCTAAATTTCAAAGTAGTAGCTGTATTGGAATTAAGTTAATTAGACATTAAGTTAATCCTCGTATAGTTTCAATGTTGCGTCGTCTTTTCATCCCTTAAAAATTCGTTAATCGATATTGGAATGACTTATTTTTTTAACATTTGCAAAAAAATATCAGAAAAATGACTACATTGGAAGAGGAACATTCGGATATCCCTCGTTTGGAACATTTAACCCCTTTTCGACCACTTAAAGTGTGTTAATCGAGATCGGAATAGTTTACTTTTTCTATTTTTACCATTGTTGATATTTGTGCCGATTTTCAGAGTTGTGACTATGTGGGAAGTAGGATTTTCGAATGTCCCCCGTTTGGAACGTTTGACCCCTTTTCGACCCCTTAAAGTGTGTTAATCGAGATCGGAATAGTTTACTTTTTCTATTTTTACCATTGTTGATATTTGTGCCGATTTTCAGAGTTGTGACTATGTAGAAAGTAGGATTTTCGAATGTCCCCCGTTTGGAACGTTTGACCCCTTTTCGACCCCTTAAAGTGTGTTAATCGAGATCGGAATAGTTTACTTTTTCTATTTTTACCATTGTTGATATTTGTGCCGATTTTCAGAGTTGTGACTATGTGGGAAGTAGGATTTTCGAATGTCCCCCGTTTGGAACGTTTAACCCCTTTTCGACCCCTTAAAGTGGGTTAATCGAGATCGGAATAGTTTACTTTTTCTATTTTTACCATTGTTGATATTTGTGCCGATTTTCAGAGTTGTGACTATGTGGGAAGTAGGATTTTCGAATGTCCCCCGTTTGGAACGTTTAACCCCTTTTCGACCCCTTATAGTGTGTTAATCGAGATCGGAATAGTTTACTTTTTCTATTTTTACCATTGTTGATATTTGTGCCGATTTTCAGAGTTGTGACTATGTGGGAAGTAGGATTTTCGAATGTCCCCCGTTTGGAACGTTTAACCCCTTTTCGACCCCTTATAGTGTGTTAATCGAGATCGGAATAGTTTACTTTTTCTATTTTTACCATTGTTGATATTTGTGCCGATTTTCAGAGTTGTGACTATGTGGGAAGTAGGATTTTCGAATGTCCCCCGTTTGGAACGTTTGACCCCTTTTCGACCCCTTAAAGTGTGTTAATCGAGATCGGAATAGTTTACTTTTTCTATTTTTACCATTGTTGATATTTGTGCCGATTTTCAGAGTTGTGACTATGTGGGAAGTAGGATTTTCGAATGTCCCCCGTTTGGAACGTTTGACCCCTTTTCGACCCCTTAAAGTGTGTTAATCGACATCGGAATAGTTTACTTTTTCTATTTTTACCATTGTTGAAATTTGTGCCGATTTTCAGAGTTGTGACTATGTGGGAAGTAGGATTTTCGAATGTCCCCCGTTTGGAACGTTTGACCCCTTTTCGACCCCTTAAAGTGTGTTAATCGAGATCGGAATAGTTTACTTTTTCTATTTTTACCATTGTTGATATTTGTGCCGATTTTCAGAGTTGTGACTATGTGGGAAGTAGGATTTTCGAATGTCCCCCGTTTGGAACGTTTGACCCCTTTTCGACCCCTTAAAGTGTGTTAATCGAGATCGGAATAGTTTACTTTTTCTATTTTTACCATTGTTGAAATTTGTGCCGATTTTCAGAGTTGTGACTATGTGGGAAGTAGGATTTTCGAATGTCCCCCGTTTGGAACGTTTGACCCCTTTTCGACCCCTTAAAGTGTGTTAATCGAGATCGGAATAGTTTACTTTTTCTATTTTTACCATTGTTGATATTTGTGCCGATTTTCAGAGTTGTGACTATGTGGGAAGTAGGATTTTCGAATGTCCCCCGTTTGGAACGTTTGACCCCTTTTCGACCCCTTAAAGTGTGTTAATCGAGATCGGAATAGTTTACTTTTTCTATTTTTACCATTGTTGAAATTTGTGCCGATTTTCAGAGTTGTGACTATGTGGGAAGTAGGATTTTCGAATGTCCCCCGTTTGGAACGTTTGACCCCTTTTCGACCCCTTAAAGTGTGTTAATCGAGATCGGAATAGTTTACTTTTTCTATTTTTACCATTGTTGATATTTGTGCCGATTTTCAGAGTTGTGACTATGTGGGAAGTGGGAGAATTAGTGATGAGTGAGTCAGTGAGTCAGTGAGTGAGTGAGTGAGTGAGTGAGTGAGGGCTTTGCCTTATATATATAGATATATATATATATATATATATATATATATATATATATATATATATATATATATATATATATATATATATATATATATATATATATATATATATATGAATTAGAAATATAATTTAAAAATTATTCCAGGGAAAACAACTGTAGAATTTCGCCCATTCCCATGACCGTCAGTGGGTTAAATACTGATTAACGCTATGCGTTTAGATTTACTGAATAATGATTGAGTTATCTATCATCAAAATATTACGATAATTATGCTTTAATTTTAGTTACTATCATTATTATTATTAAGGTATTTAACGTAATACTGAAATTAAATGTACGTTGTTAGAGATGTTGTGTATGTACTTTATATAAAGTTTAAAATATTTTAATTGTGAATTTCTTTTAAATGAAGATTATTGTAAAATATTGGTATGCAACTTATTAAAAATTCTTAATTTCTGATTATGAAGTTGTTAAAGTTTAATCATTAAAGATTGACAAAATTCACGATTAATGAAATACTTAAGTAATAACCATTCATTTAAATTATTAAATTAGAATAATTGTGTTTAAGATTTGTTTAAAAATAAGTAAAAACTTCAACTAATTATATTTTAGAGTCGACTTTTAAAGTTTAATCTGAAAGTCCAGAGAATGGGCGAAATTCTAAAGTTGTGTTTATTTTGTTTTAGATAGGTTATAAACTATCAACTTAATAAAAATGTTTAAAAAATATTTTATTTTAAATTTTACCTTTAAATTTAAAAATGTTGTGTATTGCTGGAAAAACTAGGCATCAAATGACGCATATATACATGAGTGACCGTCAGTGGGTCAATCGAATACTACTCAAGATATGATTAATCCAACCAGATGAATCTTTTGCAACGGTTTCTCACTAAAAAACCTTAAAAAACAAAGCACGGCATCTATTTCTTCTTAATTTCAAGAAAACTTGACGGTACATTGTTAAAATAAACTTATATTAAGAATACTATACGAAAACTAGGAATTCATTCTTAGAGCCTATGAACATAAACATGCATACAGAATTCCACTCTCCATTTTGAAAGTTCATCGTTTCAACATTCACTTTCGATCCTCACAGCATTACGATGCTCCTAAAAGCCGAAAGAAATTCAGAATCCAGGAGACAAAGGGAAAAAATCCATTCGTCTAGTTGTGGGATTGCGGTTTCAAAGAATTCAATTCTTCGTGACCAACCCCCTATCCCCTAGTGACAGGGACCGAGACTAAAAATAAACGTAAAACAAACGGATCGGGGAATATTTTACTTTAACATAGTCACCGAAAGGGAAAGGGACTGCTATGGTTAGAGGATTAGATATGTAGGTGGCTTTGATGGATAAGGTAAAAGGGAATATGTAGGGATAAGCGTAAAGGAAAAGGATATAAATAAAAAGGGTGTGCAGACGATGCAGATAATGGTAGAAAATTTTGGGTTTGAAATTAAAAATTTTATATGGGTCTTTGTTTAGTTTTTTAATATTGTTACGAATTTCTGTACGTTTGTAAATATTTTGTAGTGTTAATTATGTAAAAAGGGAAATTAATGTACATTTCGCATAAGGCAGTGCAAGAGTTTGCCTTTACTTCGTTTTCCTGTAATGCGTCTCTTAATGCTTGGAAACGAGTTTTACAGAGATAATGCTGGAAAACGAGTTTTTCAAGGAGAAGGCCATATAACATAATGGTTAATGGCAATCTCACCAAGTTGGCGAGATTGAGACACTTTTGGTGACCAATTTTGGTCGCCAAGTTTGGCGAGAAATCATTAAATGTCGCCAAACTTGGAGACCATTTGGCAACACTTTCGGTCACCATGTACCTGTATAAGGCTTTTCGACTACGATCTGGAAAATTCTCCAACTATTGTTGACAAACTAGTAAAACTGGCAAAATAATGTAGATATATTGTTATGATTACAAATAGTTACTTTGTTTATACAGAGAACGAAGAAGAACATTTTTATAAAAATTTATCAATGTTGTGTGAAATCTAAAATTAAGAAGTTTATTGTAAGCCAAATTTTAAATCCTTTATATTAACTTCATTTTTGTGTGTATGTTTATCGATGGTGGGTAAATCTACGGACTGAAACTTGGCAGATAGATTTGATGCCGATGACAGTGCATTCTACCAAATTTTGGTGGTTGTCACTGTCAATAAAGGTTGCTTTGAAATACTGATAAGCCAACTTTCCATCATCCAATTGCGCTGAAATAGCATTTGGCCGATCACTGAAGAAACTCTTTCCTCTTGCCAAAAAAAAAAAAAAAAAAAAAAAAAAAATAATAATAATAATAATAATTCAGAATAAATAAAAGATATTTGAATGTGAGTGCATAAATTCACATTCATTATTTTTTAACGAATAAATTTTGAAAAATATGTTATTGTACATTTTGCAGATAGAGATGTTTTTAATATTTTAAATTGGTTGGCAACACCAAGCAAACGCTGGCAACAGAAACAGCACTGTGTTAATGAAGATAAAAATTGGCAATGCTTATAAAGGATTTTTATTAACAACTTTGTTTTTATATTTTATATTATTTCTTATGCTATACCATGGCCTTAAAAAAATGGTATTGCATGAGAAAAAACAGCATTTTTCTTATGATATACCGTCCTCCCCTCATCTTCGAGCATATACATGTTATACTTCCAGTCATTCTGAAAAGTGCTTTTTATTTTTACAGATTTTTGAAAATTGAACTTTGTAGTTGAACCCCTGTAAGTTAAAATATCGCTTCTCGATGAAAATGTAATATGTTAGCGCTCATTAAGTAAAAGTACATTAAGGTATACATATACATTAGGAATTTCAAAATTTGACTCAAGTCTGCATTTTTGTTTTTTTTTGTTTTAAAATATTCCCGAATTCATTGCCTTTAAAATAATACCATTTTCTTTCTGAGACTCATTTTACTTTTTAAATTAAAGTGGATTTTGTAAACCTGTTTTGTATCACTTTCATTAGTGCAGTAAACTTTAAACGCGTTTTCTGAAGAATGACATTTTGGTGTTATATGACTTAACGCCAACGGTCATAGCTTCGTAATAAATGGTCCGATTTACTAAATTCTAATTTTGTTCTAAAGACACAAGTTTTGAATGTGTTTTCTATGGAAAATCTAGAATATATTGTTATAAACACATTTTTTATGAATATTTTAATCTTAATTTTTTGTTAAAAGCTATGTATTTTTTTAATCTTTTTATTTAAAAATTTATAATTAAATAAATATTGCAGTCAAACTCAAAATTCTCCATAGGAACATGCGTCAATATAATATATTTTATTTGCAGTAAAAATCATACATCTAAGTTAATTACAAGTTTATTTATGTATGTTCTAATAATGATCCTAATTAGTCACTTTAATTGCAATTAGATGATTAAAAAATTGACGGGAAAAAACAGTTTATGTACATAAATGAATCAGTTTTAATTCTGATATACTGCCAAAAAGTTTGAAATTATTACCTAAAAATTAAAGAAAATCATCTCAATTATATATGTATACCTTAAGTAAAAAGCGAAAAAATCTTTTCATAGTTTTTAGCGATAAGAAATTAACCTTCTAATTTGTATTAGAAATTCTAATATTTTCTAGAATGGGTAAATTATTAAGAATTATGAACTTTAACTTCAAGTTTTGGTACTTTTTTTTTTTTAATATTTATAGCATATTGAAGTAGAAGTTTCTTTTTGATTATACAATGAAATAAAAATTTGAGTAATATAGCATTACCATCTTTAATTGATAGATATTAGTATTCAGACACGTATAATATTTTATAAAGTAAACTTTTTCAAAGATTTTTACTAACTTTTATTCCTCTCATACACTCATTGTCAGTTAATCTTTTCTTGCACTAAACCCTGTATTATATTTGATTTATCAAAATGAAGTGTTGAAAATTATGCACAAGGACTTCATGAAAATTAATTATTCAAAACCACATAAGCATTGATATTCTACACCGACATTGATGCTTATTTTAATGGAAATGGATACAGTTTCCATGTGAAATTTAAATATATTCTTCATTCATTTTCCGCAAGCACAGTGACAGTAAAATGCGCCCTGAATATTTTGTGGCCTTCTATTTTAGTTATGCACATAAGCAGTATCAGAAAGTCACCAACAATTCAGAATTATTGACTATGTGTGTCTTACTATGGCGACAGGAAAGTCAATTCGCATAATCAAGTTATATATCTTGGCATAAAAGAAAAACTAAAATCTCAAATTCAAGGAAGATCCAGTAATTTTTCCACCAGCCCTTTTCAGTTGAATTTTTCTTCGAAAATATTTCGTATTCCACAAAAACGTGAGAATATTCGGACATTTTTTTTTTCGTTTTTGTTCTTATCCAGGAACGGAATTTATTTTTGTCGTTCTTTTATCTCGACACCGCATATTTTTGTTGCGGTCTTTCTCGGATATATATTTCATGTCAAAATATTTTTTTTATTTGTTAGGGGTTATCAAATAAGGATATAAACAAACAAAAGGAAAGTTCGAAAGTTCTGAAATAAGAAATCCGAAGCGTGTGGACTGCAAAAGATAACTTTAGAAAATATTTTGTTCTAAATATTAAAAGTATTTTTTCTAAAATTTTATTTACTGTCATAAAAATATTGACGTTTTTTTTTTTTTAGGGGTAAAGATCACTAGCAGAATTTTTTAAGAAGATTGACTGTTTTAATTTAATGCCTAAGGGTAGGATAAAACATGTAATATTGACACGAGATATTACTTCGTTAACTATGGCTCTGAGCATTTTGTTTAATGATATGTTTTTGGGCGTATATGTCATATTTTTATTTCTGAATGGTGTTTTTTGTGACTTTTGGAGTATATTTTTGTACTTTTGGACTATATTTTTGTAATTTCTAGTCTATATTTTTGCGACTTCTGGACTATATTTTTGTGACTTCTGGACTATATTTTTGTGACTTCTGGACTATACTTTTGTGATTTCTGGACTATACTTTTTAGATTTCTGGACAATATTTTCGTGACTTCTGGTCTATGTTTTTGTGACTTCTGGGCTTCATTATGGTGACTAATGGACTATACTTTTGGGACTTCTGGACTACACTTTTGTGACTTCTGAACTATACTTTTGTGACTTCTGAACTATACTTTTGTGACTTCTGAACTAGATTTTTGTGACTTCTGAACTAGATTTTTGTGACTTCTGGACTATACTTTTGTGACTTCTGGACTATACTATTATGATTTGATTGATGTCATATTTTTATTTCGGAATGGTGTTTTTTGTAACTTTTGGACTATATTTTTGTACTTTTGAACTATATTTTTGTACTTTTGAACTATATTTTTGTATTTTTGGACTATATTTTTGTGATTTCTGGTCTATATTTTTGTGATTTCTGGTCTGTATTTTTGTAACTTCTAAACTATATTTTTGTAACTTCTTGACTATGTTTATGTGACTTCTCTACTATACTCTTGTGACTTTTGGATTATATTTTTGTGACTTCTGGACTATATTTTTGTGACTTCTGGACTATATTTTTGCTAAGATATCAGAAAAGAGTTCACAACAGTGGTCTGGTTATTAGTTTCTCAAAGCTGTGGCTGTTATATTTACGCAAACTTCGTATCACTACAATCCAGATGATACTTTAATCCAGTACACTGTAATGTAGTGGCAAATTTTGTAGTTCAATTTAAATGTAATTTTCATTGTCCTATTCGCGAGAAAAGAGGCCTCATACATTTGTAAGCAGGATAACATTTCGATTTCATATATTAATAATTGGATAATCAAAATTAATAATAAAAATAATAACAGTAAATAAAAAAATAGCAATAAAAATAATAATCATACTCTTAAGGAGTACATACACACAAGAAAAGTGAAAATCAACTAAAAATGGCAAATTAATTTTTTTAAATCATATTTTCCAAATCCTAATATTTTAGGCGATACCAATATTTTATTTAATATTCCAACAACTTTACGAGTACTTTAGTGGTTATATTTTACTATGAAAATGTGTTTCGTAAAGTTTAAATTATATTATCTAACAAAAAGGGAATTAACTAATTACCGTTTGACTTTTTTCATCTTTCTTTAGTATGTATCATCATGATTTTAAAGTTGTTTTATACATAAAAAAAAAAAAAAAAAAAAAAAAAAAAAAAAAAAAACACTGAATTCTTAAAGTGATAGCTAATTGTCAATAGTTTGGGACTTGAATAAAAAATTTATAACTTTTTGAGTTGAAAGTCAAAAATTTAATTATTGGCCGTTAATTTTACTACAAGTACATTCACTAACACGATATTGTACACAAAAATAAGTTGCTTAGCGTACCAACCAACTAAAATAAAATGTACCACGCTTTTATTTCTAACAACTAAAAGAACAAAAGATTTATTCTTTATTTATAAATGGTAGTTTAAAAAGAATATTGATTTTAGTAACAATGCCTTAAACAAAATATTTTTTGTTTGACAATACTGCCGTGTAAAGCTCAGAAGATACAATGAGAAAAAGAGGTTCAAAATTTAACAAGCTCTTGTTAATTCCTTCTTGTTTACCTTATTTATTTTGATTACCTTACATGTTATTGATTACCTTATTGATTTTTTAAAAATATTTTAATTGCAAATACAACCATTAAATATTATGTAAAAAAAAATACTGTAAAAAACAAAATATATAAAAAAAATTCTAACAATAAAAAATGTTGACCAAAAATGCACATACCCTCTTTGTGTTTAGCACTTCAGTGTACATTTCTACTCACACTTGGAAAATAAAATAAAAACAAACAATTGATATTCATTGCTTGTGGGACTTGGTATTTGTAAGAAGTATATAAATTTCAGTTTGAAGTTAATAACACACTTTAATTTGCTTACCCTTTCACGCAGACTTATAAATTAAAACAAAAACAAACGATTGATATCCATTGCTTGTGGGACTTGGTATTTGTAAGAAGTATATAAATTTCAGTTTTAAGTTAATAAAACACTTTTATTTGCTTGCCCTTTCACTCAGACTTATAAAACAAAAACAAACAATTGATATCCATTGCTTGTGGGACTTGGTATTTCTAAGAAGTATATAAATTTCAGTTTGAAGTTAATAACACACTTTCATTTGCTTGCAAGATAATACATTAACTAAAGCTTATATATTTTCAATTTAGTGATACCTACTCTTTTTAGAAAGAATACCAACTGGGGGGTACTTAAACTGTAAAGTGATGCAAATCAAACTCTAGACATAAAACCATTTCCCTACTCAAACTTCCCATAAATCCCCTTAATACCCTCAGTCAAACCTCCCCTTGACCGAACCTCCTCCCTTTTCCAAGTCAGCTAAGAGAGGGATGAGAAAAATCCATCGCATCCTACCCAAGCAAATCCGATTCCGGTCGAAACAAAAGCATCAACAAAAGAAATCCGACGAAGGAAAAAAAAAGTAACCTTGTATAAATCCGACCGCCGAAAAAAAAAAAACCCGACTCCCCGATGAAAAAATACCCCCGGTTCAATACCAGGATAAAACTCTACCCCCCTCACATAATAAAGTCTTTTACTAAAGGAGGGGAGGGTAAAGAAAATATCCCAAGAACAAGTCCCGTGGAAAAAAATATAAGGCTATGGAATATCTGTTCTTTCAACCTTGTTCATTTATCTTACTTAGCTTCCTTGGAATAATATTTCGCTTTTCATTCCTGAATTGTAGAAAACAATGGAAAGGACTTGGCGTGGGTGGAAAAAAATCGTTTTGAAAGTATCCCTCGACTTTGGGCAAAGATGGATGGAACAACCCTACCATAAACACTTAAATACTTTCTCCGTTTTTAGATGCTTGCGTGAATAAATTACCTCGGGAGAATACATTTTTGGGTTTTTATTTTCGACTCTTGTTGGATGTGTGCTTTTGTTTTTTGAATGACTTGAGTGACTTCTGGTGTTTTGAAGATGTCGGGTAAGCTTGGTGGGAGGGTCTTTAGGAGGGTTCTTTGAGGATTCTGGAAATTGTTTTTATGGGGTGTATGGTGTTTTTTGTTTTGAATTTTATATTTGAACTTGAAGATATCTAGTTTCGATACAGATCAGATGGTCTGTTTTCCTTCAGATGTCTTAAGTTTGTTTAGAAGCTTATTTAAGTCAATAAATCAAAAGCTATCAATTAGTCATTCTTTGTTCTATTTGAGTAAATTCTGGTGGTTAAAAATTGATAGATTAATGGGAAGGTGTTAGGAAAATTCTTTAAAGGTTATTGAATGGGTTTTTACTTTCAATTACCCATATATATATATAATATGAAATAATATATAATAATGAAAGTATAGCATTTGGTCAAATAAAAATTTCGATTTTTTTTTTGCATTTCTCCACATTTTGGAACATCCTGATTTCAAAAATGTGATCTAGAAAAAATGTTTGTATGTGTGTATGTGTGTCTGTGGGTAGCATAACTCACGAACAAATTGACCTACGATGTTCATATTTGATATGGTGGTTAGTGGTGGCCATGGAACCTACCATCCATTAAGGTTTTCGTCAAAATCGCGCGTGCGCATAAGGTAGCTGTAATTGAAAAAATCATGTTTTTCAGTAATTGCTGAAAAATGGCTCTAACGATTTTGTTCAAAATCGCTGTGGTAATGCCTCTTAAGGTGTTCTAAACATCCCCACCACCGAAATTCCCGGCGTTAAAAGTTGAAAAAAGAATGCCTTTAACACAGAGTTCTCTTTCCTTGAGCATACCTCATCAATGATTTTTTAAGTTTTTTTTTTTTTTTTTTTTTTATCTCTTCTCAGTTTCATTTACAAAAAAGGATAATATAAGAATTATCGATAAGCATATCACCAAAATTCAAATTTTTTCGATTCTTTTTTTTGGTCTCACCCATTATTATCATAAAAAATTATCATAAAAAATATCGCCGAACTGTCAATTTTTTCTAAGGGACTGATGAAAATATAAAAATGATAAATTACCCAAATCTACATCAGCAATATAGTGTAATTGAAAGTTGTGCGATGTTACATACTCCTAGTTTTTTGTTGCATGATAATTTAATTTCAGATTTCAATTTTTCTATCGATGACCTCAGGTAGTACAGCAGTATTGACCAGTATCGGTAACAGTGACACTGGTTGATTGTGCAATCTGGCCAAAACTAGAGCACTGTTTCAAAAGACACATTTGTTTTAAATAAACATGTCATAAACATCACAAAACATTTCTTTTTTGCCTCCATCCTTTCTTGTCAATAAAATATATAAATTTTAAAACTGTGCATCAACATTTCAAAACTTCTAGTGTATTTTATTCAGCATTGGGAGAGTTTGGCCATTATATGTAACTTTTGCTGCCGGTGTACTATGTTCTTACATTGAGATTGGGGATTTGTCAAGCAATATTGGTCCGCGTTGTTGTGATACTGGGGTTAATACATAGACATTCGACATATGTTTAGATGTTCTAATGCTCATTTGGACATAAGGATCAATTTAATTGAAGTGAAATTTAGAAAATTATTTAATTTAATAATTTTAAAGCTTTCATAGAGTAAAATTTTAATGTTATTTTGTTGAATGAGACTTGAGGGACTGCTGTGGTTTGAGAGAGAAAGAGATTGAGAGTGAGAGTAAGAGAGAGAGTGAGAGAGTGAGAGTGAGAGAGTGAGAGTGAGAGAGAGAGTGATAGAGAGAGAGAGTGAGAGTAAGAGAGAGAGTGAGAGTAAGAGAGAGAGTGAGAGAGAGAGTGAGAGAGTGAGAGTGAGAGAGAGTGAGAGAGAGAGAGAGAGAGAGAGTGAGAGACAAAGAAAAAAAGAATGATATAGAGAGTAATATATAGATAGTGTGAGAGAGAGAAAGAAATAGTGAGAGTAAGAGAGAGAAAGAAATAGTGAGAGTAAGAGAGAGAGTGAGAGAGATAGAATGAAAGAGAACGTGATAGAGAGAGAGTGATGGAGAGAAAGAGAGAAAGAAATAGAGAGAAAGAAATAGAGAGTGAGAGAGAGTAAGAGAGTTGGTTGTTTTCAGATTATCTGGCGCCGTCAGCAACACGAGGGCTATAATGCGCCGAAACATTCGTCATTAGACAAGCCAACATACATTTACAAACACCCATGCCAAACACGGGACTCGAACCCGCAACCTCGCGGTCTAGAAGCTAGCACGCTAACCACTATACCGTTTGGTTGGCGGAGAGTAAGAGAGAGTGAGAGAGAAAGAGAGAGTAAGAGATAGTGAGAGAAAGAAAGAAAGAGAGAGTGATAGAGAGAAAGAAAGAGAGAGAGTGAGAGAGAGAGAAAGAAAGAGAGAGAGAAAGAAAGAGAGAGAGTGAGAGAGAAAGAAAGAAAAAGAGAGTGAGAGAGAGAAAGAAAGAGAGAATGAGAGAGAGAAAGAAAGAGAGAGTAGAGAGAGAGAGAGTGAGAAAGAGAGAGTGAGAGAGAGTGAGAGAGAGAAAGAAAGAGAGAGTGAGATAGAGAGAAAGAAAGATAGAGTGAGATAGAGAGAAAGAAAGAGAGAGTGAGAGAGAGAGAGAAAGAAAGAATGAGAGAGAGAGAAAGAAAGAGAGAGTATAGAAATAGAGTGAGAAAGAGAGAGTGAGAGAGAGACACGAAATATGTATTATGTTGTGAGTGGTTTAGAGAAAGGCTTTTAAGGATTCTTAAAATGGCTCTTATGAGCTGTATTATATAGATGTTTTGAGCATTGCATTTTACTAAGTGATGCTTAGTTTCAGATAAAATCGGCAAATCATATAATTCTTAAAACGTGCAAGATTTAATCTACATATAATAAGTGAATGATATTTAATCTTAAAGTATTCCGAGAACCTAATTAACAGCTGGATTATCTTCAGTCAGAATCTTGTATTTTGTATTGCATTTGAAATGTCTATTGTTAAAGAAGCTTTAAGACATCAATTTAGCAATACAAGTTTCTCATCAAATTGATTTCTTTCTTATTCAGATGCTAACTTTATATTTGGAACATAAACAGCACCAATTTTTCTATAAAATAGTGATTCTGACTTTATATTCTTTATAAAGTTTTTTCTCATAGTAGGGTTTCGTCCGTTTCTGTCCCTACCAATGTACCAAAATGGAACGTGACTTATTTTGTATTGATCTTTACGTGTTTTCTTTAGAATTTAGACAGAGAATGCTTTTTCTTTTAATTTTTTGTCTATAGTCCAAAATAAATGTGTACATTGGCAAATTTTATTATGCACAATACACAAAACTAATCCAATGCTGACATATTTTATTCTGTTTATAAGAGGAGAAATAGAAGTGTCGTTTTAATTCCTGGTTGTGATTTTAAAAATCTATATAGTTTATTTTCGTCATAAATTGTCTTCTACATACTGAAATGGAATAAAACAAAACATCAGTATTAGTCCGAGAGGAGACTGCAATTTTTAGACCCTATCGAACATCATTCTGAATTTTTTATAGAAATAGGAGAAAAGTGGGTAGATTACAAATCCACTGGTCTGCCGCGCCAAAAATGGCCGAAACTGATCCAAAATTGATTTGGAATGAGTTGAACTGAAATCCAATTGCCAAATATGTCATAACTTGCCAAAAAGAGAACACAATTTTTCGTCTGGCAACCCACTGCATTTTGATTTTCAATGAGAAAAAGCGCAAACGATTTCTGATATATGGCTCGGAAAACTTGTATCTTTTAAATGTAAGCTAAATTTTCGACATCAGTTACGGCATCAGTAATGTAATGTTTATTGTCAATTTGGCTCATTTGTGAAAGATGCAAGTAAGCTATAGCCGCACATCCGAATCGTCCGCAGCCTTAATTGAAAATTAAAGAGTGAGGGTTACCACATAAAAAAAAAAATGCTCATTATTTGGCAAGTTATGGCGAAATTGGCAATTGGATTTAGTTCAAATTTTTAAAAGTCGATATTTGACCAGTTTCGGCCCTTTTTGCCACGGCAGAGCAGTGGATTCGTAATCTACTCACTTTTCTCCAATTTCTATAGCAAATTTAGAATGATGTTCGATGGGGTTCAAATATTGCAGTCGCCTCTCAGTCTATATTATTTGGGAGAAGAATAAAAAAATTGGTATGCTAAGTTCCAATAATGTTTATCTAGTGGTTAGGGAGTAATGTTTAACAAAAATTATCAACTTATTGTGTTTGTGGTATAAATTGTTTAGTGGTTTATTTGTATTTCTTTTTTTATTGTAAAAGATAGTTTGTTACACTTTAAATAATAGTTTGTTACGCAATAGCTTTTCATGTGTATTTGGGGTGAAACTATTTAATCTTTTTTTTATTAATTAATAAATTTAATCTTAAAAACTCCATGGGAAGTAATTGTTTCATTCTATTTTGACATTTAATAAACGCAGTATTAGCAAATATGTGAAAAGTCCATTTTTGTGAAATTTTATTTTAGGGTACATAAAGAATAAGGAATGATGAAAATGAATTGAATGATAAGATAAAAATGTGGAGTTGTACTGTCCCAGAGATTTGACAAGCACAAACTAATATTGGATTCTTCAATGTAAATGTTTGCAGAATCATAGAAAATAATAAAATAAATGCATGGGTTTAAAAACATCGTTATTCTAAGACTTGATACACTGATTAGTAGAATGATAAATACTTTGACATAAGGAGCTAATTTTCTTTTAAATGGACTGATATTTTTTTTTAAATTGAATGATTTTAACCTCTTCACTTGTATGATAGGAATATTTACCATACTTCATTCAGTTACTAGCATGTTAAAAATTGTTAGGACTAGTGTTTATTACTAAAGTGCCGAATAGAATAAATTTATTGTCTGGCAACTCCCTTGAATTTTTCAGATAGTGCAGTTTAATAAAATCATGAAATATTATTTTATAAAATTTAAAATAATTTGGGTTTTGGAACCCTAAGCAAGGATATGCATAAGTTAGTTTTAATCAATCATTACCTTTAAGTAAAATAGGAACTTCTTAGTAATTTTTTTCTAAATTATGACAAATAGTTTTAATTTAACTAACGTTAAAGTGATATTAACTGAGAACTAAATTTTACGATTTTTCTTCAAAATAAAAATAAAAAGAAAATCATAAATGTTATTTTTTATTGATTTGAAACACGCTTTTTAAATATTTGAAGTCAACTGATTTTCTCTGGCCGTATAGTAACGATGCTCTAAATTTGTAACACTTTCATTATTCAAGTAACATATCTAACAACAAGCTAAACTAATGTAACAAGTTGCAGTTAATGAAACAATTTAATCTAATCATAAACACTTACTTTCACTTAAAAACAATTGTATTACTTTATACTTAAAAAAAGACGTGTTGTTTACGATGAAAATTAACTAAACAAAAATCTTCCTTTTGCAAATTTTGTAATACAAAGATGTTGAATCCGGCGCATTTGGAGCCCTAAACATGGATATGCACAAGTTAGTTTTAATCATTCATTAACTTTAACTAAAATAGGGACTTTTAAGTAATTTTTTTCTAAATTATGACAAATAGTTTTAATTTAACTAACGTTAAAGTGATATTGACTAAGAACTAAATTTTACGATTTTTTTTCAAAAGAAAAAAAAAAAAAAGGTTGTCATATATGTTATTATTTTTTGATTTGAAACATACTTTTTAAGTATATGACGTTAACTGATTTTATATTGCCGTATAGTAGCGATGCTCTAAATTTGTAACACTTTCATTATTCAAGTAACATGTTTAACAACAAGCTAAACTAATGTAACAAGTTACAGTCAATGAAACAATTTAATTTAATCATAAACACTTGCTTTCACTTAAAAATAATTGTATTAACTTATACTTAAAAAAAGACGTGTTGTTTACGATGAAAATTAACTAAACAAAAATCTTTCTTTTGCATTCTTTGTAATACAAAGATGTTGAATCCAGCGCATTTGGTTGGTTGGTTGTATTCAGATTATCTGGCGCCGTCAGCAACACGAGGGCTATAATGCGCCGAAGCATTCGTCATTAGACAAGCCAACATACATTTACAAACACCCATGCCAACACGGGACTCGAACCCGCAACCTCGCGCTCTAGAAGCTAGCACGCTAACCACTATACCGTTTGGTCGGCGCAGCGCATTTGGAGCCCTAAACATGGATATGCACAAGTTAGTTTTAATCATTCATTAACTTTAAGTAAAATGAACACTTCTTGGTAATTTTTTTCTAAATTATGACAAATAGTTTTAATTTAACTAACGTTAAAGTGATAATAACTGATAACTAAATTTTGCGATTTTTTTTCAAAAGAAAAAAAAGGTTGTCATATATGTTATTATTTATTGATTTGAAACATACTTTTTAAATATCTGACGTCAACTGATTTTTCCTGGCCGTACGGTAACGATGCTCTAAATTTGTAACACTTCCATTATTCAATTAACATGTTTAACAACAAGCTAAACTAATGTAACAAGTTACAGTCAATGAAACAATTTAATCTAATCATAAACATTTGCTTTCACTTAAAAACAATTGTATTACTTTATACTTAAAAAAAAGACGTGTTGTTTACGATGAAAATTAACTAAACAAAAATCTTCCTTTTGCAAATTTTGTAATACAAAGATGTTGAATCCGGCGCATTTGGAGCCCTAAACATGGATATGCACAAATTAGTTTTAATCATTCATTAACTTTAAGTTAAATGAACACTTCTTGGTAATTTTTTTCTAAATTATGACAAATAGTTTTAATTTAACTAACGTTAAAGTGATAATAACTGATAACTAAATTTTACGATTTTTTTTTTTTTTCAAAAGTAAAAATAAAAATAAAATCCTAAATGTTATTTTTTATTGATTTGAAACATACTTTTTAAATATCTGACGTCAACTGATTTTTCCTGGCCGTACGGTAACGATGCTCTAAATTTGTAACACTTTCATTATTCAAGTAACATGTTTAACAACAAGCTAAACTAATGTAACAAGTTACAGTCAATGAGACAATTTAATCTAATCATAAACACTTACTTTCACTTAAAAATAATTGTATTAACTTTTACTTAAAAAAAAAAAAAAAAAAGACGTGTTGTTTACGATGAAAATTAACTAAACAAAAATCTTTCTTTCGCATTCTTTGTAATACAAAGATATTGAATCCGGCGCATTCCGATCGCAACACTAACACTAGAAGGAATGCTAAGAGGAGAATCTTTTAAAGTGGATTACAAAATATTTATCATTCTAATTTATTTGCGTTTCAAATTACACTCATTAATTGAATGGCCTGTATCTGAGAGCTAGCAGATAAGGACTACTACACGAGTCCGTAAAGTTGAAACGCTTTCAGCTTCCTCTAATGACGCGAAAACGCGTTTGGTGACAAAACAAGCTACTTTGGAAAATGTTTTAGTAAACATTTAATTAGGTTAATTAGGTAATTAACATCCATTGTGAGGCATTCCTTAGCGTGGAAACTTAAAAGTGATTTTGATAATTTCTTAAAGAAGTTGTTTAAGGGATCGTTGATGAACAATGAAAAGAACGATTGCCTGTTTTATGGAAAGCAGAAAAAATTATCAAATGTAGATAAAATATTGTTAATAATTTTCATTGACTTTAATATTGTTTATTTTCTGTTTAATCGTTCTATAAGGGGCATAAGCAAAGCCTATTGCAGAGAACAAAGACTATTTTGCTGTTTAAAACAATACTTTGTTTCTAGAACAATGTTACATTTTTTATTTATTTATTTATTTATTTTAAACTTAGGATAGCTGTAATTTTTCTTAAAAATGTATGATAGAAAAGCCTTTATCATAAATTTGGTATTTCATGTACTGTTTAATAAATAAATAACCCGGAAAATAGTTAATATACAACAATAGAAAGGTTCAAATAGATAACATTCTATATCTTATAAACGAAATAGAATAAGAATTTTAAAGGTTTGTTTAAAATAAATTTTTAACGTAATTAACTATTCGAAATTGTTTGTTATTTTTTTTCACTTGGATTTTCACTGTTTCTTAAAAATGTCAATAAACACAATTCCAAATTATATTAAATAAATAAATAAATAAATAAATAAATAAATAAATAAATAAATAAATAAATAAATAAATAAATAAATAAATAAATAAATAAATAAATAAATAAATAAATAAATAAATAAATAAATAAATAAATAAATAAATAAATGAATAAATGAATAAATAAATAAATAGTTTTCATGCAATTTTTTTTTTCTGTTCTAGACTTTTTACTCACCCAGAATATATATAATTTTTTTGAAGTCATTTTTCTACATAGTAACAATTATTTAGAAAACTCTCCACTTTAAAAAATATTCACAACAATATATTTGCAATGAAAGATTTCAAAACGTTATTTCCCATTCCAACTTAATAAATCCCAAACAAATGTAATGTTTAAGTCATTTTTTTTTATTAATGTAAAAATCCCATGTGTTTCTGAATGAAGGATGTTTCGAATGAAAAATGACAAATGGCATCTTTAAACTTTTTGAGTCAATTTCTAAGATCATCACAAGGGAAAACTTTTCCTGAACCATGAACAAAAATATTTTCAACGAAAAAAATATTAGAATCAAAAATTTTTGTAGAAAAAAATAAATGGAGTGAAAGTGAAGATATAAGCAAAAACAAAAACGCTTAAGGGAGATTTCTTTATTTTTGAATTAAAATAAAGTTAAAAAAAAAAAAATAATAAATGTATATTTATAAGTATTTAGGGAAAGCTCCCACCTCATTGTTATACATTAAGGTATAATGCATTACTGATCACTCAATCACTGCTTCATTCTATAACTGTTGTAAGTTAAATTTTGGCCTATCATTGTTGAAACTCTTTGCTGTTGCCAAAATTGTTTTAATCAGAATATATTAAACATAATTGCACGCGAATGCATAAAATTCTTTATGGGTGTGGTCAAGTCAATTCAACATTGTGTTGCGTAGTAACACTGTACGCGAAATAATTTTACTCGATAATTGTTGAAACTCTTTTCTGTTGCCAAAATTGTTTTAATCAGAATATATTAAACATAATTGCACGCGAATGCATAAAATTCTTTATGGGGTGTGGTCAAGTCAATTCAACATTGTGTTGCGTAGTAACACTGTACGCGAAATAATTTTACTCGATAATTGTTGAAACTCTTTTCTGTTGCCAAAATTGTTTTAATCAGAATATATTAAACATAATTGCACGCGAATGCATAAAATTCTTTATGGGGTGTGGTCAAGTCAATTCAACATTGTGTTGCGTAGTAACACTGTAAGCGAAATAATTTTACTCGATAATTGTTGAAACTCTTTTCTGTTGCCAAAATTGTTTTAATCAGAATATATTAAACATAATTGCACGCGAATGCATAAAATTCTTTATGGGGTGTGGTCAAGTCAATTCAACATTGTGTTGCGTAGTAACACTGTACGCGAAATAATTTTACTCGATAATTGTTGAAATTCTTTTCTGTTGTCAAAATTGTTTTAATCAGAATAAATGAAACATAATTGCACATGAATCATAAAATTCTTTACTGAGTGTGGTCAAGTCAATTCAACATTGTGTTGCGTAGTAATGCTATAAGCGAAATAATTTTAATCGGTCATTGTTGAAACTCTTTTCTGTTATCAAAATTGTTTTATTCCGAATAAATTTACGATATTTAGAAGTGAATGCATAAATTAAAATTCATTTTTCAGAAATAAATTTTTAAACGCACTTTACCGTTCATTTTGCTGTTAGAGATGCTTTTATTATTTAAAATTATAAGCACACACCAAGCATATGTTGATAACAGATTCGACGCTATGTTAATGAAAAGGAAGACAATCTATTTGATGGTTACTCTCAAATCTAGTATAGGGCCGGTTCTTCTGCCAGTTGGTTGGTTGGTTGTTTTCAGATTATCTGGCGCCGTCAGCAACACGAGGGCTATAATGCGCCGAAACATTCGTCATTAGACAAGCCAACATACATTTACAAACACCCATGCCTAACACGGGACTCGAACCCGCAACCTCGCGGACTAGAAGCTAGAACGCTAACCACTATACCGTTTGGTCGGCGGTTCTTCTGCCAGTGAAGATCCAAATGATGCACTCGATTTCTCTGTTGATTTCAAGCGCAATGTAGTTTTTTAATACAGGATTCATAATAAAAAAAAGTGGTATTTTTCATTTTTTTTTTTTTTACCATTTTATTATTATAAATCAGAAATAATTTTAATTTGTATAATATTAAAAGAAAAATTGAATTTTTAATAAATATCTCGTGTGTATTAAACTAAAGTGTTTGTTATATTTATTATTTTTTAACGGGTGCCTCAGCCGCCTTACAAATTTCTGGTTATTTATAATCGATATAATTTGTATAAAACAACATTTAAAACTATTTTACTTATTTATATTCGATTTTCTTAAAAAGGCATTACGTTAAGGTATATGTATACCCTAGAACATTTTTTTAATTCTGAGTTTAAAAATCTTATTATTTTTTACATTAGTTAGCGAGTATATAATTAAAATCATTTCATAAGTAAAAATTCAAATTTCGGCATTTGTTAATTTGTTAGATAAGCTTTAACTAGATAATTAGTACCTTTTTCAAAAAATTATATATCAAATTCTAATTTAATTAGAAATGCAATTCCACTTGGAAATCATTGGAAATATTATTCTTAATGTTTTGAAACTCAATTAAGTTTCTTACATAGAATAGCTTTTTTTTTTTCTTTTTTTTTTTTGCAATTTATTTTGTGTGAAAAGATGGAAAAAATTAATATTTTTAATGAATTCTAATTTTAAAAATCACTAAAAAAAATCAATTTCTCAACCAATTTTATATAATTGAGTTTCAAAGCATCTAGCATATTGTGTAGATTACTACTATATATATATAAAATATATATATATATATATATAATTGGACATTTTGTTGTTGAATTGTCATTGTTTGAATAAAGCGTAACATAATTCAAATACAGTTCGTCAGAAAACAGGTTTTGAAGTTTTAGAAGCGTAGTACCTAACAGCAATAGTACCTACCTATAACTTATTGAAACTTAAAAAATACTAAGTACATTTTCAAAAGTTTAGTATTGTTTGAAAGCTAAAGTATCAGAAAATAATGTGATATAATAATAATAAATAATAATAATAATAATCTGATCGATTTTTGTAAATTGTTGGGTATACATACACTTTAAGTACTTTTATTTGTTTAGAATATTTTTGTTGAATTTTTTCTTTTTAGAATCTTATCAATTAGTGGTATAAAATCACTATCATATACAGAATTAAAAAGAAAAATACAATATTTCTGATACATTATCTGATATTGATTTTATATTTCTTACTTGCTTATTATACTTTGTTACATAACTAATGTGACCATATTTTCTTGCTCCTGAAGTTTCAACAGTTTCTCACTCGGTTAGTTTTTAAGTTCTGATGGCATTTTTGTTTTGCTTAAAAGGACTTTGGCGGGACTCTGTAATGGAAAAGTGGTACAACTTTACGGGACGTTCGGCGTGCGGAACATCGAGATGAAAAGCGGGACTGTCTCGCCAAAATCGGGACATCTGGTCACATTACTTATAACCGACAAATTTATGTAATTTTATTAATAAAAATGGTTTATTATTTAATGATACTGTAATATACTTTTATTATTTAATATTCGTTTCCTGCATACTATTGCTTAATTTCTTTTTTATTAGCGAAATTGTTACATTTAGTCTTCAACTGCTATTATAAACAACATTTTATTAATTAATATTTTAAAATTGTTTGACAATTTAGGTTAATACATTTGATAAACATTACATTTTATGAATGTAAAAGAAAAACTTTGTAGTTAATGATAAATTGAACACTCACCATTCTGAGTTATTAATAAAATAAGTAATTTTAATGGTTAGTTGCAAGGAAGGAGTGCGGTATTAGTATGGTTATTAAATTTAGAGTATAGTTAATTAAACAAAAATAATTAATTTCTTAATATTTTGTGGTAATTCATTTGGAGAATGAAAGTTTTTGTGAAAAAAATTCCTTAATTTGTAGGAATTTGAAAATTATGAAGTTTAAATTAATGTTTTATTAACTAATTAATAGACCGAAAACAACTGAGTTAAGGAATAATAGAAAAGCTTTACTGGAGTTATTTGAAAATAAAATAATAATAATAATAATAAAAAAATATGATACATTTTATTTTAAAACAAATTTTCATCGTGCAATCTTAATTAATTTAATAAATGGTCCACCAAATTCAGTTTTCCTATTCCGTTTTAGAAAAAAAAAAAAAGCTTTATAGTAAAGCAAATATTTTACTAAGACATAAAACGAACTTAGTTTTAAAATATAAAACCCCAAGCCATTTTTTATCATTATTTGATTTTACGCTTCGCAAGTACATACCCGGACCGAAACGCATTCAATCTGCAACAAAACGCCACGACGGTTATTTAATTGCAATAAGTATACGAATGTTACAAAATTCATCCTGAAAATCATTTTTTAAAAAACACAAACAAATAAAAGAATGGAAAAATTATATGAGAAAATTACACTTTGCTTTTAGAAGATTCTACTTTTGCTTCTGTTTGTTTAGCAGAACCTTCTGCAAATGTTAGCGCGAGTTATGTGCAGATTTATTCTAGCAAGTAAAAGATGAAAAATGATTGCACAAAACGGGTAATAATAGCGTTGAACCTTCATTTTTCACACTAAGTGTTTATCTGTAGGAAAAAGAGCTGGGGCAAATGGTGGAAAATAGCATGGCAGAATCTTTCAACCATTGTAAAAGTACATATTCAGATGTGATATTTCAGACGAGTTCTGAGGTAATTTGGATTTTTGAACCGTTGTTAAATATATGTCGTTCGAAGTAATTCCAGGTTTAATGGTTACTGTCAATTTTAAGCTCAGAATGGGATTTAAATCCTCGCAAATGTCATAATATATTTATAAAGCTCGTTAAATATTCGGAGGTTTTTGAACAATTGTTTCGGAGTAGAATATGCGGTCGTAGAATGAGTATCATATATTTTATCAGAATGGAAGCGAATTAAATATAAAAGAAAATTAAGTAAAAAAACTTTTTCATGATTGGTAATTCACTACCATTAATTCTGATGTAAGAATATTGCATTTTTTATCGAGATAATTATGAAATTTTAAATTAAATTTATGTTTGAAGCATTTTAATACTAATATACTTATAAAAGTAATTCTAAATAATTAAAAATATATGCTCTTTTATCTAATTGTTGATGATTGGAAATACTGTCATTAAATGGTACTCTTTCATATGCCAGGTACTAGTTGGTGCAGCTATAGCTAAGCCTAAATGCTCGCGGTATTTTTTCCCCCCATGAATTATAAATGACTGGAAAATATTTAGTTTGATGTGTTAGCTCTGCAATTTGGCTGTTTTTATCTGGTACCCAGCTAACGGAATTTTGTCCATTATTTTTTTTTCTAAAGATTTAAGAGATGATTTATTAAGTGAGGTATAAGGAGAAGTTTTTAAATTATATACTAGGTTAAAAATTTAATATATAATAAATTTTAAAATGCAATATATATGCATCGCCAATTTTTATATTCATTAATATAGCACCTATTTTGTTGTCAGCGTGTGCTTGGTGTTTTCATCTCATTTTAAATATCAAAACATCTCTATTCAGAAAAATATGCTGTAAAGTACATTTCAAAATTTATTTATTAAAAATGAATGTGAAATTGTGCATTTACGTTCAAATATTTTTTACTTTTCTGTTTAAAACAATTTTGACAACAGGAAAGCGATTCAATAATAATCGGTTAAAATTTTTTCACTTAAAGTGTTACTACGTAATGCAACTTTGAATTGATTGAACGACACATAATAACTTTATTCAATCGTGTCTAATTATTTTTATTGATTCTGATTAAAATAATTTTGACAACTGGAAAGAGATTCAATAATGATCGGTTAAAATTTTTTCACTTAAAGTGTTACTACGTAATGCAACTTTGAATTGATTGAACGACACATAATAACTTTATTCAATCGTGTCTAATTATTTTTATTGATTCTGATTAAAATAATTTTGACAACTGGAAAGAGATTCAATAATGATCGGTTAAAATTTTTTCACTTAAAGTGTTACTACGTAATGCAACTTTGAATTGATTGAACGACACATAATAACTTTATTCAATCGTGTCTAATTATTTTTATTGATTCTGATTAAAATAATTTTGACAACTGGAAAGAGATTCAATAATGATCGGTTAAAATTTTTTCACTTAAAGTGTTACTACGCAAATCAACTTTGAATTGATTGAACCACACATAATAACTTTATTCAATCGTGTCTAATTATTTTTATTGATTAAAATAATTTTGACAACAGGAAAGAGTTGCAAAAAATGATCGGCTAAATTCGATTTATTAGTATTTCAAAATGGTTCTAGAATTGTGTGTAAAAGTGACCTTTTAATGACAGTGATAACCCTCAAAACTTGATAGAATGCATTGGCATCGATGTCGAGTCTATCTGCCAAGTTGCAACCCAATCAGATTACGGCAAGTTTGTAAATAAGGCTCCTGCAGATTTGCCTTTTAACCACACACACACACAATCAAAATTGAAGTTAATATAAAGGATTTAAAAACCGAAGATTGTTATGATAAATTTAGGTTTAATACATGAAAATGTAAAAGAAATATACGTCACTTAATTGAGTTTTTCATAAGTTGGACATAAAAATAATACCTTCTATGGAGGAAAATTAAAATTGAAATATATATCTTTTACTATTTTCGCTTTAAAGCTCGTTCGACCAATCATTAAATAAAATACATTTTATCAATAATAAACCAATCACCCCAAATTTACTTTATTTAATCATACTCCAAAAATAATGAGAAACACAAAAGAAAGAAAAATAGATATATAACAAATTAAATTACTACCCCACTAATAACAGCTTCATTGAATATTTTCATAATCATCTCTTCCGCTTTCGTGAAGCGATACGTTGCCTGTTTCTACCTTTTCCTTTGATGGAAGATACCAATTTCTTCGAGAGCCACTGTTCCAGTTATGTTTTATTTACTTATCTAATTAGCTATATATGACTTCTGAGAATCTTTGGCATCTAATTAAATCAAAAGATGTTTCAGTGAGTCTAGTAACCCCCAGTTTCTTTAATTTGTAAAAAGGTTTTATAAGATAGCGTTAACTGGACGAGATGTGATATGAATAAGAGATATAGATACTTCTAAGAATAATTTATTCATTGATTTACAAATGTATTACTTTGTATTTGATTTGAACTATGAATTCAGATTAATAATTTATGAGCTGTGATTGGATTGCAAATATATTTATATTTTTTAATTTTGTATAATAAGAAATTAATTTATTTATAATTATATATTGTATATAAAATACGGGATTGTATAATATAAACGGTTGTACCAAATATATGAACACAATATTTTAAAATAATTAAATAATAACCATTAAAAGCCATACATTTTGAGAAGCATTTCAGCTGAATTCCAAAATTTTCGTACCGTACAGGTATATTAAACAAAACTTTTTTTTCCCCTTCATAATGTATTTTAATCATTGTATTATTCATGCTTAAGAAAAACAAAATAATCAAGGCTAAATTAAGAATTCAATACAAATTGTGAATCAAGGGAATTTAAAAAAATAAATAAATTATAATGTGATAATTTTAAATATTAAAAACTTTACAACAATAGACAACATCAAAGTGAAAACTTTTGAAATTGTTATTTTTCAAAGCGTCTGAATTGTATGAACTAAATTATTATCAAATTAATTAATAATATTCGTTGTTGAGTTGTATCTATTTTAAAATATCCTATGTAGTACTTTTTTTAAAATGGTTCACTCCACTAATTTCGCCAAATTTATAACTGATTTATTATTTAAAAAGGTACCACAGAATTAAATGTCTTATTATCGAACTTTTATTTTAAAACAATTATTGCATACGATTCTTATTGAATAGAATATTCATTTAGAATTCTGTTTTATAAGTTTATCACTAATATCCAATGTATTAGTTGTAACAATTCGTATAATAATTTATATAACAAAAGGTGTTGCTTACCAATATCAATTCTCTGGTTATAAAAGAAGTCTGGTTGCAGTTGGAAGTGTTCTGTAAATATCGTTTCTCTACTTGAGATTTCTGAATGCAGTAAATTTAATCAGAAATCCAAGCTGATCTGTAAATGTTGCTTTCCTATTTTATTACTTAGGTTGTAACAAAAGTGAAAATGAGAGTGTTCTGTAAATGTCGTTTCCCTACTTGAGAAGTCAAAATGCAGTAAAACTAACCCAAGCTGATCTGTAAATGTTGCTTTCCTATTTTAATACTTAGGTTGTAACAAAAGTATAGCAGCTGATGAAAGTGTTCTGTAAATGTCGTTTCTCTATTTGAGAACTCAGAATGCAGTAAAATTAATCAGCAACCCAAGCTGATCTGTAAAAGTTGTTTCCCAATTAGCAGCTGATGAAAGTGTTCTGTAAATGTCGTTTCTCTACTTGAGAACTCAGAATGCAGTAAAATTAATCAGCAACCCTAGCTGATCTGTAAAAGTTGTTTCCCTATTACAATACTTAGGTTGTAACAAAAGTATAGCAGCTGATGAAAGTGTTCTGTAAATGTCGTTTCTCTACTTGAGAACTCAGAATGCAGTAAAATTAATCAGCAACCCTAGCTGATCTGTAAAAGTTGTTTCCCTATTACAATACTTAGGTTGTAACAAAAGTATAGCAGCTGATGAAAGAGTTCTGTAAATGTCGTTTCTCTACTTGAGAACTCAAAATGCAGTAAAACTAATTAGCAACTCAAGCTGATATGTAAACGTTGCTTTCCTAATTCAATACTTAGGAACTAAATAATAATAATAAATAATACTAAAGTATAGCGATTGATGAAAGTAAATGTCGTTTCTCTACTTGAGTGAAGGTGTTCCGTAAATGTCGTTTCCAGATTTTAATACATAGAATGCACTAATGTAAACTTTAGCGGAAAGAAATGTCAGGTAGTTACTAAAAGTGTTCCGCAAACATCGTTCCCCTACTTAAGAACTTTTAATTTACTAAAGCCCATCTGATGACTATGTGGTTAGAGCTCTGGCCAAGCATGGCAAAGGTGTCGGGTTCGAATCCCGGATTAAGTATGGATGTTTGTTGTGGTTAGAAATCCACGTTAAGCTGTAGATTCCGTACTGATTAACCATCATTGTGCATAAAATTGGTCGTTGAGCGTATAAACAACCAACAAACCAACCTTAATGTTGTAAAATTAATCAGCAATTAAAAAATGTATAACTCTCAAAAGCGCAGTAGACTAGATGATGATGGTTAACATGCCAGTAACTAGAAAATGTTTGGTTTTCTGAAAGAAAAAAATATGCAGCCAGCTTAAGTAATCACTCGATAAAGTGGCTTCTCTTGAGATTGGAGTAAAGCGTTTACACAGTGGATAGCGCTAGCGTCTAGTGACTGGCAATCTCACCAGGTACGCCAACTGGAAACCGGTAAACCAGTAATTAGCTCTTAAAATTTGTAGACATAAATACAAAATATAAATGAAATTTATATCTAAAAATTAAAATACATGTGGGATATACAAGGTGAGACCGAAAAGTAAGGTGACTGATGTCATAATAATCAATGTAATATATATTTCAGCAGATAATTACATCACTGTCCTTCAAAGTAATTCCCGCCGTCTACAATACACTTCTGACAACGTTCCTGCAAGTTCTTGAAGCTTCTGAAAAAAATCATCCTTTGAGACTGTCTTAAGTTCCTTGGTAACAGCAGCTTGAATGTCTGAGATGCTTGAAAATCGGTTTCCCTTCAGTGCCAATTTCAGTCGAGGAAAGAGGAAAAAATCTGCTGGCGCTAGATATGGAGAATAAGGAGGGTGTAATACTAATATTACAGTATTACACCCTTTTTATTCCCCCTCTTTCCACATCTCAAATTGGCACTGAAGGGAAACCGATTTTCAAACATCTCAGACATTCAAGCAGCTGTTACCAAGGAACTTAAGACAGTCTCAAAAGAGGATTTTTTCAGAAGTTTCAAGAACTTGTATGAACGTTGTCAGATGTGTATTGTAGACGGCGGGAACTACTTTGAAGGACAGTGATGTTTTTATCTGCAAATATAATAATACAGCGATTATTATGACATCAGTCACCTTACTTTTCGGTCTCACCTTGTATTATCAATTGGAAGTTTCGAACAAGATTTTATTGTATTGTAATGAGTTTTGATAAATGGACGCAAAATTTGATTAAGGGGATTTGATGCACCCTGAACTTTAATATTTTTAAAGTTACGTAGGTACTACGCTTCTAAAACTTTGAACCTGTCTTCCGACGAAATGTTTTTGGATTATGCCACGCTTTTTTCAAACAATGATAATTCAACAACAAAATGTCCAATTATATTTTTTTTATATATTAGTAATCTGCATAATATGCTAGATGCTTTGAAACTCAATTATATAAAATTATTTGAGAAATTGATTTTTTAGGGATTTTCAAAACTTAGAATTCATTGAAAATATATATTTTTTTCATGTTTTCAAGCAAAATAAATTATAAAAAAAAACTATTCTATGTAAGAAACTTAATTGAATTTCAAAACATTAAGAATAATATATCAAACTATACCCAAGTGGAATTGCATTTCTAAGTAAATTAGAATTTGATATATAATTGTTTGAAAAGGTACTAATTATCTAATTAAAGCTAAATTTAAAAAATACCAATTGCCGAAATTTGAATTTTTTTATGAAATGATTTTAATCACATACTCTAGCTAATATAAAAAAAGAATTGGATTTTTAAACTTAGAATTAAAAAAAAATTTTTAGGGTTATGTACACCTTAAGGGGAGTTAGTTACTCTCTAATGTTAATTTGTAATATTTTATGTACCTTTTTCACAGAAAATAAATGATATATAAGCCTAAATTTTTTCAGTGCATTTAGCAGACAATTATTCTTTTGAAGTGAGCTTTTAATTACTTTACTTGTTTAAAATGAATTAAGAGAAAGTTTTTCAAATTAGTTAAAAAACAAAGTTTTTTTTTTTTTTTTTTTTTTTTGACGAAATAAGCCAGAACAAAAAATATTTTTAAATTCACAAAAAATCTCACTTCAGTATAAAGAGATACATAAAAGGAATGGTTGTTGAAAATTTTAGGTACATAGTGTGTATAATTTCTGTGAAAAAGGTACATGAGTAATGAAAAGTGAAGGTTTGAGAAAAATACATTTTAAACTAACTTTACTTGTACTAATAGTTACCACTTAAGTCTTCAAAAAATGATTAAAAATTCATTTAATCGAGATATTATTACAAATGAATTATCATTTTTAAATGAGCAATTTAAATTTTAATAAATAATAATAAACTCAAATCGATTTTTTATAAAGTTTAAGAAACCAACTCCCCTATATATCCATGAAACTTAGTGCATCAAGATGCAATTTGAATTGTTCTATCTTATAAATGATATAAATATTATTATTTTACTGACCAATTTATTGTTTTCAGATTATCTGGCACCGTCAGCAACACGAGGGCTATATTTCACCAAAACATTCGTCATTAGACAAGCCAACATACATTTACAAACACCCATGCCTTACACGGGACTCGAACCCGCAACCTCGTGGTCTAGATGTTAGCACGCTAACCACTATACCGTTTGATCGGCATTTTACTGAATAAATTTTAAAGATACAAATACTTAAAATCTATTTTTTTCAGTTCAAGGTTGGTTGTATTCAGATTATCTGGCGCCGTAAGCAACACGAGGGCTATAATGCGCCGAAACATTTCGTCATTTGACAAACCAACATACATTTACAAACACCCATGCCTAACACGGGACTCGAACCCGCAACCTCGCGGTTTAGAAGCCAGCACGCTAACCACTATACCGTTTGGTTGGCGGAGAGTAAGAGAGAGTGAGAGAGAAAGAGAGATAATAAGAGATAGTGAGGGAGAGAAAGAAAGAGAGAGTGAGAGAGAGAAAGAAAGAGAGAGTGAGAGAGAGAAAGAAAAAGAGAGTGAGAGAGAAAGAAAGAGAGAATGAGAGAGAGAAAGAACTAGAGAGTAGAGAGCGAGAGAATGAGAAAGAGAGAGTGAGAGAAAGAAAGAAAGAAAGAGTGAGAGAGAAAGAAAGAAAGAGAGAGAGTGAGAGAGAGAGAAAGAAAGAGAGAGTGAGAGAGAGAGAGAAAGAGAGAGTAGAGAGCGAGATAGTGAGAAAGAGAGAGTGAGAGAGAGAAAGAAAGAGAGAGTATAGAAAGAGAGTGAGAAAGAGAGAGTGAGTGAGAGACACGAAATATGTATTATGTTGTGAGTGGTTTAGAGAAAGGCTTTTAAGGATTCTTAAAATGGTTCTTATGAGCTGTATTATATAGACTGTTCATGACTGTTATGAGCTGTATTATATCTGAGTTCAGTTCAAGAATTCAAACTTTGTGTCTTGCAAGGGATTTAATAATGGCTGTTATTGGCTGGCTTTTTTTTCCTTCAAATCGACTGTGCAATCCCTACACTTAGGAAAAACGTTTACAACAATACCAGAGATTTCGCGCGACCTATTCCCGAAAGTGAGCAGTTTATCGCTAATGACCCAAAAGGCCTTAGCAACTTTTCTTTCTGGTCAGTGGCAACACTAAAGTAATCTGACGAGGCAATGGTCCATTATATGAGATGGCCTTTGTTGGTCCTTGCCTCCCTAAAATGTCGCGGATAATTACTCATTTATAAATGCTTGGAGTTGTCGCAAATGAATTAATTGTGATACTGATAATTGTCTACTTTTCATAGATAAATTTTACTCACTAGTCGAAAGTGTTAAATCAGAGTGGTTTAAGTCTATTAATCTCCATTTTTAGAAACGAACCTTTCAACATCTGTTGTGGTTAACGGTTCATTATTCTTCTGTATCCTGGTGGCGAACTCTTGAGGTTATGACTAAGTTAATTTTTTTTTATTTGAATTATTTAAATTGTGATTGTATTTGTGGACACTAGAGGGCGTTCTAGTAAGGAAACTCCATTCCAAAAAATCCATTGTGATAAATGGATTGCACTAAATGAATTTTTACTTAAGATAAGTGTGGATGGATGTGGTGCTTCACGAATAGTTTGTATACATATGGCTTTGTTGGTGAACTTACACAGAAACGGGCAGAGATTTTTTTTTGCAAGGTTTTATTGAAGCTTAGTAATATTGTTGTGGTGTAAATTCTACCAGAAAAGTTCTTTAAAATTCCGATGTGGTTGAATACATCCAATTAAGAAATATGTGGGTATTCTTAGTTCCTTTTATTGGTGCACTAATTTCGGATACTATTTATCTATTTACAACTTATTGAACTTTTCTGTTTTATTTTAACTAATAGGCGACTGCAATTTTTGGACCCCATCGAACATCATTCTGAATTTTTTATCGAAATTAGAGAAAAGTGAGTAGATTACGAATCCACTGGTCTGCGGTGGCAAAAATGGCTGAAACTGATCAATAATCGACTTGGAATGAATTGAACTAAAATCCGATTGCCAAATAGGTCATAACTTGCCAAAAATAGAACACACTTTTTCGTTTGGCAACCCACTGCATTTTGATTTTCAATGATAAAAAGCGCAAATGATTTCTGATTTCTTGCTCGGAAAACTTATATCGTTTAAAAATAAGCCAAATTGGCGACCTCAGTTACGTTATAAGTGACGTAATATTTTTTGCCAACTTGGCTCCCTTTTAATAGATGCAAGTAGACCATCGCCAGATATCTGAATCATCTGCAACCTTCTTAATTGAAAATTAAAAAGTTAGGGTTACCAAATAAAAAAAAGAAAATGCTCATTATTTATCAAGTTATGGCACATTTGGCAGTTGGGTTTAGTTCAACTTATTGAAAGTCAATTTTTGACCTGTTTCGGCCATTTTTGCCACTTCAGACCAGTGGATTCGTAATCTACTCACTTTCTATAATTTCTATAAAAAATTCAGAATGATGTTCGATGGGGTCCAAAAATTGCAGTCGCCTCTCAGTCTATAATGTAGATTTGTATTGGCTTTTTGGGGTTTTTGTTTGCTTCTTTAAATAATGTAGTATAGTTGCTCCCTCTTATTTCTTTTTTGTATGCTATATTGTTCTAGTCTTTAACTTAATTGGGCGTACAGTAGAAGATAAGTTATAATGTTTGAAGTATTGCTTAACCATTTCCTTCTGCAACAATTATTATGTAAGTTTAAGAACAGTTTTCTGTTAAGGTTTGGAAAACTATAGACCGAAGATCGTCTCATATTATAGATTATTATCAATTAAAGACTATTTTGAAAATGTATGATCATGCTAAAAGTTAATCGTAGGAAACGCAGAAAATCGAATAAGATTCTGCTGATGATTTCTGTGACAATTACATACAAGTTTTTGTTTTGTATTTTTGGTCAATATGACTGCACTGCAATATCATAACAAATTGAAGTACACTTTTTGAGGACCATTAGAGCAGAACGCATTGTACAATATTGTATTTATATACATTTCACAAAAAAATCCACAAAATGCGATAAGACGTTTTTTGTTTAAATTATGAAAAAAAAAATCATTCAAATATTTAATCGGTGCGATAGTTAGCTACGTAATCCAATTAGCAGCTGGCTTTTTATTTCAACGTTTGGTCAGATTCTGTCTGAGTATTCAGAATTATTAGCAAATACAAGTCTTATAGATACCCAACCTAAAAAAGGGATAAAGAGTAAATCCAATACAAGCAAACATGTTAGTTTTTGTAAATTAAACTTTTAAATTTCATCCCTAAGTAGTAATATAATTATAAATCGTCTCATATTTCAAAGGTCATTAAAAGCCATTTTAAAAATTGTACTTATCTCTAAAATACACGAACCTCAATATAAAATTATTCCATTTGAATTTTTACGCCTTCATTTATTCCGTATCACCTTTACCAATGACTAAATGGCACTGAAATGGGACCTCGGGGATAATCACCAATTACTGCACATCACCTATCGTGATATTTACCCGATGTCAGCACTTTAAACATCTTGATAAGTGCCACTTTATCTCTAGTCACTTAAACATGGACTCTTCATCGTGAAGTTGCTGTGACAGAAGAAGATGACACTTTTTTTAATCGATTCTGCTTGGATAGCTTCATCGGAATCCTTCTCGGAGAAGAGATGAATTCTGATGTTATGGTTTGTTGTTAATTATGAATAATGTTCGAAGGACATAAGCGTTAATGGAGATGTTTAATGGATTCTAAAGTTAATTTTTATGAGTTGTGATGTTTTTAAAAGGTTTAAATAATCTAAGTTAAACTTATTATTGATTTCCATTTTTGGATTCTAAAGCTTTTGTTCTTTTATATTTTTAAGTTTTTTAAGTATATTAATTTTGATTTTGTTAAAACATGTTTTAACTATCGACAATTTATTAAACGCATTTTTCATTGGAATCAAATTGTTTTGAACAATAAATACACAATAGTACACCCATTTTTATTACTTTAAAAAAATACGTAATTGAACTATCGGTAGTCAAGTACTTCATTCAAGGGAAAATATTTAATTGCATTTAAGGTATATGATATGATTTTCTTTAATTTATTGGTTATAATTTCAAACTTTTTGGAAGTATATCAGAATTGAAAATGAAGAATGTTTATAAACAAACTTTTTTCCCGTCAATTTTTTAATGAGCAATATGCAATTAAAGTGACTAAATAGGTCATTATTAGAACATACATAAATAAATTTGTAATTAACTTACAGGCATGATTTTTATTGCAAAGAAAAGATATTATTTTGACGCATGTTTCTATTAAAAATTTTATTTTGAATTTGGCTTCAGTATTTATTTATTATATGTTTTTAAATAAAAAGTTTAAAAAAAATACATAGTTTTAAACAAAAAATTTAGATTAAAATATACATAAAAAATGAGTTTGAAACAATATATATTAGATTCTAAACAGGAAACACATTCACAACTATTGCCTACAAAAAAAGATTAGAATTTTGTAAATCGGACCATTTAATATGATGTTATGACCGTTGGCGTAAAATCATATAACACCAAAATGTCATTCTTCAGAAAACGCGTTTTAAGTTTACTACACTAATGAATGTGATACAAAACAAGTTCACAAAACCCACTGTAATTTAAAAAGTAATTTGAGTCTCAGAAAGAAAATGGTGTCATTTTAATGGTAATGAATTCTGGAATATTTTATAACAAAAAAACAAAAACGCAGACTTGAGTCAAATTTCGCAATTCCTAATGTCGTATACCTTAACTTGAAAAATGATACAGTTATACGCGCATTCTTCCATTCGTATGCTAGTAAAATATTATGAATATTTTTTTGGCTGCTGTAATTAAGGCCGTAGTACCTCAATACTTACTGCATCACTAAGCAAACAACATCAGATGCGTTTTTTATGGTTCATTTAGTTTCTTCATGACATATACCCGAATCGGTTTCCTATTAATGAATGTCAGAAAAAGTTGGGGCAACAAAATTGATATCCATGAAGATAATTACATAATTAATTATAGTTACCTTCTTAATTATTCCATCTGGTACAGTAAGTTCTTGACCAGACCCATATGACTATTGTCTTCAAGTTCGTTCCTGCCCATAATAAGATCCTGTAGAAATATGTCATTAGACTCCGATGCACAAAAGTAAGTGTTCTCGTAAGACTAAAATGAATTTACACTTGGTACAAAGAAGATTTTTTTTTTACTCTAGTAAAATATTTAATGGCATTTAATGTACAAATGCCTATGTTTAAATCTCAATCGGGTTAGTGGATACTTATGGTGGTAAGATAGCGAGATGGCATGTTTAATATGAAGGTTATGGAGCAGAAAAGATCAATGAATTTCGCTATTATATCTCTAGGAATTTGAAAAGATTTCGCTACATGTTAAGCTAAATGATAGTGGGAGTTGCTTAGGAAAGACCTCAATTTATCAACAGTTTTCTTGCTCTAGAGATCAACCTTTACCTTTAATCATTAATCACAGGCTGGTATCAGATCTAATACAGAGGTAATGTTGACCACATGTAATTTTTCCTGACATAACGTAGTAGCCAACCAACTGTATTTAGGTTATACTGGTTCTCATATGGTAATTTCTGGTATCTTTATAACTATGTTACTGGAATAATTAGAAAGTAATATTCATTTAAAAAAAAAAAAAAAAAAAAAAAAAAAAAAAAAAAAAAAAATAGGATGGCTTGTTTGAGATACAATCTGTTTGTTTAACTGCCTATGGTAGGAAAAAATATCTATGTTTTGCTTTTATAAAAGGAAAATGCTTTTTTCACTTTAGGAAATTCGTTATGGATGACGTCTTCATAATATTCTTCCATTAAAAATGAACAAAAGGTCTTGAGTACAGAGTTGAATGCATCAAGACTATTATAAGTGATCATTAAACTCAAAAGCTTATTCTTTTATGGAAAAGCTTGTATTTAAAAGAATGATTTGGCAGAAAAAAAAATGAAATCCCAAAACTACTACTTTTGAATAATATTTTCCACTTGCAGTTAATTATAAACAAAATCGTAATTCGATGTTTAAACTATTGCTCTGATCATATTTCAATTCACAGTTTTCATTACTAATTTCATTATCACTAAATTTAATACCAGTTATGTGGAATGTATTTAATAATTTCTTTAGAGTTCGACGCAAAAGTAATTTTTTCAATAAAGTTTGAGAAATTATTATTTGAATGAAGTCACACACATTTTTAAACAATTTTTTTTATAAATCAATTTAAAAAAAAACTTTATCGCAAATTAGAACTAATACTATGTGAATCTTTATTTAAATTTTCATTCGTAAGTAGCATATTGCAGTCATCTGAAAAATTACGACTGAAATATTCTAGCAAATTTTTGTGAAAGAATTAATTTTAAATGAATAGTGTATTTTTAAACTTACAAATATATTCATAGAAATATCTCAGGGAATCGTTGTATGCTAACTAAAATACCTATCATAAACGTTTAAATAAAATAACCCATAAATATTTTAATATAAACCCTTTATATGCATCGCCAATTTTTTTATTCATTAACATAGCGCCATTTCAGTTTACAGCCTCTGCTTGGAGTATGAAGCAAATTTTAAACATTAAAAACATCTCTATCGACAAAATATGCAGCAAACTGTGTTTCAAAATTTATTCATTAAAAATGAATGTGAATTTATGCATTCACATCCAAATATATATATATATATATATATATATATATATATATATATATATATATATATATATATATATATATATATATATATATATATATATTTAATCTGTTTAAAACAATTTTATTTATTTTTTAAAACAATTTTCTCAACAGGAAAGAGTTTCTTCAATGATCGTTTAATTGTTATTTCAGCACTATTGAAAGACGGTAAGGTAGGTTTATTAGTATTCCGTAAAAGCGACTTTTTAGTGACAGTGACCCCCCCCCCCAAAATTAGATAGAATGCATTGTCATCGACGTCGAATAGAGGTCGGCGATATATCGATGCGATGATATTTTTATTGATATTTAAAAAAAAATATCGATATTAAAAATATCGGTAAAAGTCATCGATATTTTCAAACTTTAGTATTTTTTCTGATGATCGTTTTGTAGTTCCATGTGTTTTTTCTATTTTCTTTATTCCCTTTTCAAAAACTTTAAAACTAAAGTTTGAACTTGGCTGAGAGACAGTTAAAATAGCACTAGTATTCAAATTTTTTCTATACACTTAAAAGATATTGAAAATTATATAAATTTTTCTTAAAATCACTGCACCAATTGAGCGAAAATATAACTTTTTTTTTTTTTGTAATAGATCCATTTCAGTTGAAAAAGTAGTCAAAAAGTAGTCACCTTACAAAAAGCAATCACGAAAAGAAAAAATGTGACCTGAAAAACTCGTTTCTGGCAAAATTGAAAATCAAATAAAAAAAAAAAAAATCATGTATCTATATATCGATATTTTTTTCTATGCAACGATATAGTATCAATATTTATTTTGATTGATATGTCCGACTTCTAAAAAACACTTTTGTACACAGGTTTTTATAAGTGAAATATTAATTTTTTTACTATAAATTTTGGTATATTTCGAATAACGTTATTAACTTTTATCTTAAACAAAAAAATATGTCTTCTAAAGATATTTGTAACCTATTTATCCTTGATGATATCATCGGAGTATGATATATATGATGAAAATAAAACTTCCCCAATTTATACAGTTTAGAAATAATTTTGCTCTGTATTTCAGCTTATGTTGTCAAACTAGTATAATTGGAAAAATTGGATTTTATCGATATTTTTTTCTATGCAACGATATAATATCGATATTTATTTTGATCAATATTTCCAACCTCTAACATCGAACCTATCTGCCAAGTTCCGCCCGATTGGATAAAAGCAAGTGGGTTAATTTAGCTTCCGCAGATTTGCCCTGAAGCCACACACAAACAAAATCGAAGTTATTATACAGGATTTAATAACAGCCCATAATTTGTAAAATCAGTTTATCTCCACATCGACAATAACATCCATGCAATAACCAAATCACAATCGCACCCAACATTCACTGCACATGTCCATCATTCATAACATCTGTCATTCTTTTCTTCAACTAATGAGCCTGAAACAAGCGTAGCTGTAAAAAAAAAAAGCCAAGCATAACACAATTTCATTGGTTGGCATAGGAGTTACCCGCTATCAGATAATCTTACTCCGCCAAATCCAACGTTAAATGAAGTGTTGGCAGATTGATGCAATTTCAGCCGCGCCTCTAAAGATAAGCTACCCGGGGAGTCTCGATAATTGCCAATTATTTATTTTCCACGCCGTTAATAATCAGATTACTAATTACCGTTGCGCGTGGAAGGAGAGGTTTCACAAAAGGTCGCGTTTCTGCGTTTCTAATTTCAGATCAATGCTTTGTGGTTTTGATTTAGTGGAAGGGAGAATTCTTATCTATGAGTTGGCTCTAGTTTGTTTAATGAGCGCAGCGACACGTTTTAATAAATAATAACATTAAAAGTATGAATTTTTGAATAAGATATTTGAAAAATTGTACTTTCCTCAAATCTTTATAGGATGCTTAAATTAATTGTCTGATTAAGATACATATCTATATATATATATATATATATATATATATATATATATATATATATATATATATATATATATATATATATATATATATATATATATATATATATATATATATATATATATATATATATATATATATATATATATATATATATATATATATATATATATATATATATATATATATATATATATATATATATAGAGAGAGAGAGAGAGAGAGAGAGAGAGAGATTTATATATATATAGAGAGAGATTTATATATATATAGAGAGAGATTTTTGATATATATATATATAGAGAGAGAGATGGTAGCTCAAAAACTGACACCAAATCATCTGAACAAGTTTGACGGCACCTAATTATAACTGATGTTGCAAAGTTAAGGTAAGGTCTTCATTTAGCTCTTTTACCACCAACCTTATGCGCTTTAAATTATTAAACTGCTTTAACAATTCTTTCTGGCATTTCTGTGTATTTCAAACAACTTCATCCATCGGGGTTGGTAGTATTCAGATTATCTAGCGCCGTCAGCAACACGAGGGCTATAGTGCGCCGAAACATTCGTTATTAGACAAGCCAACATACATTTACAAACACCCATGCCTAACACGGGACTCGAACCCGCAACCTCGCGGTCTAGAAGCTAGCACGCTAACCACTATACCGTTTGGTCTGCATTGTCTTATAAAGAGAGAGAGAGAGAGAGATGGTAGCTCAAAAACTGGCACTACATCATCTGAAAAAGTTTGACGACACTTAATTATAACTGATGTTGCAAAGTTAAGGTACGGTCGACATACAGCTCTTTTGCTACCCCCTATACCGCTGGTACCCTCTATACCGCTAATGTTAATTTTTGCATATTTCATATTCCTTTTTCTCAGAAAGTAATTGACATAGAAGCTTAATTTTTGTTTCAGTGTATTTAGCAGACACTTGTTATTTTAATGAAGTTAGCTTTTAAAAGTAATTCATTTACTTTTTTTAAAAAATGAAGTTTCGTGAAAGTCACTCAAAATTGCTCAAAATCACAAGTTTTTTTACCGAAATAAGCCAAAAAAAAAAAAAAAAAAAAAAAAAAAAAAAAAAAATATATATATATATATATATATATATATATAGATATTTAAAATAACAACAAAACCTCACTTCAGTAAATACAAATACTTAAAAGAAGTATGTGGTAAAAATTTTAGGAAGATAGCTTGCGCAGTTTCTGAGAAAAAGGTACATGAATAATGAAAAATGTAGTTTTGAGAAAAACGCATTTAAAAAAAAAACCTGACTTACACTATTAGCTAACAATTTTGTCTTCCAAAAATTATTTAAAATACTTCCAGTTGAGGTACTATTTCAAATGAGATATCCTTTTAAAGGGGAGAATTTAAATTTTGATAAATAGTAATAAATTCAAAATCGATTCTTTATAAATTTGTGGGTACCAACTCTCCTTAAATTATTAAACTGCTTTACCAATTATTTCTGGCACTTCAGTGTATTCTAAGCAACTTTAACAATCGTGGTTTATTTGATTAATATTAAAATTTTCTAGGGTTTTACATTTTAATTTTATGAAGAGTAAGTCCTAGTAAGGATCATTCCCTATGCTTTCTGTTACATTTTCTAGCCCAGTGCATTTTGAAACTATTTCTGAAAAACCTTGAAATGTGGTGAGTAAGTACAAAAATGATCATCTTATGATATGAGTAAAATAAAAAATAAAAATATTGCTTAATATATTTTATTTTACATTTTAAATCCTTACGTCAATGCATATGCATTGGTTCCACCTAGTTTTTCTATTTCTATTTTAATTTAAATTTATAATAGGTACACACTGAATGAAAACAATTTGTGTCATTTCATTAGGTGGTCTTTTCCCTGTCTACTCACCAAATTTCAAGGTTTTATACAAAGTAGTTTATAAATGCACTGGGCTAGAAGATTATAACATAGCGAGTATAGGGAATGATCCTTACTAGATAACTTGATATAACTTATATATAACTTGAATAATCAAGCACCATATAAACTTAAAGAATAAATGTCCCAATTGCGTAATTTACTACTGTTGCGTGGATCTGTTCGAAAGACTTGAAGCCAAAGCAGATAAAAATTTGAAGAAATACATTCCGATGTAACTCTTCGCAGATTCTTTTACAACTCCAGAACTTCCCTTTCTAATAGATTTAATACGGCTCTTTATACAACAATCGAGCACAAACAGCAGTTAAAAACTAGATACTCAACTGCTAAATTCGTCGCAAAAGACAATGCAATACAGTTCACTACTCTGAACCCTCACTGAGAGACAGCTAACTAACTAACTCAACTATCTATTTGCCTGATATAGGAAAGCTTCCTTCGCGAATTTTCTAGAGATAGAAATTTGGAGAATTTTCCAGATCGCAGTCGAAAAGCCCTATACAGGTACATGAGGACCGAAAGTGTTGCCTAATGGTCACCAAATTTGGCGACAATTGGCGATTTCTCGCAAAAATTATTCGCCAAAACCAAAATTAGTAAAAAAAAAAAAAAAATCACCAAAATTAGTCGCCAACTTGGCGAGATTGCCATTAATCATAATGTTAAAAGGCCTTCTCTTAGTAAAACTCGTTTTCCAGCATTATCTCTGTAAAGTTCGTTCTCCGGCATTAAGAGACGCATTGCAGGAAAGCGAAGTAAAGACAAACTCTTGCTCTGCCTTGTGCAAAATGTACATACATTTTTCTTTTTACATAATTAATAAAACGAAATATTTACAAATATACAGAAATTCGTAACACTACTAAACAACAATTACACAAAGTGACAAAAGACTGGCTAAATTTATTTTCCATCTCTTTTACTGTATAACTCCTACACATACACACGAACCCAGCATTCAGAATTCCTGTACAGCTTAGATCCATTTCCTTTGGGGAAGCCGAAGAATAAGGGCTAGTTGCGTTAGCGGAATCTTATTATCAAAGAGTGATTCGGCAGTGAAGCGAAACTAAATCAAATCGGCTTTATTATGCAAATCTTCCGTTTGAATCACCATGCATTGTCTCCAGGAATTTAGCGCCAGTGTTCCAACGAAAAGGAGAAAAAAATAAATAATTGGAATTATGTCTGATTTATATGCACGACGGTATTCCTCCGGAATATATTGGACAGTTTTTGATACGTGAGGGCTGGTTGTTTTTGCTGGGATTGGAAATGGATTTCATGGTAATTTGAGACGATGGTATGCCCATGATTCTAACGTGATTTGAATGAGACCTCATTAAAATTTTGAGCAATGGTGTGACTTGAAGCAATGGATTTTTATTTAAAGTTACTTAAGACCTTGAGAAAAGGATTTAAAGAATACTTAAGACTGGTTTGTGAAACTATTAAACAAATGTAATGAGAAAAGCTTGCACTAGGATAAATTACACCACAAAAAGGAAATTCATTCCTATATGTGTTTTAATATTTGTAAAATTATTTCAAATATGAATGGGGACATACTTAAACTACATATACTTGTCTTACTTAAACACGAAACATCACATATTTGTTGATTTCTAATATTGTAAACATCAATAATACTGATATCTAAACTCCCCGTTTGAGCTCTAAAATATTTTACGCATTCATTTTTTAACAATCAATTTATTCATTTAAATTTATTAACCTTATGAATATCATTATTAGGAATGGGGTTGAATTGAATGGCAGAACTTTGTAACGCAATAATGAATAATCACACCATATTTAAAAAAATGTTTGGATGGTTGGTTTGTACGCTCAACGACCTATTTTTGGCCACAATAACGGTTAAAAAGACTGGGACCTACAGCTTAACACGGATTTCAAACCACAAAGAACATCTATGCCTTACCCAGGATTCGAACCAGGAACCTTTAGCATGCAAGGCCAGACCGCTAACCCCACAGCTATCAGGTGGGAACAAGAATGCCAACAGCACTTTAAAAAATTACTTCGAATTTTTACATTCCATTAGCCAATCACAATATTTTTTTTAACACGCTTTTATTAGCTTCACCTGTATGTTTACTTGTAACCGACTCTTTTGGGCTCGATTTTACTCGATGCCCAACTTTGAGTGATCAGATTTGATTCAAACTTTGCACACTTGTCAAAGACCGATGCCAATACAATAATTCAATAAGTGTGTCGCTTTATCACAAGGATTAGCTCGTGTTGCCCTTGCGCCGTTAAATACCAACTAACCAACCTTCTCCGGAATCGTACCCTGGTGTGCAGTTAAACGTTACAATCAAAGTAATCACAAAACCTATCATCGACAATTGATAAGGCAGACATTTGAAAGATTTGTCGTGGGAACGACGGTTATACAAAGCGTTTTTTTTTTTTTTTTTTTTTAGTTGCATTATCCTTACCTGGATTTTCAGGATTAGTGATTTTTCATATTCAGAGACACGGTAGTGTTTTGTGCCAAGTAATACGGTTTGTACTAAGGCATACACATGACTTAAATTTGAGACAAGCATGTGAATAGTGGCAGGAACAACTGGAGAGTTTTGAGTTTTGTACACTTAACTAAAACAATTAACTAAACAAAAATTATATTTTACAGAAAAAAATAATTAATAGTTTAAAAAACTAAAAAACACGCTTTAATAGAAAACCAAACTAAAAAGTAGAAAATAATTTTAAATAAGTTTGAAGTAAGAGTAGAGGGATTAACAAGAAATATTTATATTATCATAAAAAAGCGTGGGGTGCTTGATGCCAATTGTTGTAAATATTTAATGACAGATATTGGTAAAAGTAGAGCCATTATAAAAATATCTTAAAAAGCACCCCACGCTTTTTTACGATAAAATGAATATTTCTTGTTAATCACTCTATTCTTATTTCAAACTTATTTAAAATTATTTTCTACTTTTTAGTTTGGTTTTCTATTAAAGCGTGCTTTTTAGTTTTTTAAACTATTAATTATATTCCTGCGTAAAGGAATTGACTGAAATCACATAAAACCTGCATTGTACTTTATTACTCGGACACATGACGAAATTATTGTGCGCAAAACGATTTTAATTTAAATTCGAAAAATATTGTCATCTGTTATTTTGAAGAAAGAGGAAACGAGCTCTGATGGTGAAGTAGTAAGACATTAAGCTACAACTGCTAGGAAAACATCACCTGAAATACCCAGTGTTTACCGCATTAAAATCATTAACAAATTATGTTTTGCTCTAAAAGCAGATAAAACCAGCTGAATACTTCTTTACCATCTATGCTACGTAATAGGTTACCCATGGTTAAAAACACATTCTAACTAATTTTGGGGACATTGTGCTAATATAGATTTCTATGATGACTGTTAAGCCTTCTTCAATAACCAAACATGCACTAGCCAGAAGTTATTAGAGATCAGAGACTAGAACTCTCAACATAATTAAATCAACAGTAATAATTTTACTGAAAACTGAAGCAAAAGTGTTTGCTAAGGATCTTGCTCTTGATAGGGAGTATATTATACTTGATTATAAGTACTTTGTTTCAACAATGTGCAAACATTAAAATATATTCAAGAATGTTTACCAGAAAAGGCTTATTTAACATAAAAACAACAACATCGTTTGGTTTTCAGAAGTCCACAGTAATCTGCGATTTCGAATTTGAGTAGACATGATAGCCATTGTGATTAGAGGTCGGAAATATCGATCAAAATAAATATCGATACTATATCGTTGTATGGAAAAAAATATCGATAAAATATTGATACATGTTTGTTTTTTTATTTGATATTCAGTTTTGCCAGAAACAAAGTTTTTAGGGGCAAATTTCTATTTTTCATGATTGCTTTTTTGTAAGGTATTGTTTTTTTTGTAAGGTGACTGCTTTTTTGTAAGATGACTAATTTTTAAACTAAAATGGATCGATTAAAAAAAAAAAAAAAAGTTATATTTTCGCTTAATTGGTGCAGTGATTTTAAGAAAAATTTAGATAATTTTCAATCGCTTTTAAATATATAGCAAAATATTGAATATTGGGGACATTTTAACTGTCTCTCAGCCAAGTTCAAACTTTAGTTTTGAAGTTTTTGAAAAGGTAATAAAGAAAATTGAAAAAACACATGGAACTACAAAACGATCATCAAAAAACTAAAAATGTTTGAAAATATCGATATATCAGTGACTTTTATCGATATTTTTTTAGAAATATCGATAAAAATATCGCCGTATCGATATATCTCCGACCGCTAATTGTGATAGCTCTGTATTGTATAATGCTCACTATTAGTTTGTCCGAGGTGAGCCTTTCGTTTTCTCTTCCATGCAAGTCACTAAATACAGAATAATTTTTTCATTTAAGGGGAGTTTGTACCCAAAATTTATATACAATAGATTTTGAGTTTGAAAATTTAAATTCTTCCCTTTAAAAGGATATCTCATATGTAATAATACCTCAATTAGAATAATTTTTAATAATTTTTTGAAGACAAAATTGGTAACTATTTGTGTAAGTAAAGTTTTCGTTAAAATGCGTTTTTCACAAAACTACATTTTTCGTCATTCATGTACCTTTTTCTCAGAAATTCCACCAACTATCTTCCTGAAATTTTTATCACATATTTCTTTTCTGTATCTGTGTATACTGAAGTGAGAATTTGTTGTTATTATTAAAAATATATATTTTTTTTTCGGCAAAAAAAAACTTGTGATTTTTAACAAATCTGAGTGACTTTCACGAAAATTCTTTTAAAAAAATGTAAAAGAAGCAATATCAAAAGCTAACTTCATTAGAGTAATAAGTGTCTGATAAATGCACTAACAGAACTAGGCTTCCATGTCAAATACTTTCTGAGAAAAAGGTACATGAAATATGTCAAATTAACATTATTAGTATATAGTGTACCAATTCCCCTTAAAGATCTCTCCAATACAGTTTATCAATGGCTACCGTTCTAAATGAAATAATAATAATAATAATAATAATAATAATAATAATAATAATAATAATAATAATAATAATAATAATAATAATAATAATAATAATAATAATAATAATAATAATAATAATAATAATAATAATAATAATAATAATAATAATAATAATAATAATAATAATAATAATAATAATAATAATAATAATAATAATAATAATAATAATAATAATAAAGTTGTCCTTGTATTTACAATAATACGTTACCAGTTGTAAAAGTCAATCAGAAAAAGAAATGCATTGGTGCAGTAAATTTGTTTTACAAACTAAAACAAGTATTGTTTCATCAATGCAAATTCAATAATAATATTAATACAACAAACACGAACCTAGATATTTTGGTTCTCCTTTTCGCTGAATTTAAATATAAAAACAAAATATTTTATTATTGAATTAAACTTATATTCAAACCAGACATTTTAGAATGCTTAATCTTTATATTCAATTTACGATCCATGCGAGAAAATTAGCAATCCATACACGTCTGGGACTTAGTTAAAACATGTTTTTCTTTACTCCAAAAAAGACTTCTTTTGTAGCTTAACTAACCTAATTTAAACTGTTTTACTCCCATTAACTATTCCTTTTTTGTTTTCCTTCCTGACTAAAAAGTTTGTTTTGAAAATACTTGAAATAAATAATAAACTTAATGATGTATACATTTTTCTATTAATGATCTAACTATAACTAGAGTGTTTGACTTTTCAAAAAATTGTTTTTTAAGTAAAAAAAAACATGATATGATCCATAAGTTTATTAATGAATGAAAATGCGTAGGTGAATAACTATTTTTCTGTTATGATTATTAATGATTAAATTAAAAAGAACATTAATCATATTTTAAGTATGATTATCTTGAGGATTATGAATAACTTGATTATGCAGAGACCGTAACAACTCATATGGAAAATTTAAAATTTATGAGCTTTTTGAGTATATGACGAAAAATACGGAAATAATAATAAATCTAAATAAATAATAAGTATAAAATAATTTAAATAAATACAAATAAATATCGAAAGAATCACCGGGTTATATATTTCAAAATCAAACATGGAATTTGTTGAATTAGATGTATGTCCGTCTAAAAAACTAAAATATGATCTCACATAAACTAATTAAACAATTTTAATGAAATTCGGCGCAAAGCTTGCCTTGACTTAACACAACACAAAAATAGAAAATGAAGCTGTCAAAGAAATATTAAAATAATAAGTTTTTATAATTATGTAAAATAGTTTGTGTTTAGCCAAGAGTATTTAAATGTGAAAATTGGAACTGTCCTATTATATGTCTGTCCATCCGAAAAATTAAAATTTTAGTTACAGATAAACTATTTGAAAAATTTGAATGAAATTTGGCTTAAATCTAATTCCAATTTATGACAACATCAAAAATAAATAATCTTTACAATTGTAACGTTTTATCTATTTCAGTTGCGAAAAACTTTTTTTCTTAAATATAGTTATGTTCAGCAGCAAATGATAGTTATAGATAAAAAGATTTCAAAATGAACACACACTTGTCATATTTTGTTCCATAACGAAATATGATCTTAACCAGCAACGCATTTCATCCTCGCTGTTTTTAATCTTAAAATTTACCGGGAAATAATTAGGTAAAAATTAGAGAAGAAAATGACAGAGAAAGTTTATAAGAAATATTATTTTTCTAATTTAAACATATACCGAAAATGTCTAGTATTCAAAATAATCATAATGTAAACAGTCAAAATAATAATAATAAAAAAAAAAAATGCTGTTCATTACCTTCCTTCGTGCTTCTAAAAAAAAGGGGTGTGGAACATTGCACAACTTTCAATTACACTATAGTACTGATGCGGATTTGTGTCATTTACCGTTTTTATATTTCCATCGTTCGTTTAGAAAAAAATGGCCATTTTTGCGATAATTGTAATATGGGTCTTTTTAAAAATAAATAAATAAATAAATAAATAAATAAATAAATAAATAAATAAATAAATAAATAAATAAATAAATAAATAAATAAATAAATAAATAAATAAATAAATAAATAAATAAATAAATAAATAAATAAATAAATAAACAAACAAACAAATAAATAAATGGAAATTTTGGCGATATACTTTTCGATAATTCTTATATTATCATTTCTTATAACTCAAACTAAGAAGAGGAGAGAAATCGATCGTTCATAAGCTATATTCAAGTAAAGAGAAATCTGTGTTAAAGGCAACTTTTTAAGCTCTTTAGGCATTTTTACAAGAATTTCGGAGATGGGGATGTTTAAAACACCTTAAGAGCCATTACCACAGGGATTTTGAACGAAATCGTTAGAGCCGTTTTTCAGCAATTACTGAAAAACAAGATTTTTTCAATGACAGCTACCTATGAGCATGCGCGATTTTGACGAAAACATTCATGGTAGTTCCTTGTGCCATCTCCAACCCTCACACCAAATATGAACATAGTAGATCAATTTTTTCCGGAGTTATGCTGACCACGTACATACATACACACACACATTTTTTTTAGATCACTTTTTTGGGGTCAGGATGTTCCAAAACGTGCAGAAATGCAAAAAATCGAAACTATTTTTTTGACCGAATCCTATACTTTCATTTCCCTATATATTACATATGGTTAATTGAAAGTAATAATAGCATAAATGGTTGCATATTGGACCATTGGTTGGATTAAAATCCCGTTACGTCTGATCGTATCTTACGGGATAATAAAAATAATCGTTACATTTTTCTCACCAGAATATTCCTTACAACACTAGAATTCAACTTTTTATTTATACTTTTCTCTTTGTAACAAATACTCCGGTGTCCTGTTGGTAAAAGGTACTGAGCTAATGATTGTTTCATCGTGGTTTCAGTCCTGGCTTCGCCGAATACTAGTATGTACGATAATAGAAGCTGGTGCATATTAAACAAGCTATGAATACTGTAGAAATCCATCCTTAAGTTATGTATTAAATATAAAGCGGGTTCAGGAAAAGTTCATTACATTTCAAAACTGTAAAATTTCAGTTAATTCCTTTTTAATTTATTTTTAACAATGTTTGGGTATGTATGATATGTTCCAAACATTATTTATGTCACAAAACCAAATAAAATGTTACTAGGGGGCTTCGCCCCCTGCTCGCTAACGCTCGCCAACCCCCAAACGCCTCGCTGCGCTCGGATTGAGCGGCTTTGCCGCTCGAATTTGTGGTTAAAACATCTTGCTGCGCTCGAATAGGTTTGCCAGCCATAAAAAATGTAACCAAATTCTTATAAATTTTATGTAAGGCCTAATAGAGAAAACACCCAAATTGCAAGTTTCATAATAGAAAGTTAAATATACTATCCGAAAACATTCTGACTTAAAACTTCATTAGCTATGCCCTTACATTGAAGTCCCAATATCTTTTATTTATTCTGATAAGTCGCCCCGTTAGAGAACGACGTCCAACGCGAAGCATTTTCTGGATAAAAATACTTCAAAATAATAATTACTCTAATACAAAAATACTTCAGAAAAACAGAAAAAATCAACTTGGAAACGAAGAGTTTAAAAAGAGCTTTAAAATTAGCAATGGGTTTGTTGTTTACATATAAGGATAGCTTTAAAATTAGCAACGGTTGGTTGGTTGAACCCCCGAGCAGCCGGTTTGTTGTTTACATACGTAAGGATGTTGCCAATCATATATTCAAAATCATTGAGGCTTTGTAGTAGCTTAATGATGAAAAATATTGAAATTTAACTAATTAATAAAGTGTTAATAAATTATTTTGGCACGTTTTGGCAAATCTACAGCTTATTTCCTTTAAAATGACACCTTGATCATTGAAATTGGTTGAGCAGTTTAGGCGGACGGACTAACCCCAAAAAACGTATTGCCTATTAAATATATAGATTAACATTTTAACATTTCAGATAAGCAGATAGAGTTTGAAATAATTTAATTAACGTTTCGATTTTAACCATTTATGTACCAGAAATCTACATTCATTCTCTAATATAAAAACATACTTTTATACAAATACAAATACAAATTTTAAGATCAACAACTGGATCAAGGCCCAACAGGGTTGATAGAGTAAATATATATATACACGTATATAGAAATAGAAAATAATGTGCATACAATAGTTACAGGATCATACACACAATATACAATAGTTACAGGATTATACAATATAGTATACATAATACAATACAATATACAAAGTTGAAAAGCGTTTGTCAATCATACTGGAAAATGCAATACATAATGCAAGCTGCCAAATTTTATAAAAACCAACAGTACGCAAACGTAAGTAACCAAATATAGTAACAAAATAACCTAAATTAAATATATACAAAGTACAAAATATAAATTACTTACCTAGCCAGTGTAATACAATTATTGCCCATTGATGATCCCACAGTGCATATTGTTGCACAAATTGTCTGTATATATTGTAAATAGTGACGTATTATTTCAAAATTCTATTGTAATTTATTTTTATCCAATTTTATTTAGTAATTAATAGCGATTATACAAGTTAGAAAAAGGTGGCAACACCTAAAGTAATCGAGAAGTTTCGAGATATTTCTTTTCCGATGAATTGGCTGGAAATTTCGAGAATGTCTCACGCGCTTGTATATAAAAGACTGGAGAACGGGAAAGTTTTCAGATGGACTTCGGACTTCGTTGAAAGCTGATCGCTTTGTTTACCTATTGGAGTGAGCTTGTATAATCGCTGAATTCGAAGTTATTTTTGTTGAAGCTTGTGTTGAAGCTTGAGAGTAATTAAACTGTTGCCTGTGAATAAATTTTGTGAGTTTCCTGAAGAGAGAATAAATATTTGTATAAAGTAAAAACTGTGCCATCATTGCCTCAGTGGAGAAATTCGTAACAGTGGTGTCAGAAGTGGGGTTTCGTAATTTTGAATGCCGACAACTAGAGGAATGATGGAAGACCAAATGAAACAATTAATGGAAATGATTGCTGGAATAAAAGCCGGACAAGAATCCACGGCCGCTGAAATGAAAGCCGAAATAAAAGCCGGACAAGAATTAACCGCCGCTGGTCTTGCCCGTCAAGAAACGACAAATGCCGAACTCGCCGCTACAATAGCCGCTGGTCAAGCCCGTCAAGAAACGACAAATGCCGAACTCGCTGCTACAATCGCCGCTGGTCAAGCCCGTCAAGAAACGGCAAATGCCGAACTCGCAGCCGCAATTGCCGCCAGTCAAGAAGCGACATCATCAGACATTAAAGCTTTACAAGAAGCGACATCATCAGATTTTAAAGCTTTGCAAAATGCAATGTCATCTGACATGAAAGCTTTGGCCGATAAGTGCGAGTCCACATCCGCAGCCGTAATCAAGATCAGGGAAGAAATGAAAACCGAGCTAGCGTCAATGGTAGAATCTACTATTATGGAGACAACATCATCGGTCCTGCAATCCGTGAAGGAAGACGTTCTCACTGCTGTAAGAGATGAAATGGAAGAAAAGGTTTCCACTATCAAAGAAGAGCAGGGAAAATTCATGGATGCTGTAGAAGAAAGGCTACGGAAAATAGAAACTCGAGAAGCTGTGACCATTGCAACGCCTAATTGGGATAACGTTTCCACTTCCTTTATTGCGCCACGTTCCAGCATCAAAGTGGCCACTTTTGATGGGAGGTCGTCTTGGCGCGTTTATCAAACGCAGTTTGAAATGATTGCTTCTGCGAATGGTTGGGACGATAGTTCGAAAGCATTCCATCTCGCGTCATCTCTTCGAGGTGAAGCTGCTGACATTTTACAAACACTACCTGAAGAGAAGCGGGGAGAATTCGTGGCGCTGGCAAGTGCGTTGGAATTAAGGTTTGGGGAGCAACATCTAAAGGATTATAACAGACTGCAACTGAAAGTGAGACAGCAGAAGGCCAATGAAACTCTTCAAGAATTGGCATCGGATATAGAAAGACTGTCGCTCCTCGCTTTCCCAGACTGTCCCTCGGACTTACGAGATAACCTGTCTCTCCAGTATTTCGTGGATGCCATCAAAGATCCCGACATACAACAAGCTACCAGGATGTCAGACAGCAAAGATCTAAAGTCCACCCTCGTCTATGCCATGAGAGTAGAAGACGCACAGCAAGCTTCTAGAAAAGATCGGCGTTTCGTACGTGGAACATTGACAGACGATTCCTCTGAACTTTTCACGAAGAAGTTTCAAGAACTGGAAAACAAGATGGAGCGAATTATGAGAACTATTCCTGGTTCGAAGGATCGAAAAACTAGAGTGGTTTGTTGGCTCTGCAACCGGGAAGGACATTTCAGACGTGATTGCCCTGAATTGGACAGGAGAGGGGACAGACCCTCGTCCGAGCCTCAGCAGTTAAACTAAAGAGCGGCTATCTCGCGAGGCGGAGGTCGCCGTGTAGAGCAGGTGGTGCCCCACTCAGCCTCTATCACATCTCATCCCTTCAAGGAGGAAACCATGGTTTATTCGTGTAGGGCAAGATCAATGGAACTCCCTGTCGTCTAATAGTTGACTCAGGGGAAAATGTAACCATCTTACGGACGGATGTAGCCCGGCGCCTGGACAGCCAACCTCTTTACACGGCGCTTCAGTTTCACTACAGACTGTGACTGGTGACAAAATTTCTGTGCATGGGAAATTAAATGTCAACATCTCTTTTGGATTTCACCCCTACACTCACACCGTTTACGTCGCTGAAATTATTGACCCATGTATTCTTGGATTGGACTTTTTAAAGAGAAATGGAATTACTTTGAATTTCGAGAAAGGCGAGCTTCAAACGGGGAAAGAAGAAGTTCCATTGTTCGGTTTGGACTCGGAAGAGCCGTGTGCATATCGAATAGTAGCTCTTGAAGACATCACCATCCCCTCCATGACAGATTTGGTTGTAAAAGGTTCAACAGAGCTCCCGAAGGCCTTCCGATTTGGAGTAACGGACTTCCCATCATCGAATAGCGTCCCGAAAGGAGTGGTAGTAGGAGCGACGCTTGTGGATCTCTCTCAAGAGGTGGTGCATGTGAGAATGGCCAACATCGGTGATTCTAAGAGAGTTATCAAGAAAGGAGAAGAAATTGCCACTTGCACACCTGTTACAAGCATCGAACGAGGATCGAAGGAGCTTCCGACCGCACCACCCGCGGATTTAGTGGACCAGCTTCTCGAAGACTCTCGGTTGGAAAGAAGGCAAGAGAAGATTGTCGGAAACCTTATAAAAGAATTTCAAGACATTTTCTCCATGTTATCGAAAGATGTAGGAAGAACAGAGCTTACTCAACATCGAATCAATACTGGGACCCATTTACCTATTAAACAACATCCTCGAAGACTTCCTTTCGCAAAACAAGAGGAGGTCGGGAAACTGTTACAATAAATGGAAGATAATAGATTTATCGAACCCTCCTCAAGTCCATGGGCCTCTCCAATCGTACTCGTTCGAAAGAAGGATGGTTCCACCAGGTTTTGTGTGGATTACCGGAAGCTGAACGAAATTACGAAAAAGGACAGCTACCCTCTGCCAAGAATCGATGACACTTTGGACACTCTATCGGGGAACCAGTGGTTTTCGACTTTGGATTTGAAGAGTGGATACTGGCAAGTGGAGATACATCCCGACGATCGTGAGAAGACTGCCTTCACTGCCGGCCAAGGATTATGGCAGTTTCAAGTTATGCCGTTTGGCTTGTGTAATGCACCGGCTACGTTCGAGCGACTAATGGAGACTGTGCTTAGAGGACTTTCCTACGAGACCTGTCTGATATATTTGGACGACATCATTATCACCGGGCTGAGTTTCGATCAACACTTGCAAAATGTGAAGAACGTGTTCTTGAAGCTTAGGGAAGCCCACTTGAAACTTAGCCCATCAAAATGTAAGCTCTTTAGGCGGAAAGTCAGTTATCTCGGACACATCATCTCATCCGATGGAGTAAGCACAGATCCAGCCAAGATCCATGCTGTGCAAATTTGGTCTCGACCGCAAGACGTTCATCAATTGCGAAGCTTCCTAGGACTGTGCACGTATTACCGTAAATTCGTGAAAGGTTTCTCCAAGATCGCCAGACCCTTGCATCGACTAACAGAGAGCAAGCAGAAGTTCCTGTGGACTGCCGACTGTGACGACTCCTTCAATCAACTGAAGAACGCTTTAACATCCGCGCCTGTTTTGGCTTTTCCCGATGTTAACAAGGACTTTATTTTGGATACAGATGCCAGTAATGAGGGAGTGGGCGCCGTTCTTTCCCAGGAAATTGAAGGACAGGAGAAAGTCATCGCTTATTTTAGTAAGAGCCTGTCAAGATCCGAGCGGAACTACTGCGTCACAAGAAAGGAGTTACTGGCAATAGTAAAAGCCGTTGAGCACTTTCATCATTGCTTGTACGGCCGAAAATTCCTTTTAAGAACTGATCATGCGTCTCTGACTTGGTTGCTGAATTTCAAGAATACAGAGGGACAAATAGCAAGGTGGATTCAGCGCCTGCAGGAATACGACATGGATATCCATCACAGAAAAGTAATGTTCCATGGGAATGCAGACGCTCTTTCTAGAAGACCATGTCCGGAGAACTGTCGATTTTGTTCCAATGCCGAGTCTAAGTTTGGGGTTAACACATCGGCCGTTCGGAAAATAACTTCCAAGTCAACTACTTCAGACGTGGATCCTTGGAGTGATCAGAATGTCCGCAAAAGTCAGGTCGAAGATCAGGACTTGAAACCTCTCATTGAATTCATGGAAGCAGCTACCGGAAAACCCAGTTGGCAGGAAATTGCATGCTATAGCCCAATAATGAAGAGATATTGGGCTATGTGGGACTCTTTGCACTTGAAGAATGGAGTACTCTACCGTCGATGGGAGTCCGATGATGGCAAAAGCTTCCGGTGGCAATTAATCCTTCCAAGTTCTAGAGTTACCAACGTTCTAGAAGAACTTCACAGCAGTTCTACTGGAGGACATTTTGGTGTCACGAAAACTCTTCAGAAAGTCAGGGAGAGATTCTTCTGGGACAAAGCAAAATCCGACGTAGAGAAGTGGTGCAAGTCCTGTGATGCATGCAATTCACGAAAGGGACCGAAGACCCGAACTCGTGGAAAGTTGCAACGTTACAACGTAGGAGCACCATTCGAAAGAATTGCTTTAGACGTCTTAGGCCCCCTACCTCACACAACTAATGGCAACAAATACATCCTAGTTGTCATGGACTACTTTAGCAAGTGGCCAGAAGCATACGCGATTCCGGATCAGGAAGCCACAACCGTAGCAAAAGTCCTCGTACGGAATTGGATCTCCCGATTTGGCGTACCCCTGCTGATACATTCCGATCAGGGGACGAACTTCAACTCTGCCGTCTTCACTGGGCTGTGTGACTTGCTCGACATGGAAAAGACTCGTACAACTCCCCTGCACCCACAATCCGATGGAATGGTTGAACGATTTAATAGAACGATTCTGAATCATCTCTCCTTGTTTGTTTCCAAGAACCAGCAAGATTGGGATCAGAAACTTCCATTGTTCCTTTTGGCCTACAGAAGTACTACTCACGAGACCACCGGATATACACCATCTCAAATGATTTTCGGAAGAGACCTTAGACTACCCTGCGACCTCCTCTTTGGACGACCACCGGACACCCCTTCCTCGCCTGTCCAGTATCTAGATGATCTCCAGGCACGTTTGGAAGCCGTACATCGGTTCGCCAGAGAAAGAATCAACATCATGACAGAGCGCATGAAGGTCCGCTACGATGCCAAGGCCACGGAACGTTCATTCCAGGAAGGTGACAAGGTGTGGTTATGGAATCCTAAACGTCGGAAAGGACTCTCCCCTAAGCTCCAGACGAACTGGGAAGGGCCGTATGTGGTCCTTAAGAAGATCAACGACGTCGTGGTAAGGATTCAACGGACACCCTCCTGTAAACCTAGAGTTGTACATAACAATAGACTAGCCCCATATTATAGTAGAAGTGATTGAATTGCCTTTCCTCTTAAGGACTTCACTGCCCGGGACGTGCAGTCTTTAAGAAGGGGGAAATGTTGCACAAATTGTCTGTATATATTGTAAATAGTGACGTATTATTTCAAAATTCTATTGTAATTTATTTTTATCCAATTTTATTTAGTAATTAATAGCGATTATACAAGTTAGAAAAAGGTGGCAACACCTAAAGTAATCGAGAAGTTTCGAGATATTTCTTTTCCGATGAATTGGCTGGAAATTTCGAGAATATCTCACGCGCTTGTATATAAAAGACTGGAGAACGGGAAAGTTTTTTAGATGGACTTCGGACTTCGTTGAAAGCTGATAGCTTTGTTTACCTATTGGAGTGAGCTTGTATAATCGCTGAATTCGAAGTTATTTTTGTTGAATCTTGTGTTGAAGCTTGAGAGTAATTAAACTGTTGCCTGTGAATAAATTTTGTGAGTTTCCTGAAGAGAGAATAAATATTTGTATACCGTGAAAACTGTGCCATCATTGCCTCAGTGGAGAAATTCGTAACAATATCTGTTTCTTAAAACTCTTTACTCTCACTGAATTAAGAACATTTTCTGAATCACATTTTCATTCATATGTGATAAGAAAAGCAATTTGGTATAACTTAGTAACAATCCTATTTATCTAAGAGTAATAAAAGTTGAAAAAAAAACAAAGTTCTACAAATTGCATTGTAAAAATAAATATTATAAATGTAAAAGACACTTGATCATTAATTAAAAATATTTATTTCTCATTATAATAAATGTTAAAAAAATCTTAATTCTAAAATAGGCAACATGTTAATGATTCTATGTCACTAATGAAATGTCATTATAATAGTTGATAGATCTAAGTTTTAACATTATAAAACGTAATTGATCCTTTTTTTCACTGATAAATGCATTTATTCAAGTTGATAGATTCTAGTTCAACAATTAGTCTATAAAAATAGTTAAAATGAAAACAAACGTTGGGCACTGATATCAAAATTAAAGTAAAAGGTAAAAAAATAAAGAAGTTCTGCAATTATCATTGTAAAAATAGGCAAAATTTAAAAGATTAATGGTCACGAATGAAACGTCACATTAAAAGTTGTAAGGTAAAAGTTTTTTTTTTTTAATGTGATATATTAAGGTGTACGTATACCCTAGAACACTTGTTTTTTTAATTCTGAGTTGAAAAATCCAATTATATTTTGCATTAGTTAGAGAGTATATGATTAAAATCATTCCATAAAAAAATTCCAATTTCAGCAATTGTTAATTTGTTAATAAGCTTTAATTATATAATTAGTACCTTTTTCAAACAATGATTATCAAATTCTAATTTACTTAGAAACGCAATACCACTTGGAAATCATTCGAAATATTATTTTTAATGTTTTGAAACTCTATTAAGTTTCTTACATAGAATAGTTTTTTTTTTTAATTTATTTTGTGTGCAAACATGAAACAAAAAAAAAATATTTTCAAAGATTTCTAAGTTTTAAAAATCACTAAAAAATCGATTTCTCAACCTCTCTTCTTTTATATAATAGAGTTTCAAAATATCTATCATATTTGTAGCATACTATGATATAAAAAAATTATAATTGAAATTTGTTTTGTTGAATTATTATCATTGTTTGAATAAAGCGTGACATTATCAAAATACAGTCAGAAAACAGGTTTAAAGTTTTACAAGCGTAGTACCTAACAGCGGTAGAACCTACCTATAATCAATTGTAACTTAAAAAAATTATAAGAATATTTTCTATAGTTTAGTATTGTTTGAAAGCTAAAGTATCAGAGAATATTATGATATAATAACAGAAAAATGAATATTCTGATCGAATTCGTGAATTGTAGGGTATATGTACAACCTTAATAAGGAAATAATCGAAAGGTGTTGATAATGAAGTAAATATTATACATAATATTATGATTGATATAAAGTGGTGAATGAAGTTTTTATTTTAAACAAGACCCTATTTTAAACTAACTTACAGAACTTTCATCTTTATCTTTCTCGAGTCCCACATCAAGACGAAAATGAACTTCCAGAAAAGAACAATATTCACCATACTTTACAAAGTTTCGGAGCACAAAATCAGAGGAGTGGAAACTTTTCGAATATCGATATCCGATTTCAGCAGCTGACGATTTATTATTTAAAAAAAAAAAAAGTTCTACAAAAAAATCGGCGACATTTGATGATGATGGAGACCTAGGGGATACACACAGAAAGAAGGGAAAAAAAGTCCTTAAAAAGATCATCAAGTACTTTTTTCCCTAACTCTTTATCCCCATGACACGTGATTTTTCTATTTAAGTTCGGGACTGAAGTTGAGGTATTGATTAGCATATCTCATTCCGGGTTTTGTTGCCCGGGTCGCAAACTTTTAGGGTAATTTTTTTGCAACCCAATTCGAGACAGGATTGATAGGTACCGAGATAGCATTGGGAAGGTTAGTTTCTGAAGTTGATTATCTTCCTGTGATACCTTCGTCGGAATTACTGAGAAGAATTTATTTTACGCCATTTGTAGATCCGTTGCCGGTTACTTTGAGATATGCTTTTATTTTGTAGTAAATGTAGCAGGTTATGGATATACAGCATCATGTTGATAAAGTAGAAAAATTAAGAGTTTGATTAAGCTATTTTCACTGATTTCTTAATAAAACCTTTATGTAGTTTTTAAATGACAGATTGCTATTTTAGGTATTTTATGGATTAGGTATTTTATAGATTTCGCTGTCTGTACATGTGAACTACTTTCCAATGTTGTTTTAGTAATCTGGTAGATAATAATTACGAATTTGTTTCCCTAAACTCAACATTTGTCTAATGTATCCCCTGTCTATGAACCACAATGTCTAAGAAACTTCACAGTTTAAGTAACTGCTGTTGGGAATATTCAACACAGTTTTAAATATCCCTTCACCTTCAGGACCTTACCTGACCATGACTGCCAGGGAATTTTTTTTCCCAGGGTGGCTTGGGATTTAGTGTTAACTGGGAAACGATTTTTATAAAATGTATGTTTGCCTGTGAAATTTAAGTATGTTACTGAATGTTTATTTAGTTTGCTTTACAACAAATTAAAATTACTTAAATACAAAGTTGATATTTGTAAAATAGATTAGAATTTTTGTTTTTATTTTGTTTTGGAACTATGGACTGTCTATTTCTACCACTTATAAAGTATAATTTTTAATACATTCAAAGTTGCCTTGTATTGATTTCAGATTATATTAAGATAAAAGTCAATGAAATTTATGTATTTTTAATGCACTAAATGAAACTTTAAAAGTTTTGATCGTTGATAGTTTTTATCTCAGTATATATTTGAAAACAACGCATTAATGATGTATTTACTTAATTAATTTTTAAGAGACTTAACATTCTGAAGAGTTCTCCTTGAAATTTAACCTTATCTATTACCATTACATGAAGTGCATAATCGAAGTGATAATAACTCTTTTTGTGTCTTCTCTATTAATTTCAATAGGTAAACATTTAGTATACCGTACACATTTGTTTTTTTCTTCGACCCAATAACGCAAATTTCTAGGGTTACACTTTCGCAACTCTAACCAAGCGAGAACTTGAAATCAACAGCGGTCCCCACTCAAGTAAAAATTGCCGCATACTTAATTTTTTCCCCTTTTTAAGTGTCCCTGAGAAACTTTAACGAGTTACGGAAATATTCAACGGCAAAACATTACACATTTTAATCATCCACTTCCACTAACATATCTAAGGGGAAAAAATCAATTTCCTGTAGTTAAGGGCTTTAGAATTTGGTGCCACAAAATATAAAAACGTACTTTGACGTTTTAAGTGGAGTTGAGTTGTTTATTTGATGTCTATTACTAAGTAGAATTTCGTCTAATGGTATTCGATGGAAAGTAACAAGTGCATTGGAGAATTTTTATTTGAAATTTTTAGTATTTTCCTTTTAAATAAAATTCTTAATTGTATACGAGTTCCAATCGTAGCCGTAAGAGAAAATGATTATTTTCACTTCTAATATTTGGTAATAAAATGGGGCTGCTTTAAATTATTAAAGGATAATTCAAATTAATACTGAGCATTTGGAGTTTGTAAAATGGTAACTTATTTAAAATTTCAATGGATGTGGGTTTAATTGATTTCTGTGAAGAATGCAAGAAATGGTTTCATCAAGAAATAGTTTCAACTATTAGTCAGACTTAATACCGCTTTTTTTGCATTATGAGGACTTTATACTATTTATACTTTATATTTTATACTGTATAGATGTAAACTTTATACTATATATATATATATATAAATTTGACTCAAACCTGCGTTTTTGTTTTTTTCTTTAAAAATATTCCCGAGTTTATTACCATTAAAATGATACCATTTTCTTTCTGAGACTCAAATTGCTTTTTAAATTACAGTGGGTTTTGTGAACCTGTTTTGTATCACGATGATTAGTGTAGTTAACTTTAAACGCGTTTTCTGAAGAATGACAGTTTGGTGTTGTATGACTTTATGCCAACGGTCATAACTTCATAATAAATGGTCCTATTTACAAAAGTCGAATTTTGTTTTCTAGACAATAGTTGTGAATGTGTTTTCTATTAAGAATCTAATGTATATTGTTATCAAAATAATTTTTATGCATATTTTAAACTTATTTTTTGTTAAAAAATATGAATTTTTTAAAACTTTTAGTTAAGAAATGATAGTTATATAAATATTGAAGATAAATTCAAAATATTTCATAGGAACATGCGTCAATATAATATCTTTTCTTTGCAATAAAAATCACACCTCTAGGTTAATTGCAAGTTTATTTATGTATGTTCTAATAATATCCTAATTAGTCACTTTAATTGTAATTAACTGATTAAAAAATTAACGGAAAAAAAAGTTTATATATAAAAATACATCATTTTTAATTCTGATATACTGCCAAAAAGTTGGATTATAACCTAAAAATTAAAGAAAATCATCTCAATCGTGAAGTGACTTTTATTTACAATTGACTTCGATAAGCTATGATGATAAGCTTCGATATGCTTTTATACTTGTTACAGTAAGGTTGCATGTTCGTTTGTAAGTTAAACGGCCTATTTTTATGCATAGTGGCAGCTATATCAGCTAATCAGGCAGGGTCCTACATCTTTACTTGGATTCCGAACCACAACATCCATGCCTAATCCGGGATTCGAACTCGGCACCTTTGACATGCGTGGCCAGAGTGCTAACCCCACAGCCATCAGGTCGGCTTCGTTACATTAAAAAAATATAACACTTTCAAAGAATCTTTTAGAGTGCACTAGAAGTTATCTGTTATTCATACTCATTATAAATTTAACTAATTTTTCATTAAACATGGCATAAAAACATCTTTTTTTGTTTTAAACAACGAAGTCACTTTGTAAGATTATTTTTTCTAATGCAAATCTAAATGTATTCACAAGATAAAATCTTCCGGAAAGTTGTTACAGAATCAATACAAAAGCTGACAGTAAGTAACGAAAGAACTCAAATGGAAGTAATCAACTCAGATAGCACAGATAAATACACCCACATTTTCTAATAGAATCTCGGAAAGCAAGGGACAGATTACAGACCAGCTTTTCTGGATCGGATGATTAACTTCGAAGGGAGATACAAGATCATATAAAGGGTGCTTTTAAGATGCGGTTGCAAAACCTCAAGGTATTTCCTTCCCCCTTAATCTGAACGCTTTATCAGCCAAACCGCCACTGTGGGGTCTATTGATTTGGACATTTGCATTGATTGGTGAGGAAACGAAGCTGAAAATTACGAAGTGTAGGGAAGGGAGAAGGGTGGATGGAGACCTAATGTCCTATTTAAAGGATGATACAATTTGGTCTGGAAATGATTGTGATGGGAATCAAAGGAGGTTTTCGTTTGGCAGGTTGTGACTCATTTAAATTTCATGCTATAATGTACAGTGAGTGTAAAAAGTATTCGTACAGTACGACAATTGATTTAAAAGAGATCCGTTCATAAAAATTATAAACATAAATTCCATTTTAATTAATTTTAAATATATAATTAGAACATATTTTCACTAGTTTCATGTGAAATTTACACAAAAATAATTTTGTACATGAATAAATATTTACAAAACTGAAACAATCCAACATCTTTTGGTGTAAAAAGTATTCGTACATCAGGCATATATTGGCCAATACAATCATAATATTTCAGCTAATATCTTGTAGGATATCCTTTAGCTCGAATAACTGCCTTGAGTCTCTTTGGCATCGATTCCACCAATTTTGCTGTTATTGAGCTAGATATGGCGTCCCATTCTTGATTAAGAGCTGATTCCAAATCATTTTTATTAGAAATATGTCTGGATCTAATATTTTTATCAAGAACGTCCCATAAATTCTCGATGGGGTTGAGGTCCGGCGATTGAGGAGGAAATTTCATGAACTTTGGGGTATTATATAGTATCCAGAGCCTTGTGTTTAGGGCTGTTTCCTTGGGGTCGTTATCATGCATGAAAACGTAAGCACTATTCAAGCCCATTTTTGTTGCACTAGGTCCTAAATTATTTTTTAAAATGTCAATATAAAGTTGATGATTCATAATGCCTTTAATAAAGACTAATTTACCTACCCCAGAAGCACTCATACAACCCCAAACAAGCAGACTTCCACCCCCATGTTTCACTGTTGGCACTAAATTCTTAGGATGCATTTCTGTATTGCGCTTTCTCCATACCATTCGTCTCTCGTCCGATCCAAATATGTTGTATTTACTTTCGTCTGAAAAGATAATCTTTTTCCAGAAATCTGGACTTTCATTAACGTATTGCTTGGCGAAAGACAATCGCAGCTTCCTATTCTTCTCACTAACAAAGAATTTTCGTCTCGCAACAGGGCCATGGAAACCTTCATTTCTGCATGCATTTCGAACAATACTTACGGAGACTGCTGTTCCCATGTTCTTTAGTTCTGATATTAATGTAGGAGCACTTATTTTGGGATCCTTCTTTAATGAACGTACCAGAAACCGTCTGTCAGATGATGTCAATAGACATGGTCGCCCAGTACGATAACTGTTTTGAACCTTTCCAGTGGCAGCAAACTTTTTTATGATTGACTGCACAGTTGAACTGGGTCTACCGACCAGATCAGAAATCTTGCTGTACGATTTACCATTTTTACGGAGCTTTAAAATCAGCTCTCTTTCGGAAACACTTGTCTCTTTACTTTTACAACCCATTACAGAATTTCTAGTTTCTCACTACATTAAAATTTCCACTGAAGAACCTTTTAAGTAACTTACAAGATGACGTCAATTAACTACATCATAATGGCTAAACCAATCATAAAATAACGAAAAAAAATTTGCATTTCTTTCAGTGTACGAATACTTTTTACACTAAAATAAATCGTCAATTTTTAGTTTTCTGTAAATATTACCACAGTTGTAATATTTTTTTCTGACTTTTACACGCATTCATGTTTGATAAAAGATATTTTGTTAATTTATGCTAATTTTATGCTAATTTAGGCAGAATTAACATTCGGATGCTAGCTCCTTTCTAGAAACCACTCCTGTACGAATACTTTCGACACTCACTGTAGCGTGGAGCTTGTATAAAGGTTATGAAAGTCTTTTTGAGGTAAAAATTCCCTAACAAAACTATAAATGCTAACTACACGGATGGTTTATCAAATGAAGGGCACTACATTGCAAAATCCCATACCAAAATTTGGTATTCTTCCGTTAGATGTGCATCTGATTGTTGGATTTGACCACAAAAACAAATGAATGAGAAGGCAATTCTTAGACGAAACTTATTTAATTAACACTTTAGGTAAAAACGAGAGAAAACACTTACATGGGCGCCTACACATACTGGCCCACATATTATTTACTCACCAACAGGAAAGTAGTTTCAGAATCGAGTGTTGCCACAACAGTTTTTAACGTTTATATGTAATCAGTAGAATGTTCTATTACAAAATGGGGGTGATGGGAAAATAGGCGTTGATTTACAACACTGATACATCTGAAAGTGGCGCAGTTATGGTCAAACTGAAATGTTGATTTAAAAATAATACTTTAATTTCGTGAACTTTAATTTTTATTATATGCAATTTAGATATTTAAATGCTATTATCATGGTTTCTTGTAGGGTTTCTATAAATAATCGAAAGTTTATTATTTTAAAGGACTTATCGCTGCAATTTTGGGGATTTTTAACTTCTACCCGTCTAACGGAGGAGGCCATGACAGATTTAATGTGCACCAGCATCCATTAAGTACACACCAATATTTTGCAGACCAAGGACCGAACCCACAATCCTCAGATCATGAGCTAAATACTCTATTGCTAGGCTATCAGAGCCTTTTTGTTTCATTCGTCATGTTTTGGTTGGTTGTTTTCAGATTCAGTCGCCGAAACATTCGTCATTAGACAAGCCAACATACATTTACAAACACCCATGCCTAACACGGGACTCGAACCCGCAACCTCGTGGTCTAGAAGCTAGCACGCTAACCACTATACCGATTGGTCGGCCGTCGTCATGTTTTGAAAATAAATAATAATAAAGATATGCTTCTGAAGATGTGTTTTGATTGGTTGAAAGCATATAATAAGTGTTGCAATTCTGTGCACTTCTATTTCAATTAAGAATACTGTTATATGAGGCCATTCAACGTTCAGTAGCTTTTGGACTTCAGAGGTAACTTTTGTATGAATATGGTCACAAGAAACTAGTTTCAGAAAATTCTGTCGATCAAAAAACAATCAAAATTAAATGTAAGTACTTTTTTTTAAATTTCAAATTTAAGATTAAAGTACCCTACTCGGAAGCTGCTCGTCCAGAAATATTGGTAGTAAATGATGTCATGACGCATAAATTATATTGTTGTTGTTTTAAATTTAATGAAACTAGAACTTTACTTTGAAATAAAATATATGTGTCTGTGGATGATAAAATATTTGTCCACTACCACATTTTTCTTGTGATAGGTATAATTTCGAAGGTCACAATTCGCATTTTTTTTTTTTTGCAAATTTTTCTGTATGTATATTTACTACCTGAGTAACCCATGAAAATATTTTTATGATGTTCAATTTGATATAATCCCACATTTTTTTTAAAAACGAGTGAAATTAGTACATATTTATAAAGAATTTCTTTCCCATTCCAAATATTTAAACAAAGGTTCTTTAAAAAAATTAGTTATTTAAATATTATGAAAAGAAAATGCCCCAAAATCGAGCCAAAACCAGTCCGATCAAAACAGTCAACAAAATTCGTGACGTAAAGAGATCCCTGCGTTTCTATGGTTATCGTGAGGTTTCTGACAAAAAGTTATTGTTAAAAAAGTTGGCGTTGGTAGACCATTGCCACATTCCTTACAGGTTGGCGTGATTTGCGAGAAATTTGCAAATCTGGTTTCCGCTGCTGCATTTCAAGCCAAGATGTTTGAGATCTCTTTACGTCACGTTCAATGCCAAAAAAAATAAGTCGTTTTCTAGCCAACCTCTAACAGAGTAATTTTGATCGCAAATTAAAAAAAAAGAAAAAGCGCATTAAGCAGAAGTTTTATGTTCATGGCCTTTTCGAAAAATTTAGAATTGAATAAAGAAATTTAAAAAAAAATGCCGGAATTGTCCATTGTACGTTTACCCACGAGAAGAAAAAGACAATTTTACACAAAATTGAGGTATATGCAAAAGATACTTTCCCTGGTAAAACTTATGTTTTCTGCACATGTCAGAAAATCTCTATAAATTTTGATTATTGTGTGATGTATGCAGCAATCAATTGTAATAATAACAACAACAGTTGTAAACAAATAATTGTACTGCATTTTCAGGCGAGGTCAACATTCCCACCACCAACATTTCTTTTAAAATACGTTGAAGTTGCAAAACGTTGAAAAGTGAACATCTCTCAACGAGTAATACCATCTTTCCAAAACAGGCAGTTTATATGTCAAAATTAACTTATTCGAACAATTGAAATGTATCAAATCTGAACGTATCAAAACAAAAGTAAATTAAAGTTTTAAAATAGAAGTGCATAATTTTAATATTTCCTTCTGCGCAAGATAAAATTATTCAAATCTGATTACCTTGTACCTGTGTGCTAGGTATCGATTTTCAAAGTCATAATTAGAGAATGGCAACTACTTTTGATTACAAAAATGTGAAAAATTTTGCTAGCTTGCTGGTATTTAAGAAAAAAGTTCTTTCGAAAGTATAGCCACTTTCTGCACATTGTAAAAGGCAAGATTATTAAATTTTTAAGAAGTGAATAGAGTTATATGTCCCTATTTCAACAGAGAGTACTACTGTTCCACTATTACCACTACAAATAAATACTTTGTTACCATTCCATCCACAAGCTAGAAACGCACTCTACTCTACCCGGAAAATACTCTTCTACTCAATCATCTACAACAATAGTTCATTGGGCGATAAAATCAAAATACAGCTTCAAAGAAAGCCAAACTTTTTACAGCAGCTCTTAAACTTTTCCTGATCATACATCAGCCCTGTCCAAAGGGGAGCAATAAACCAAAAAAACCTAGATACGATCAAAAGAAAATAAACTTTTTCTTCAACGTCTTGGTGATTCTTACCTCTCACCTCCCCAATTAAAGTTAAATAAAAGTCTTCCGGAGACAGATAGCCAATCAGATTCATGACAAGGTTGTGAGATGAAAAAGGAGATGGTCTCTTAATTTTTGCCTTTCACCTATGAATGACTTATCAAGTGCGAAGTAAACATATTCTTTAGAGGCATGGTTAGCTAGGGCATCAAGTTGAAGGCAAAAAGAAAGCAGTCCGAATACGAGTTCGAACTGGTTTTGTAAATTATCGTGATCCTTAGCCTGACGTATTAGCTTGAGAACGTCTTATTTTCAAAGCACGTGTTAGTTTTAGTGCATTTACGGTTTGGTGGTGTACAATTGTAAAGTTATGTTTTGTCTCTTTCTGAAAACATTACGAGACTTGTTTTTGTGCCATTAGACAGTGGATATAAATGTTGAAGTATAAGTGCATGTGTGAAAAGTCTCAATTTAAAAATGTTTTGTTACAAAACAGTCACAAACGTAGTTATGTAGAATGATTTGAATATTTTAGTAGGTATAGAAAAAATCCACATATTTTTTCGTGGCATTTTCCTCCAAACTGATTGTATTATTAGTGGTTATTTTTGTTTTTTATCACAGATTATGGATGGTTTAATGACGTTCCTTTGTTGTGTGATCTCTGTGTAACCCTAGTTCCAATGTATGTTTTTTTGTGTAATACGCATCCTAGTATGTGAGTTAGGTTAGCACTTTTAGAAATGTATAGCTTTCATATAAGATCTAACCAATGGTTTTTGGGTAAGCATTTTACTGCACCGTATGGTTTTCTTATAACTCTTACTCCAAAGCATGACTTTCGAATAACCATTGCTCCAATATGCGACTTACGTGCATTTCTTGCATCGACGTATGAAGTTCCGTTAACTCAATTTCCAAAATATGTCTATTGTGTAAATGTTAATTAATAAACATCGTTAATACCTTGCACTAACTATTAAATTATAGCTTTAGTATAAACCTTGAGGCAATGTATGACTCGTATAACATAACATTTATGGCTTTTATTGCGTTAACGTTTCGTTTTAGTGTAATGATTTCGCTAAAATGAGGTTTTCATATAATCCTTGTTGGAATGTATAGCACTCGTTGAAACCTTTGCACCAACATATACATCATGAATAATCATCAATTTACGGTTTTCTTTCTAAATCTCTCTCTAATATTTTTAACTCATGTGTATTTCTTGCTTCAATGTTTGACTGTTAAACTATATATATCTCCAATCCAATAAGTAGAAGGAAATGTATGAGATTGCTTCTTTCTTTATTTAGAAGCCTTAGTTTCTTGAGTCATCGGAAAGCACGAAGAAAAAGGAAGCTGCCGAGATTGGTGTGAGCAGTGTTTCAATTTGAAAGTAGGAAACTCGTAAACAGGGGGGCCCTAGTCGTAAAGATTTGTCACTCCAGGACCTAAATTAAGACTCTCCTGATTTTATTGGATCCCCAGGGAACAGTAAAGTGTCCTTAAAGTGTGATCTAATTGAAAATTGTCCGGATTTTGTCTTGGATCCTGCTAGTAAAGGGGAATGAAGAAAATAATGTTTCTTAAATGGACAGAACATTCAAACTCTTGCAGTTCCTGTAGAGAGTGGCTTTTATTAAGTTGCTGACATCTCAGAATTGCTTTTTTATTCTAAGTATTATCATTAAATCTGAATGGTATGTTCAATATATATATTTGTATGTGAAGTAGATATACAATACGTTAATTAATTTTTGACGATGATTTTTATTTAAAAACAAACTTTAAAGGTAGTATAAAATAATGACAAGTTTGGTGATTTAAAAAGTATGTATTCACAGAGAATATACTTACATTTTTATTACCGTATCCTCTATATATTTTGAATGAAATCTTTTATAAAGTCTATGTAATGTGCATTTGGATTATTTATTTATGTAACATGGACATATATGTTTTATCTTAAATTTGGAATATTTCGTAGAAATATAAACTTATAGAAATTATTGATTTATATATACTCTGCCATAAGGTGTTCTCAGACAATTTTGCAATTTGCTCGTTGAGGTTTTTTGCAGTGATACAAATCCTACATATCATGCCTTTTCAATGCAAAGTCAAAGGAATAAAATATGAATAGTAAGTAAGGGTCATTTCTCTTTCTAATAGCAATCTGGAGTTGAGGGTCTGTGCCATTTAAAAATGAGGGTTCTTGGTAAGGCGGGCATCATCTTGCTTATTCCTATTGATATTTTTCCTCATGCATTCTTTATGGTTTGAGAATCACCACCTTGGTCCTTGGAGGCCGATTGAGAAGTATGTTAGAAGACATGACGGATGTCCGATTGAAGTCAAGCCTGATGTCATGCCCATTGGTATAGATAAACAACTGAATAGAATGATTAACGCTGGAAAAATGAAGCCGTTGCCAGATCGTTGAGTGGACGAAAAATACGGATTGCTTGGATTGTACACAACAGAACTGCCAATAGTGGACTTTAATCAGAAACAATGTGCAAAGAAATATCTACTCAAGCACGTACCCCGCATTCCCACACGATTATAGAAGTAAACCGAGATTGGATAATCGTACATAGTTCAAGAGGCGACTGCAATTTTTGGACCTCATCGAACATCATTCTGAATTTTTTTTATAGAAATTGGAGAAAAGTGAGTAGATTACGAATCCAATAGTCTGCCGTATCAAAAATGGTCAAAACTGATCAAAAATCGACTTGGAATGAGTTGAACTAAAATATGACCAAATATGTCATAACTTGCCGAAAGAGAACACACTTTTTCGTCTGGCAACCCACTGCATTTTAATTTTAAATGAGAAAAAGCGTAAACAATATCTGATCTCTGGCTCGGAAAACTTGCATATTTTAAAAGTAAGCCAAATTGGCGACATCAGTTACGTCATATGTGACGTAATGATTATTGCCAATTTGGCTCATTTGTGAAAGATGCAAGTAAAGCCATAGCCACTCATCAGAATCGTCTGCAACCTTCTTAATTCAAAATTAAAGAGTGAGGGTTAATTAATAAAAAAAAATGCTCATTATTTGGAAAGTTATGATAGACTGAGAGGCGACTGCAGTTTTTGGATCCCATCGAACATCGTTCTGAATTTTTATAGAAATTGGATAAAAGTGAGTAGATTACGAATCCACTGGTCTGCCTTGGCAAAAATGGCCGAAACTGGTCAAAAATCTACTTTTAATAAGTGGAACTAAATCCAATTGCCAAATGTGCCAAAACTTGCCAAATAATGAGCATTTTTTTATTTGGTAATTCTCACTCTTTAATTTTCAATTAAGAAGGTTGCAGACGATTCGGATGTGTGGCTATGGCTTATTTCCATCTTTCACAAATGAGCCAAATTGGCAATACACATTACGTCACTGATAACGTAACTGATGTCGCCAGTTTGGCTTACTTTTAAAAGATAAAAATTAATGAGCCAGAGATCAGAAATCGTTTGCGCTTTTCCTCATTGAAAATCAAAATGTGGTGGGTTGCCAGACGAAAAAGTTTGTTCTCTTTTTGTCAAGTTATGACATATTTGGCAATATAATTTTAGTTCAACTCATTCCAAGTCAATTTTTGATCAGTTTCGGCCATTTTTGCAACGGCAGACCAGTGGATTCGTAATCTACTCACTTTTCTCCGATTTGTATAAACAATTCAGAATGATATTCGATGGGGTCCAAAAATTGCAATCGCCTCTCAGTCTAACACCTATCATCATCAATGAACCTTCTCGTTTTTGTCCATGCATTCCAAACGTAGCAGTTTATCAACTTGTTTATGTGTTTCGATGGTCCTGTCCCGAGCCTATTCTTTCTGCCTATATATTTTGATGTCCCAGATCAACAGCGAACCCATGCTATATGCTTGACACCACGAATTACCCGAAATTGACTAACAACTGTATCTTCATGCTACTTCTGTACACATCAGTCTTAATAACTACTTTTAATTTCACAAACCACTCAGCCAGCAATAAAATACTTGATGTTAGTAAGGTGTAATTTATGTACATTGGTTTTCAATGTTTGACTTATGTCAGTGTCTAGAGGCTTTATGTATAACTAGCTGAATACCCGTGCTTTGCCACGAAATTTTACCATGTGCAATATTTTAGCCAGCTGTGAGGCCCCGCGTCGTGGAAATCCGTCATTCACGTACAGGCTCCAATTTTCGGCGCTTCGCTCGCAGAACGGTTCATCGCAACGCAAAATCGAATCATTGACACAAAAGCACAGGCTTACTTAACTCGTTGAAAGGTTCATGGTTGCGTAAACGCAAGGTCACTTCATACACTAAAAACTAATTGCTACGCAAAGCCCTGATATTAGAAGTCTCGCTTTTATCGAGAAACAATAAAAATATTCCCCGTTAATAACTATAATACAACACCCCTTTAAGAATATTTTAGCACGTGATATTTGTAAAAAGCAAAATTTGTAGGTCAAAACTACTTATGTTGAAAGTTTCAGAGCTCTAATCCTATTAGAAGTCGCTTTTTGTGAAAATATTAATTAAAAATTCATTAAAAAACAAAATAAAATTGTAACGTTCTTTTTGTCAAAAGTCCATAGAAGGGCTAAACTATTTGTGTTGAAAGTTTCAGAAATGTAGTCCAATTAAAAATCGTGTTGTAAAATATTTGTTAATTAATTAAAAAAGAACTAAATAAAAATTGTAACGTTCTTTTTGTCAAAAGCCCAATTAGAAGGGAAAAACTATTTGTGTTGAAAATTTCAGAAATGTGGTCCAATTAGAAATCGTTTTGTAAAATATTTGTTAGTTAATTAAAAAAGAACTAAATAAAAATTAAAAATTTTGTTTTTCAAAAGACCAATTAGAAGGCCAAAACTTTTTATGTTGAAAATTTCAGAAATGTAGCCCTATTAGAAATCGTTTTGTAATTTTTTTTTTTTTAAATTAATTTTCTTAATTAATTAAAAAAAATTACAAAATTGTTAATTAATTAAGAAAATTAATCAAGAAAATTAATTAAAAAATTAATTAAAAATTAATTAAAAAATAACTTATTAAAATTTTAACATTCTGCTTTTTTAAAGTCCAATTAGAAGGCTAAAACTACTTATGTTGAAAATTTCAGAGCTGTATCTCTATTTGAAGTCACTTTGTGAAAAATAAATTAATTAAAAAAACTAATTAAAAAAGAACTAATTACAATTTTAACATTCTGTTTGACATACATAAAATTAGAAAGCCAAAACTTCTTATGTTGAAAATTTCAGAGCTTTATTCCAATTTTAAGTAGGTTTCTATAGATCCACACAGCCACATAGACAGACACAGCTTGTTTTATTATTATAGATTACCGCTATTTGACTAAATCTGTTAATTTGAGTAACTTATGTTTGGTTATTGCAAGTGTTTTTTAATAAATGATTGCTGAACATCTGGAAATAATGCAGGTTTTTACATGTAGTGGAAAGTATAACTTTTTGTACCAAATGATACTATGTACCCTCACGGCAGAGTCACACAAAACTATTCAATAACTAATACAATATTTTCTTCAGGGTATGAAAAAAAAACTTCTCAGTTATAAAATTATTAATCATTTAACTAGATTTCAAATTAAAATGTTCTAAATCGTAGGCTTAATATATGAAAATATATAATAAGACAATTATGGAAGCTAAATGGTTGATATTTTCATGAATTGTAATATTTCGAATAAAAAGCTTTAACGGCATCCTATGTTTTAAAAGAAAGTAAAAATATATTTTTACGATATTTTAAAATAACATTTCTTAAAATTTTCTTACAATTATAGTACTGCGTTGAAGAACTGAAGGCGTTATTCAATTACGAAACTTTTATTATTAAAAACTTCCAGACGATATTTATTTTTAAAATAATGATTTCATTCTTCAAAACTGAGGTGAAAGAATAAAGAAAATAATTCTATTTTCTTGTTTTGGCCACCATCTTTATCTGTAACCGTGTTCATGAGTTTAGTATCGGAGAAAATTTTCGAAAAACGAAACTCGATTTGTAATAATGAATCTTTTACCAGAGGCGTGTGTTTTATTTCTTTCCCATGTCCAGTATTCCACAACGAATATATTTCTTTGAAGTTTTCGTTGAAAAGCTTAGGAGAAGTAAATGTTTTCTTTGGTATTTCGTCCGTTGAACACATTCAATGAAATTCCTTCAAACAATAGTTAGTTGGTTTTTCAGATATTAAATCCGAAGTGCTTATAAATTATCTCTTTTTGCAACAAAACTAAGGACTACATTAAAAGTGAACTTTTAAATTGAAAAATGTAATAATATAATAAATACACAATACCTTATTCGGCAAAACTACTTCTATTTACTTCATAGTTTATATTTAAACTGCTGTTTCTTCTCATCATTCTGTTTCTATTCATGCTGTCGTTTCTACGCCTGTGTGTTTCTATTCAGGCTGTTGCTTCTATTCAACCTACTAATTCTATTCACGCCCTTGTTTCTACTTACTCTGCTGTTTCTATTCACCCTACTGGCACTATTCCTTCTGCTGTTTAGATTCTGGCTGGTGACTACATTGGGTGAATAGAAACAACAGCGTGAATAAAAGTAGTTTTGCAGAATAAAGTGTGCTTCATAATACCTACACTAACCAAACATACATTATTCAAATTAACAGATTTATTCAGATAGCAGTAATTAAACAAAAATCTTTTAGACGCTGACATAAGTCAAACATTGAAAACCAATAAATATAAATTACACCTTACTAACATTAAGTATTGTATTGCTGGCTGAGCGGTATGCAAAATTTAAAGCACTTATTGGGACTGATGTGTAGAAAAGTAGCATGAAGATAGCTGCGTTAGTCAATTTTGGGTATTTCTTGGTGTCAGGCATATGGCACAGGTTCTCCATTGATCTAGGACATCAAAATGTGTAGGCAGAAAGAGTAAACTCGGGACAGGACCATCGATACAGATAAACAACTGGATAAACTGCTTATTTTTAAATTGTCTTATTTTAAAAGTGACAAAACAATTCTATAATTTCTATGATACAAACTTTTAAATTATTTTCCCTGGGATTACAAATTTACAAACTGGAATTTCCGAGGGAATATATATGCAATGCTTTTATAAACAACGTATCCTTCTTTGTCTTTTCTTTTAAATTTATTATAAACTTTTAGTTATTTTACTTTTCGATAAATAGAAGAACTACTTTACATTTCAAATTCCCAATTAGACAAAATACGATCCCAAAAAAGGAGACGTTCACTTGCGATTGTAACCAAATTGCTGGACTAAGAAATTAATATCTTTACAGATTGAGAGGCGACTGCATATTTAAGTAGCCCATTAAACACTATAAGTAATTTTTTTATAGAATGTATAAAAATGCTTTTAGATCATGAATACTCTGGTCTGCCGCGACAAAAATGGCCGAAACTATTCAAAAATCGACTTTGAATGAGTTGAATGAAATTCGATTTCCAAATATGACATAACTTGTCAAATAATGATCAATCGTTTTTATTGGTAACCCAGCGCTCCTTAACTTTTAATGAAGAAGGGTGCAAATGATTTCCCATCTCTGGTGACAAATACTGTGATGGTGTCGTTTACAAATGACAAATACAATACCTAGACACAAGTAATCACTTTTGTCTAGTGGTTAGCGCGTCTGTCTTATGTTCTAGGAGTTCCTGGTTCGACTCCCTGTAGCACACATCGCTACATTGGTGACTACCGGACAACAGAATCATGCTGCCATCTATCGGAGCCTTCTGAAAATACTGCACGACTTCCACACTACCTACTCAGCAAGCAACCTCTGGCGACTCACTGCCATTCGCAATTTACTCAACTCACACGCAAGCAACTCAATCGTTTGCGATTCACTGGGATGGGGCTATGTAGTGGTGTCATGTACAAATGACAGATACAACACCTATGCATAAGTGGACACTTTTGTCTAGTGGTTAATAGACGGCTTGTCTTACGATCTAGGAGTCCCTAGTTCGACTTCCGTTAGAGCATATCGCTACAATACATGCATCTTTTAAAAATGAGCAAAAATGACATAATCTCTTACGTCATCAGTGACGAAATATTTTTTTAAAGCTTTGTATTTGGTAAGTTAAACATATGGATATCGAATTTAATTCAACTCATTAAAAGTCAATTTTAGAAAAGTTTCGGTCATTTTTGTTCCGGTAGATTAATAACTAACTAGCGTTCTCTTTATTCAATAAATATTCAGAATGGTATTCGATGGGCAATGTAAACTTGCAAGCATATCTATTATGGGAGCTTGGAATATCGATAGTATTTCGGCAACGGAATAATTTCGCAGAAATAAAACATATGCAAGGCACCCATAATTAAAGTTTAAATAAATAAATAAAAAATATATATATGTATATAAAAAAAAAAAAAAATTGGTGCTAGAATTACCTGAAATTTGTCCTGCATAAACTCACAGTAAAGGAAAACGCTATGGCAATAAGGAAAAAAAAAAAAATTGGTGCTAGAATTACCTGAAATTTGACCTGCATAAACACTCAGTAAAGGAAAACGCTATGGCAATAAGGAAAAAAAAAAAAAATTGGTGCTAGAATTACCTGAAATTTGACCTGCATAAACACTCAGTAAAGGAAAACGCTATGGCAATAAGGAAAAAAAAAAAAAAAAAAAAAAAAAAAATTGATGCTAGAATTACCTGAAATTTGACGTGCATAAACTCGCAGTAAAGGGAAACACTATGGCAATAAGGAAAAAAAATGAATTTGAACCATTTATTTTTATATCCCTTATCAATGATTTTTGAAGCCAAGATTTAGCATCAGAAAAAATGAAATGATTTTAAAATCATGCTTTTTGAAAGTTGTAATTTAGTTATTATCACGCCGGGGTGAGAATAATTAATGTTCAACATTAAGAAAGCTGTTAAAAGATAAATACGTGCCAGAATAACCTAAAATTTGATGTGAATATACGCTAAATTGGTAAAAGTGGTATGTTTTAAGATGAAAAAAAAAAAAGGTTTGAAAATATGTTTTTCTCTTATGCCATATCTTCTTTCGAATATATACAGGTCAAACTTCTGGTCATTTCCTGATCAGTGCTTTTTAAGAGTTTTTTGAAAATTCGACTTTAATTACGTATAGCCTGTATTCACAACTATTATTATTTTTTTTATTTTTATTTTTTTTACTTAATCATGCATTATATTATTTTCAGTTAAACCACTCTATTAGTTTGATCAAAACATTTATTATTTTTCAAAGACTGATTATATTGTTTTATTTTGTAATTAATTTAAAGTTTACTACTTAAAATTTTTGATATATTTAAAATTGTAATTTTGAATAAAATTTAAATGAAAATTAAATAAAATCTATTAAAAAAATTAAAATAATAAATGTACATTAACGGTCAAAGTAGTACCTTAACTAGCAAATTACTATCGAACTATTAGGATCTATCAGCATTAAAAAATGTGCCCAGATTCGCTTGTTTGTGAAGTACATATACTTATGTTTATATAATTTTTAATGTATTACAATATTTGCAATTATAAACATGCATAATTTTAGGATTTATTCATGGTAATGATAACATATCGATTAAATTCGACATGCTTAATTATTGTAACTATTTCTCCCAATAAAAAGAATGGTTAGCGTGCTAGCCTCTAGACCGCGAGGTTGCGGGTTCGAGTCCCGTGTTGGCATGGGTGTTTGTAAATGTATGTTGGCATGTCTAATGACGAATGTTTCGGCGCATTATAGTCCTCGTGTTGCTGACAGCGCCAGATAATCTGAAACCAACCAACCCAATAAAAAGAAATAAAAATGCCCCTTGGAAACTATAACAAACCATGTTTCATTAGAAATAATGACTGAGGAATACAAAAATTAGAAAGCATTTAATTAATAAACGAAAGCAAACTACAGTTTATTTTTAATTATTATTCCAGTGTTGGCAGATTTTTATTCGTTTCAACTTGAATAACGAATATAAATTGATAATTTTTCACTTTTAGAAATCGGGATTACAAATCTCAAGTGTATTTATCACGAAGTTGAATGTTATGACATTAAGTTATGTAATAACCTGGGAATATGTGTTCAAATAGTACTTCGAATCTAATTGGTTTTATAATTTATAATGAATCCCGATTCACCAGCCTTAGCTTCCAATTATGCTCGAATTGAAATGTATTGCTGTAGTATTTTTCAGGCTGATTTATGTCAAAATATTTTAATAAGAAAAATTCTAATGTTTGAGGGATTCCCCGAAAGGACTAATTAATATTTGAGGAAATTTTTCTTATCAAATAACTCTGATTAAATGTCAAGAATATTTTACAATTTATTTGTTGGTCCCTGTGGTTTGAGTTCTCAAAATGCCAATATATTTTCTTTCGTAAAATAAATAAGAATTAGATGTTTTAGATGGATATATATACTTGAAAAACTGTAGTGGTTAGATATGAATGGACGATTCCCGCATTTTTTAAAAACGATCGAAATTAGTTTATATGTGTAAGATATTTCCAAAACAAAGATAAATATATATAAAACAATAGTTAGAGCAATTTTATTGTATGGAGCTGAAACATGGTGCCTCAGAAGATCAGACATTCAAAAACTTGAGGTTTTCCAGAATTATTGTATTAGAAGAATACTTAAAATCTTTTGGCCTGTTAATGTTAGTAACATAACAATTTTAGAAAGGGCAGACATTACTTCAATAGAGGAAAAAATTAATAAGAGAAGGTGGCGTTGGACGGGTCATGTGTTGAGAATGCCAAAAGATAATTTAACACACGTTTCTCTCTCCTGGGCTCCTGATGGCAAGAGGAAAAGAGGAAGACCTAGGACAACTTTGCAAAGACAAATGCAGTCAGACCTTAAAAAGACTCACGTAAATGGTCTAGAGGAAGCAAGATCCCTTGCAAAAGATCGGAGGGCATGGAGAGGTAGGCTTGATGCCTTATGCTCCAAACGGCGTGAAGAGCCTAAGTAAGTAGTAAGAAATTTCTTCCTGATTCCAAATATTAAAAAAAAAAAAAAATCTTTATAACATTAGTTATTTAAATATTAAGAAAAGAAATAGAGACGTCAAAATATCCTTCCGTTCTCTACAGTAATTGTGAAGTTTCTGCCAAATAGTTGGCGATGGTTTAGTAGACATGTCGTTCTTATTGCTAAAATAAATTCACATGGAAAATTTTAGGTCTGTATTTCAATTTTAGAACCCCACTCACTTCAAAAATTTCCGCTCTTAGCAAATTTTGACTATAGTGTAACTAGTAGCGAATATTTACTTTGAAGTTTTTTTTCATTCAGTTTAGTGTCTGATAGCTCACTTCTTCAAAGAAAATCATAAAAATAGCTGTAAACACAAAAACATAAAAAAACGATATCACTTGACATCCCCCACCAAAGGGGGAAATGTGAAGGAAACCTAATTGGACGGTCCCTTACACCCCTTTAGAAAGGTCAACAACCCGTCTCCTATACCAGGGTGCTTCTTTTGCTTAGAAAAATTCTCAAATGATGAAGATTATTCACAATAAACGCTGCTTTCTCGTTATTTCATTGCGAGAATGAGCTCTACAACTACAAACCGACCTGTACTCAGAAAGGACGATAAGAATGGGTATCTTGTTAGCATGGGCGCCCCCAGGAGGGTGCAAGGAGGTGCACTTGCACCCCCCTGGCTCTTGAAAAATTTAAAAAAATGAGGGAAAAGATGTAAATTCCACAATTAAAAAAGCACACATGGTGTTTATACTTTTATATTACAATGAGCTTTTTTTTTTCTATTAATTTAGTCTTTGTTTCTCTTCTATATCATTTTTATAGCTACTTTCGTGACAATTTTTTAGTGTTTATTGTCTATGATTATTAGTGGCTGATGAGTAAGAAGTATTTATTCCTTTTATTGTATAATCATTTCCTGTGTAGTTCTCAAAATCCTAGGAAAATGTTTTGTTTTTTAAGTCATCAGATATGCTTATCTTGAAATCTATTTTTAGAACTCAATTGCACATATTCCAATACTGCCTTCGTGTTTCATTTTGATTTTTTTTCATTATATTCGAAGTTTGGAAAAAATAAAAAAAAATTTACTCTTCTGTAATTTTGTATCTTACAGTTCCTCTATTCTAAACACCGTCTCTTGAATGCCGTGAGATCTAGTTGTATAATAAAAAAAATCATTAAAAATATTTATTTTAATACTTTTACTATTTTGTATTTTTTCTTCTTCTCTTTAACAGGGTTGCGCTTTCAAAAATATGTACCATGAATTTTTACTATTTTCAAAGATTAGATAGTGTAGATAAAGTCTATTATAATGCATAATTTTTAATTAACATCCCTAAAAAAATTGATGATTTTGATAAAAATCTAGTCTTGCACCCTCTTGCAAATATTCCTGGGGGCGCCCATGCTTGTTAGCACTGTATTAGACAGTAGACTTACTAGAAAATGTAGAACTGAAAAAAAGATCTCGATTGCCCACCAACGATTCTTCGTTGCTTTCTTTTCCTTAATCATGGGAAAATGCAGAAAGATAAAAGAGATGATGTCATTGAAACTGCAATCCTGAAAGTAAAACAGTTTTCGGAACACACTGGTATTCCTATAACTCCTATCAGTGCAAAACACTCAAAAGAAAAACTCAAAAGAATGTTTGCATGTTATAAATAAAGCAAGAAAGAATACTAGCTCTGGAAGTAAAAGTTTTCAAGAATCACTTCTTTTACTCGTTGATAATAGCCCATGACAATGCAATTTTTACTTTCAATTACCCATATGTATACATAAGTATAGCATCCGGTCTCAATTTTTTTTTTTTTTTTTGCATTTCTCCACATTTTGGATTATCCCGATTTAAAATAAAATAAGTGATCTAGAAAAAATGTCTGTCTGTGTGTATGTGGTCAGCATAACTCCCGAACAAATAACCTAAGATATTCAAATTTGGTGTGAGACTTGGTGGTAGCCATGGGACCTACCGTTAAGGTTTTCGTCAAAATCGAGCATGGGCCTAAGGTAGCTAGCTGCCTTTGAAGAAATCATGTGTTTCAGTATGTGCTAAAAAACGGCTCTAACGATCTTGTTCAAAATCGCTGTGGTAATGCATCTTAAGGTGTTCCAAATATCTTCACCACCGAAATTCCCGTAAAAATGCTTTAATGCGTAAAAAGTTGAAAACGAATGCCTTTAAAACATAGTTCTCTTTTCTTGAGCATACCTAATGAACAATAGTTTTTTTTTTTTTTTTTTTTTTTTTTTTTTTTTTTTTTTTTTGAGAGAGGATAATATAAGAATTATCGATAAGCATATCGCCGAAATTCCCATTTTTTTCATTTTTTTTTTTTTTTTTTTAAAGAATATATAAGAATTATCACAAAAAATATCTCCAAACTGGCAATATTTTCTAAGCGACTGGTGAAAATATAAAAATGATAAATTATTCAATTATGCATCAGCAATATAGTGTAATTGAAAGTTGTGCGATGTCCCACATCCCCAGCTATCATGGAATATGATAAATGTTGAATCAAAAAATGATTCTAGAAGATTCTAGAAGATATTGAATTCTTACAAGTTCAACGATCATGCAGTAATGTGGAGTTAGGTGGTCTTGATAAAACACACTTTTCAAAATTCAAAAGGAAACTATCATATATAGAAAAAAACAATTGAACTATCTAAAAAGGAGAAGCAACGCCAAAATCAAGCTTCATCCACAGTAAACACAGGCTCTGAACTATGGATTTTAAAAATTGATGCCCCCTTTAATTCCAGTGATTAGGATGGCTTGGATGCTGCAAGTTATTTATTTGAAGACCCTGAGTTGGTATTTCCTTCAACTTCCAGTGGTGCAAGATGTTCAACTCGTTCTAGGAAAAGTCCTTTAATTGATTTAAAATTAGCCTAAATTCCATTTAAAATAAAAAAAATATCAACCATGGCAGATGGGATTAATCTGTCAGCTGATCAACGAACAGAGTTTATGAGAGCAATTCTAACAGAAGGTGGAGTGCCACTAGAAGAAATAACTCTTGCAATCAAAAGCACCTGGGCGGCAGGAAAACTGAATTAATCTGAATTAAAACTGAGTTCATAGCACCAATACACTCAACTCTTCATTGGAATGGTAAACTGATTCCAGACACTAAAAAAAAAGAAGAAAGACACGCAGTTTTGATACCTTAAATGCTAACTAAGAAGAAGGCAAAATTCTTGGTATCCGAGTCATAGCTAGTGACTTAATATTAAATACCTAAAAAAAATAGATGATTACAAGAATGAAACAAACAGGATAGTTATTTTGAATGCTGTAAAAATCTGAAACGCAAGTTTCAAAATTAGTTGTAAATGTTGCCAACAGATGGCGCTGTAGTTGCGAAATTCTAGAAATTTGTCATAAATTTGTCCTCTGGAATCAGTCGTTGCAGCACGCTAACTTCCTTTCACGTTTAAACAGTGTAACTGTCCAAAGACTTGATAGCTCTGAGTGTCAAAGCACTCTTTATTCATAAGAACTATAGTCTACAACACCATCTGTTGGTAACATCTGCTACTAATTTAAAAATTTAGTATAAGATTTTTACAGCTTTCAAAATAAATATACTTTTTGTTTCATCTTTCGATAGATCTTTGTTTTTGATTTATTTACTTTTAAAATCAGGAAGTCTTTCGCTGTAACACAACAGTTGCAGAACAAGCAAGAGCTACATTTGCCCTCTCAAACAAGTAGAATATTTCAGATAATGTGAGATTTCTTGTGTTTGGCATGAAAGATTCCAACTCAGGATGGAAAACAGGACCTTGTGTTCTTCTAGAAAACCTCTTTGATAAGATTTTTGTTCTTGCTGTAGACATCACATCCTTTGACAGAATATTACATTCAATTTTCATGGAAGTAATATTGCGTCAAATAAACACCTATTATATTTAATTTAGGAACTCTATTTGGACAAATATCAACAAAAAGGAAGGATAGTTTTCAAACCCTAAACATTAAAGACAAAAATTTTAAAACCATCAAAGAAAACATAATAAAAGATTTAAAAAGAATACACTCTATCTGAAATAAGGAAGAATTTGATACCTCGTTCGGATTATCCGGAATGAGGGGAAATGATGATCAATCGGGAGTCACACACATTTTTTTTTTCTAACTCCAAGTGAAATGATTTCAGGGGAGGGGGGCTACAGCCTCCTCACCCCCCTGGTCACGCTCCTGCGAAATATTAAATAGGTAACAGAAATCTTATAAATTATGTTTTTATAGCATAGGTTATCGATAAATATGCGTTTTTATTCTGTAAATAGAAAGTGTTTTATCTATTATAGTTCTTTCATGATTTAAGTATGAGAATTTTAGGGATAAATCAGTTTTTCGAATTGCTGGGGGTCAGATCTTCATTAAATGACCTGAAATGTGGTACATGTTATTATTTTTACATAGAAAATAACATAGGAGGGGTGCATCATGGATTTTCAAAAAAGTAAGTAAGTAAGAAAGTAAGTAAGTAAGTAAGAAAGTAAGTAAGTAAGTAAGTAAGAAAGTAAGTAAGAAAGTAAAATAATAAAATTAGTAAAATTAAAAAGTAAAATTAAATAAATAAATAAATAAATAAATAAATAAATAAATAAATAAATAAATAAATAAATAAATAAATAAATAAATAAATAAATAAATAAATAAATAAATAAATAAATAAAAAATATTTTCAAATAGGAATATGCAATGGCCTAGTAGGACAGTTGCCATATCCAGTACAGGTTGGCATGATTTGCTAGAAACTTGTAAAAACTGGTTTCATCTTCTTCCTTTTAAGCCAAGTTGTTTCAGATCAAGTGACGTCACATTCAAATCGAGCCGAATGAATAGTTTTTCACGCCAAAACTTACAAGCAAACTTAGGTTGAAAAATTAAAAATAAAAGAAAAATTGTATTGAGCAGAATTTTGTGTGTTCATGTCCTTTTCGAAATATTTAGAATTGAATAAACATAATTAAAAAATGCGGGAATTGTTCGTTATTTGGACTTTATTCTCATTGATTAACGTTTACAATACGACTATATGTTAAGAACAAAGTTGTGCTCATATAAAATCAAGAAATTGCATCTACATTTTCTCTCTCAAAATCGATGTTGTTTTGCAATAAAATATACATTTTAATAGTCTTCTATGAGAAAAGAGTAAAAAATGACCCGTATTAAAATTCCTTTTTAAATCCTTTGTACAGGGTGTCCAGCGAAAAACTCCCTGATTTTAAATTAAATAACCTGATTTTAATTTAAATTAAATAATGACTTAAAATTAAATACCTAAAAAAATAGATGATTAGAAGAATGAAACAAAAAGAATAGTTATTTTGAATGCTGTAAAAATCTGAAACATGAGTTTCAAAATTAGTTGTAAATGTTGCCAACAGGTTGTGCTGTAGTTGCTAAATTCTAGAAATTTGTCATAAATTTGTCCTCTGGAATCAGTCGTTGCAGGCACGCTAACTTCCTTTCACGTTTAAACAGTGTAACTGTCCAAAGAGCTCTGAGTGTCAAAGCACTCTTTATTCATAAGAACTACAGTATACAGCGCCATCTGTTGGTAATATTTGCTACTAATTTAAAAATTTAGTATAAGATTTTTACTGCTTTCAAAATAAATATACTTTTTGTTTCATCATTCGATAGATCTTTGTTTTTTAGTTATTTCTTTTAAAATCAGGAAGTATTCGCTGGATACCCTGCATTAGCATTGTTTTGGTTCTTGGCTGGTGGAAGATATATTCGGAGTGTTGATTAACGCACTTGCCCTCAACCATTTGACTTCAAACATGGCAGACTCGTTGTATATAACAGTGCATTTTATCAACTATTAGGCGAGGGGGATTGGGAAGGAATCAAAATCCTTTTTGAAATGTTTTTTAATGTATTCTAAATGTACTCACATCGGAAATTCCGGTAAATTTTTTATAAAAACATAAAGAGTTTTAAAACGGACATCTGCAACAAAAAGTCATCTTCCCTTGAGCAATTCCTCATGAGCGATTGTCTTTCTTCCTATTTCCTTTACCGAAAGGAATAAACAATTACTAACTGGCGAATATCGCTAATTTGGCGAATGTTGCTAATTTGAAGTTCGCTTGTGCCAATGAAATAACTATTTGCCAAAAATATCATCAAACTCGCCAAGTTGGTCTACGTCTTGAATTTATGTAGTGTTATTGGAAGTTGAGAAATGTTTGACACCTTTATTTGCTGAAAGAGTGAATATAATTTATTGGTTGCGTATACCATCAAATGCGGCGGAGAAAATGGTTTATTCTTTACAAAGATGCATTTCTTTTCTTCAGTTAATCATTTAAGAAAATTACATCCTTAGTACTTACCCTTAGTATTTAAAAAAAAAAAAGGTATTATTTATATTGATATGGTAAACGACGGTTCATTCTTTCTAACAAAAAAAATTCATGTTCTTGGAACTCTAAAATACATCATTAATTTCTATTCTATGTTTTGCAGGCGCTTGAACGCCAACTAAAAAACACAACCCTTTTCCACTAATCATTATTAAACACCATTACCGTGGCTTTCTAAACATGTCACAACACTGTGACACCCCCGTCCAAAAAATTAAATCTTCCAAAATCCTTTAACGAGATCGTAATAAAAAGAGCCCCGGCGTAAACTTTAGTGATTAACGATTCCTCCATAAATAACTCTGACACCAATAGCCACAAAACTTTAAACTCTGGACATTTTTATGCAGAGCAAGGTACAAATAATTTCAACAAAGTCGTATGGGGTCTTTTCTTTGATCGATAGCCTTTAGGATTCATGGAATTTCTTTTCTTGTTGAGGGGCTCTTTATATTAATTTGGAGCTTTGGTTATTAGTAGGTGAAATGGCTTTCATGGGTTGGAGTTTGGAAAATTATATTTGTTTTAGGGCTTTGTTATAAAGGTATGGCTGATTTGTTGATGTGTTTAACTTTCTGGATGAGTTAGATTTAATTTTCATTGAACTTTTTATTGATTGGATGTCCACTTTTAAATTATAGTATTTGAAAAAATTATAAAAATAGGGGGGGGGGGGTTATTGCTTTGTAAGCTGTTTTATTATGTACTGCTATTATTTAACTATCAAAATCAATATTGATAGGCAATGTTTCGGCATAAAATTATAAATAGTGCACATATTTCTTTTTAAAGGTCTGTTTTCTTGAAAGGTATTTCTTAATAGTAATAATGCATGCGTGACAAAGTTGGGAAACCGTGAGTTAATCAATAAATTTTGCGATTATATTGCATGCTCTGATTGTCGGATCGTTTGCTTTGAATTTTTCGGGAAAGTTCGCATGCGAGGATATAAAAATCGTCAGGAAATGGAAAGTTGAGTAAGTTTGATTCTGAGAACTGCTTTGAAAAAAGGTCCGTATTTGCTTACTATCGTTGTATCTAGAGAAAGGTTTATCCGACAATGGTTTAAGAAAGTACCATGAGCATCTGAACGAAAAATAAATTATAAGTTTTTATTTTGTGAAATCTGTATTATTAACTTCTCGAAAAAATTTGGGGCAATACGTTTGTGCTTGATTATGCAAAACCTAGTTATCTTCAAATGCTAAGTTTTTTAAAATGGACAGCTCTTATTTATATGGTAGAAGAGTGGGTTACAAGAAAGGGATTTGTTTCATTTTGTGAATGAAAAAATATAATTAAGTGTTGTACAAATCCTGAAATCAAGGTTATATTCTTATGTTTAAATTTTTTGAACTTCTTAGATTGATTTTAACTGGGTTTTCTCGCATTCGATTTACAAATTTGGGACAGATTTAATTTAACTATATTTTGAAATACCTTCTTATATTTTTGTTTTTAGTTGTTTCTTATGGTTACTCGGCACATTATTACACTTATGTAGATTTTGAGAAATAAAAACTCCTTTAAGGGGGTCCAGTACCGAAATTTCTTCAAAAATCCCATTTTTTTTTTCTGATTTTAAAAAATAGTTCATACATTACTGAAGAGAATGATATTTTTATCTTATTCCTCCGATATTTTTATCTTATTATCCGGTGACTAGAACGCCACAAAATTACCTATGATTTAAACATCACTAATGGGCGTAACACATTGAGGCGTCTGCTTAAAGTGCGTTTTTCAAGCACTAGTGTTTTTCACAGATGTTGCATATTCAAATCGATATATTTCCAGAACCACTAACAATCGGCTATTCAAATTTTTGGAGCATTTAATTTATATAGTTTTAAATATTTAGTCTTCACAGAATTTTATTTTTTTAATTCTGTTTTAAAATATAACATTTAGCATAAAAGATAACATAAAAAAAAGCAAACATTTCAATATTTTAACTTTGAGATTATGTACTACAGAAAGCTTTCACTTTGAAAAAAAATTATTTTTTCTTGACTTATATGAAAATACGCAAACATCAATTACTATGGATTTTTCTTGGTTTTTAATTTTTTTTTAAATAACTAAACACAATATTTAAAAAAACATTTTCTCAAAGATATATAAATAGTATCTCATACATAAAATAAACTTTTGACATAAAAATGTACATAAATAAAGTTTTTTTTTGTTTTTGGTACCGGACCCCCTTAAAGTTCCACCCACTTTAAAAGGTCAAAAAAGTTAACATGTATGACAAAACGTTATAGACTTTCTTTAAGGTATACGTATAGGCTTCAAATCTCAAATCTAGCAAAAATCGGGGAAGATTTGTAAGGCCGTAAAAAACAAAAGCAAAATAAAAACAATACAAAAGAAGGAAACCCTATTAAGGAGGAGCATACTAAAAAGGAAATATATAATAATTAGTATAATAATAACAGTTTTTTATATAAAAAATACTTTTTTAAAAGTTATTCGCAGATTGTAGTTTTTTCGATTTTGCATTTCATTCAAACAGTAATAACTCCAGTTTAAATAATATTTTTTGAAATTTGTTTTTTGCTATATAATCTGCATGCATTGTTGAATGTTTTGATCCTAAATACTAAGTATTTTGTAAATAAATATTTTTTGAATTGAATTTTAAAGATAAGATTCTGTAAAAAAAAGCTTGGATTTTTCTAATAGATTCAGTTAAAGCAAGATATCACAAAATATACACTCTGTAAAATTCTGTTAATAGGGTCAAAACATAGAACAGGGTATATTGCATCATTGAACACTAAAATTGTATCTGTGAGTGAATTAGAATTTTTGTCATTACCGTTCGAAATTAGTCTAATTAGTTGATTAAATGTTAACTGATTATTAAAATTGAAGAAATTAAAAAAAAAAAAAAAAAAATATTTGAAACAGTTTAACAAATAACGTACTTTTCAAGGTGCAAAGGTCTAATTTTTAAATTGCAAATTAAAAAAAAATGTTGAATCCTATACGTATACCTTAACCTAAAATCTGCACATGACATTTTTGCAGCTTAAAAATACTTAGATAAGAAAGGTTGTATTAATTTTTTTTTTTTTTGAAGTAAGAAATATGAATTTGGGACCACACACAGAAGTTCAATTATATTTAACACCAAATATTTAAAATTATTAAAATTCTAATGTGTAATTTAAATTCTAGACAAGTGACAAAATATTATAGACTTTCTTTATTCTATAATAAGCTCCGTATGACTTTTTTGCCGCTTAAAAATACTTTGATAAAAAACGTTGTGTGAAAAACTTTTCAAAAAGTGAAAAATATGAATTTAGAATATGAAGTCCAATTATATGCAATAAGATTAGTTAATACTTATTAAAATTCTAAAAATAAAATACACATTGCTTTCCGTTGAATTTTCTGTATCTTTGAGGTGGCACTTGTGGGAGATGACTTTCTGTGTATATTTTATTGGACACAATAATTTCAATGATTCTTTATAATTTCACGTAAGAAAGTAGACAAGACTAAGTTATAGACTGGTCTAAAAAGGCTTGAAAGCTATCTATGAATGTTTCTTTGTCCCCATTAATTATTTATCTTGAGTATACAATACAAGAGAACGGGATTTTTCAAAAACACAATTCATGATATTATACAATTTATGAAAATGTCGTTTAGTTTATAGAACTGTCACAATGAGATGAACTGATACAATTTATTTTATATAATACATTAGGGTTTCAACAAGGTTCGTTTGCTGTTTCAACAAGTTGCTATGTTTGAGTATGATAATGTTACCTTATACCATAACTTCAAAGCCCTCGTACATAATACTACATTCCTCAAATTTGTCAGAGTTAATTCCCCATGTGCTAAGCATACGTTCATACCTCCTTGTTCCTACAATGCTCGTCCTATCTTATAGCTTATATGTGTTGTAGAAACTGATATGCATGGTCATGTGCTTAAGTATAACTTTCCTAAAGTATAACTTTTGTTTTAAATTTTAAAATTAATAAATATTTTTTTCAGGCAGTGAGTAGTGCTCTTATATATTCTCCAAACGTCAGACTCGATCGTGTAAATAAAGCGTAGAAAGACTAGTATCGCAAACCTAACATAATTTATTAAAAACTGTAAATGACTAGATAATAACAACTACTTCCCTGAAGGAAGTGATCCTACTCTCAAACAGAAGCAGTTAAGACAACAACAGTCTGTGCAAAGACAGAGATTATAAATACACATAACGTACAGTACGGTTACAGTAGACTGGCGTGAAATTTACATAAAGGCAGTTCAGTGGCAGGCCAAAAGTTCTACATAAAGGCAGGCAGTCTGATCAGGCTTGGCGGCAGTCTGAGCAGGCTCCGTGTGCTGGTCGCCACAAATCATAAATGGTACTTTGCTGACGTTCATTATACATTTAAAAAACGATTTAGAAAAAGTATAGACCGCCAAGTGCCATTTGAGTGTGGTTCCATTGTATAACAACGTTTGGGCCACGCTTGCGACCAATAACAATTCACCTTTAAAACCAGATTCGATTTTTTTTATTCCATTAGCCAATCACAATGCACAATTAATTTTCCCGTAAGAGTAACAATTGACTGTGACTTAACCATGCATAAACTCAATATTTTTGTGAAAATAATTCTGCAAAAGCTTATTTTTACAAATTAAAATTATCTCCTGATGCTTTCCAAGTTTAATCCCCTTAAAATGGGGCATGTAAACAAGGTATGGATCGATGGATACGTTGTTGCGCTTTTCCAGGAGAAACATTCTTATTTTGTAATTAAAATCGTGGTGAAACGGATGCTATAAAAATGTCAAGGTACAAAATGGAGTAATTTATTAATGGATGAATTTATAAAATTATAAATTCATCATTGACTCCAAATAATGTCATAATAAAGTCCAATAATAACATTTTCCATATTCTCTGAAAAACTAATTTTTAAATTGTTTAGGGTCTCCAGGTAGCACAGCAGTATTAGCCAATCTCGGAAACAGGGGTTCTACAAAAATTGACCAATCCACGCCGAAACTCGAGCATCGTTCAAAATTCACGATTTTTTAAAGAATAAACATGTCAAAACCACCACAAAACATATATTTTACAATTCCGTCCTTTCTAATAAAAATATATTTCAATTTTAAAACTCTGCATCAATATTTTAAAATTTCCAGTATATTTATCCTGCACAGGGGGAGATTAAGGGGAGTTAGTACTTTAAAATTTACAAATAATAGATTTTGTGTTTATTATTGTTTATCAAAATTCAAATTCTCCACTTTAAAAATATACCTCATTTGTAATAATACCTCAACTAGAAGTATTTTTAATAATTTTTTGGAGACAAAATTGGTATCTATTAGTGTAAGCAAAGTTTTCTTTAAAATGCGTTTTTCTCAAAACTACATTTTTCAAGTTTCACATATCTTTTTCTCAAAAATTGCACAAACTATCTTTCTGAAATTTTTACCACTTATTCCTTTTGTGTATATGTATATACTGAAGTGAGTTTTTGTTGTTATTTTAAAAATCTTTTTTTGTTTTGCCTTTTTTCAGTTAAAAAAAAAAAAACTTGTGATTTTTAACAACTTTGAGTGACTTTCACGAAGATCCATTAAAAAAAGTAAATGAACTAAAATCAAAAAGCTATCTTCAGTCAAATAACAAGTGTCTTCTAAATGCACTGAAAAAAATTTAACAATTTGACTTGTATGTCAATTACTTTCTGAAAAAATGGTACATGATTATTGCCAAATTAACATTACCGGTATAGAGAATACTAATTCCCTTTAGGTATACATATTCAATTGAGATGATTTTTCTTAATTTTTAGGTAATAACTTGAAACTGTTTGGTAGTACATCAGTATTAAAAATGAGGCATTTATAAATATAAACTTTTTTCCGTTAATTTATTAATTAGCTAATTACAGTTAAAGTGACTAATTTGGACTTTATTAGAACATACATAAATAAACTTTTAATTAACTTAGAGGAGTGATTTTTACTACAAATAAAAGATATTATATTGACGCATGTTCTTATAGGGAATTTTGAATTTGGCTTCAATATTTATTTAATTATAAATTTTTAAATAAAAAGTATAAAAAAGTACATAGTTTTTAACAAAAAATTAAGATTAAAATAATCATAAAAATTGGTTTATAACAATATATGTTAGATTCTCCATAGAAAACACATTCACAACTTGTGTCTTCAGGACAAAATTAGAATTTTGTAAATCGGACAATTTATTATGAAGTTATGACCGTTGGCGTAAAGTCATATATCACCAAAATGTCATTCTTCAGAAAACGCGTTTAGAGTTTACTGCACTAATGAACGTGATACAAAACAGGTTCACAAAACCCACTGTAATTTAAAAAATAAATTGAGTCTTAGAAAGAAAATGGTATTATTTCAAAGGTAATGAATTCGGGAATATTTTAAAACAACAAAAATGCAGACTTGAGTCAAATTTTGAAATTCCTATTGTATATGTATACCTTAACCAAGAACCGCAGCAACGGGCAGTCTACAACAGTCCACATTGGGATTGGCCAATGTTGCGAGACATTGGCCAGTTTATTTGAGCTACTAAGGTCCAAGAAAGATCTAAGATAATTTATACTTTTATATCAAATAAAGTTTCAAAATCCTCCTATAAGCAACCTTATTCAATGCCCCTCAAATTGCTCCACAAGGGGCTAGTCGCCTCCGCAACGGCCTCCAGCCGCATGATTAAAACATAAAACCTTGTTATTATCTCAAGATACGCCCCATTCTCCCTGCGTCGTGCATGACCAAACCACTCCGCAATGAGATATCTCACTCACCCAGAATCACTAAATTTAAAGTCACCCCTCTGACGGAATGATCTAATTAGAACACGCACAAATGTTTCCGCTGTGTTATCAACTTGGATAGGGTGCAAGGAGGGGGGGGGGGGAGGCTAGCCCAGAGACTTTCTCATTTGGTGTGCGCAACATTAAAAAGCTCCGGGCTTATCTAAGATGTTCACATTGTTCGGTCAACAATGTATGTTGCATTCAGATTCTGTGAATAGGTTTATGCTCGAATGGGCTTGAGTTGCTGTGGAAACCGCTTGGATTGGGTGTTAGAGGGCAATTTAACATTTTTAATGCTGCTATTGTTAAGCATATGAGCCGTTGATGCGTAAAACGGGTAAACGTCAAAAATGTGGAAGCCCCTGGTTTGCTTATGATATGGGGAACATTAGTACATGTGTAAATGTCTTGAGACAACAAACAATCTTTATACAGAGTGTCTCAAAATGTTTTTAATACGGTCAGCATATTTAACCCCATTTATCTAAGTATTAAAGCATGGTATTATAGTAAATTGCAAAAATGCTCAAAATCGGGTAATAATAGGAAACATATAATAAGGGTAATTAGCGTCTTTTATTAATCTATTTTAATACGCACGTGCGCCGTTGATGCATAAAATAGATATAACGTTGCAGGTGCTGACCGTCTTAATAAGCAAGTCGTGGTCGAATAAAAACAAGAAAAAGGTTCCAAAGGTGAGGAGGGCCGTAGAGCCAGGTGACGCTTGGCTAGAACAGAGTTACAATATGTCAAAAAAGTTGTAACCGGTCCAAGCCAGTTTGAGGCAGACAATACTAGATTCAGGGCGTATCATGCTAATTCCGGAAAACGCTAGAAAATATTACATCGAAAAGGAAAGTTCCCCAAATGGGAATAATACATTATATAGATATAAGTAAAAAATTCGGACTTCTAGGGGTAAAGATTCAGGAGAGTGTTATTACCCTTATACTTATACGTTGGAAAAAAAGCCACTAATGACAACACACACAAATTATAACTTATTTGGGTCTATGTTACGTTACCTAATTTACAAGATTCCAAACTTTGGGCTCGGAGGTATAAAATTCTAAGCTATGCTTTAATTCTTGTTCAGAGGAATTGAAAATACCTAGGAAAAGTTAAAGTTTCATTGTGTATTTTTCAAGGTTTATAAAACACATTATTTGTTTTTGTATCATTTAAAATTTTAAATGTTATGTTAATAAAAATTTAGTGTTACAATAGTTGAAACGGCCATATTCTTCATTTAGAATAATGTTGGTTTTCCTAAGCGGACTGTATCTCACAAACTCACACAATATGGTTGCTTTCAAAACGCTAATGTTTGCACAAAAAAGAAACTCCACAAGTTACAAAAACACTTTACTTTATTCTTCAACGTTTACGACTCGGTACAAAAACACATCTGCCGTCTCGACTGCACTAGAAGCTTTTTAAAAATAGAAAATAGAAAATACACCAGTACCGCCACCTAGTGAGTTAAATAGAAACATAACGTTAAAATAACATTTTTCTAAGAATCAAACATGCCGCCCCCTTTGAAAGCCCAAAAGGGGTTTTAAAACTTACACAGTTAATTTAAAAAGAACAATAAATATAACAAACTGCTCCTCCACCAATATAACAATATGTATCAAAACCCGGTAATATATAAACCTTATTGACGCTTCTCTTCAGCTGTCCCTGGTTAGTGTTAACAGTCACTACTCGCACCCTTGAATCAGCACCAGCAAACAATTTCACAATCCTGCCCAGTGGCCATTCCAACGGAGGAGTATTCTCTTTCTGAACAATAACCATGTCTCCATTTTTCAAATTGGGTTTACTAGTCCACCACTTAGAGCGAGGCTGTAATCCTTGAAGATACTCAGCGGACCATCTACTCCAAAATTGATCGCGGAGTCTCTGGATCAGTCTCCATCTCTCCGAAAGACCTAGAGATCTGGATTGATCAACTGGTTCAGGAAAACCAAGAACTGGACCACCCATAAGGAAGTGAGCTGGTGTTAATGCTGTTAAGTCTGATGGATTATGCGACATCTCTGTTAGAGGTCTGCTATTTAAGCAAGCTTCAACCTGATAGAGAAGAGTACAAAACTCCTCAAAATTCAGTAGAGCAGAACTCGCTGTTTTAAACATAAGTCTCTTAGCACTCTTCACAGCAGCCTCCCACAACCCTCCAAAATGTGGAGTATATGGAGGAATGAAGACTCATTCAATTCCTTTCTCGGAACAGAAATTCTGCACATCAGCTTGCCTACACAAGAGAAATAGATATCGAAGGTACCGTGATGCACCTTTAAAATTTGAGCCGTTATCAGAGGCAATCCGACTTGGGCAACTCCTTCTAGATATGAATCTACGCAGTGCAGCGATGAGTGCTGTCGTTGAGAGCTCTGATACCAATTCAAGATGCACTCCCTTTGTTACAGTACAAATGAACACGCATATGTAAGATTTGAACTTAGTCACACTTCGCTTATGTGCACATTTAGTGTAGAATGGACCTGCAAAGTCCAAACCTGTACTTCCAAATGGTCTAGTCTGTGTGATTCGATGAACCGGAAAATCTCCCATTAACTGTGGAGAAGACCTAAGATTAAGCCTAAAACACTGTACACAGTTTTTAAGCTGGTTACGAACAACTGATCGTCCGTCTACAAACCAAAACTTTTGACGGATTAAAGCTAATGTGAGCTGAGGCCCAGCATGAAAATTAGACCTATGATAATAATCAATTACCCTCTTTGTAAACTCATGATTCTTTGGCAACATCATGGGGTGCTTCTGATCATACGATAACGAAGCATGCTTTGAAAGTCTTCCACCCACACGAAGAATCTTGTTAGAATCCAGAAATATATTTAGGCACAATAGCTTACTATTCCTAGGCAAGGGCGTTGCCTCGCTGAGATACTTTCGTTCAGTCGAAAAGTATACCTCTTGAATTAAACGAACTATGATAATAATGGCATCTTGAAGCTCTTTAGAAGTCAAATAGCTAGAAATTCTAGATCCCGGAGAACGGCAATTTCTTATAAACCGAAGAATCCAAGCACAAACTCGAATCAATAGCATGTAAGAGGAAATGTCTTCAATGAATTTTGGTAAAGAATTACCTTGGCCACACAAGTTGTCAATTTCTTTTCCTCTTTTAACACATCTTCAAGACATGCAGAACCTGAAGGAATTTTATATTCCGTAAATTCAATAGGTTGTCTTAACCAGTATGGTCCATAAAACCATTGATCACAATTCACCAGCTCTGATGGAAGAAGACCTCGCGTCCCAAAATCAGATGGATTTTCTATTCCACGTACATGACACCATTTCACGAATGGAATCATTGATTGAATTTTGGATACCCTGTTGGCAACAAAGGTTTGCCAACGATATGGCTCTGACTTCAACCACGTGAGTGCTATAGTGGAATCTGACCAGGCTATTATTTCACGAACAGATAAGTTAATGTTTTTTTTAACAGAGTCCACCAGTTCGGATAGCAACAATGCTGCACACAATTCTAGTCGAGGTAACGATTGCACCTTTAAGGGCGAAACCCTTGTTTTCGAAGTAAGCAACGACACATAAACTTCTGAATTTGAAGTAAGACATCGTAGGTAAATCGCTGCACAATAAGCTTTCTCAGTTGCATCACAAAAAGCATGAAACTCAACCTCAGTGCATAGAGAATGAAGAACAAATCTAGGTATTTTCAACTGCTGGATTAAATGTAGCTCTCTTCACAACAGAATCCACTTCTCATTCATTTCATCTGGCACTGCTTGATCCCAAGTAAGATCACATTTCCACAGTTGTTGGATTAGAATTTTCATAAATATGACACACGGAGCAAGGAGTCCCAAAGGATCAAACACACGGGATATGTCAGATAATATCTCTCTTTTAGAAAACCTGGACTTGTCTTCCATTGGAGCCACTGTAAATCTTATACAGTCAGAATTTGGGCTCCACCTGATACCAAGAATTTTCACATTACCATCTGTATCACTGAGAAGAAAATTCTCGTCTCTTGCCTCATCTGGTACTTCGCTCAGCACAGATGGAGCGTTGGAATTCCATTTGCGAAGATTGAAGCCACCTTTTTTCATCATTCCCTTCAACTGTCTCACAAGCTCAATCGCTTCTGATTCTGAAGCAGCTCCACTCAAGAGATCGTCAACATAGAAATGTTCTAGCGTTGCAAAGGAAGCAAGAGGATATTCATCTTTTTCATCCAGAGCCAGTTGCTTTAAGGTTCTGGTACTAAGATATGGCGCACTTGTTGTACCATATGTCACCGTAACCAATCTAAATTCTCTTACCGGTTCCTCTGGCGATTATCGCCATAATATCCTTTGCCAGTCACAATCATCTCTATGGACTTTTATTTGCCTGTACATTTTCTCAATGTCCACATAGACAACGAATTCAAAAGTTCTGAAGCGAAGAAGAATCGGATATAATTCTGGTTGAACACGTGGACCAACCATTAGTAAGTCATTCAAAGAATACCCAGTAGAAGACTTGCTCGAACCATCAAACACCACTCTTAATTTTGTTGTTGAGCTGGACTCTTTAATCACAGCCTGATGCGGGAGATGATATACCTCAGATTTTTCATATTCGGAGTCAGGAATAATCTCCATATGACCCAAGGCATGATATTCGCGCATAAACTCTCTATATTGACTATATACATCTGATTTTGATGATAAGGAACGTTCAACGCACTTTAGCCTCTTAAGTGCAATCTGTTTAGACTCGTCAATTTTCGACGTGTCCGTATGAAACGGAAATCTCGCTATATATCGTCCATCCTCTTCTCTGATATGGTTATTCACATAATATTCTTCACATAACCTATCTTCCCTTGACTGCAATTTAACCATTGGCACAGAGTCAAGTTCCCAAAACTTCTCTACTACTCGGTCACTTAGCAACTGAATATTATTTACGTGGATAGACGAGTGTGCCTCTACACCAGAAATCGAATCTGCTACTATCCACCCCAAGTCCGATCGAACAGCCATAGGTTTACCTTCACCCAACGAAAATGACTGCCCTTGCAGCATTGGAAGTGCTATATCCACACCAAGAAGAATATCCACTGGACCACTTCTGAAAAATGTGGTATCTGCCAACTGCATATCACCAAAAGTACCCAGACACGATGAATCCAAACTACAATGCGGAAGCTGACCAACAATTTTTTTTCACAACGTACATTGAAGTTACAAAGGAGGAATTCGAATCAAAATGAGGAGAAAAGCTAATTCTACAAACACCACTAGTACATGCATCTGTTGAACCCAGACAAGAAATTACAACATGTGCTCTCTTTTTTGGTAATCTCAGTTTATCCAAACATTTATTTGTAATTAAACTAGCTTGACTACCCGGATCCAACAAGGCGCGACACAACTGTACTTCCCCAAATGCATCCCTCACTTTCACAACAGCAGTACACAACAGTACCTGATCACTCGAACCAAAGTCTGAACAGCAGGAAACAATTCCAGACCTACCACTTTCGACAGCACCCCGAACGGAATTCCCATTACCAGGCACAGAACCATGTGACACAACCTCCGATTCAGTAACAGAGAATGAAGTCGAATCACTAACTCCACCCTGCGATTCCACTCCCGACGACCGCCTGTTTTCAAAGTGTAGCAGTGTATTATGAGACTTTTGGCATTTGCGACATTTATAAGCACTCTTACAATTAAAACTACGATGAAACTGGCAGAAACAATTAAAGCATATCCCGGCACCCTTTACAAATTCGACACGTTTATGTACAGACATTTTAAAAAATGCATCACATTTGCTTAAGTGGTGATATCCCTGACACAAAGTACACTGAGAACGGGTTTCTGAAGCCACTAGAGTGACTTTCTTACTAACACTCTTTTGAACTCCCTGATTTTTTGACACAAGCGATCTAGAGTGATTTGTAAGAAATTGCAAAAGTTCATTAAGAGTAGGGATTTTGTCCCCATCAAGAGACCGCTCCCACCAACTCCTTGTAGAAGAATCAAGTTTAAATTGAACTGAAAACATAAGAATTGTATCTGCAGCACCCTCAATTTTCAACTCTAGAGTTTCCAATAATCTCACATATTCTTTAATAGAATCCACTAATTGCAAAATATTATTATGCGACTCTGAATTCAAACACGGCAAATTTAGTAATTTACTCATAACTGAGCTCATGATATCCCGTTTGTGAAAATATCTCTCTGTTAATAAGTCCCACGCAATTTTAAAATTACCATCTGAAATTGAAAGTGACTGCACAATTTTATGAGCGTCGCCTTTAAGTACACCCTTCAAATACTGTAGACGCTGAGCATCTGATAAATTTGCATTGTTGATCACAGCTGCTCTGAACAAATCCGAAAAGGTTATAAATTCATCCAACACCCCAGAAAATGTTGGTAAGGATAATACAGGAAGTTTAATCTCGGCATGTTCAGACACTGCTGGCATAACTTTCTTTACAGACGCGCTATTACTACAGCTCCATACCTTGGTGTCAATTTTAGCAAGCATTTCATCAACAGTTTCCAAAATCCCCTCCCGTTCTTCAACAAAACTTTCTATTTCCTCATCTCCATATCGCACAACAATTTCATAAAAAATTATTGCCAACTCATCCACAATTTTAACAAAACGATTTTTTCTAACACCAAGCTCGGCCAACTTTAAATTCTCAAAGTCATCTAAAGTTTTATTTTTCAATCGAGTGAGTGAGGATTTAGCTGCTTTCTTTTTGTTTAACAAATTATTAAACTCCATAGTTACCTAATAAATAATCCAATAATTTGTAGCCTATTCCAACCTCCAAAACACAACACGCAAAAATCACCAGTAAAATATCTAATACAAGACCTTAAATTTAAATCCACTGGGAGTTAAAATAATGAAAAAGATGTAGATAGGAGAAACGAATTATTTCATATTAATACATAATGTTTTAGTGATTTGGTCCAGACAGTTAAAACGATTCAAAAGATTTAGGTAGATCAAACCTATTATTTCATATTACTACATAATGGTTTAGTGATTTTTTCCACGTGCTGATAAAGATCTTCAATGCAAAATTATGATTTTAGATATATGCTATAAAAGTTCAAAACAACATGAAACATCTACCAGATAATCTTCCATACATTAGTTATTCAGATATTAATTATAACATCTGTTATTAGATCCACTGGGAATTAAAACAATGAAAAAGATGTAGATAGGTGAAACGGATTATTTCATATCAATACACAATTTTTTAATGATTTGGTCCAGGCAGGTAAAACAATTAAAAAGATGTAGATAGAGGAAACCTATTATTTCATATTTCTACGTAATGTTTTAGGGTAATTTTTCTAGGCAGTTAAAACAATGCAAAAAATGCATATAAAAGAAACCTATTATTTCTTATCAATGCAAAATGTGTCAGTGATTTTTTCCAGGCGCTATGACCGAATGTTCTTTGTATGACTTAGGTTAAATTTTGTATGAGAGTGCTGATAATTATAAATGTGTTTAATTAAAAACACGTGATTTTAAGAAGTGTGCCATAAAATTTCACAAGCTTTTGAAAAATCAACCAGATAATCTTCAAGGCAGTATTAGTTAAGAAATTTGACAGACAGTAAAAAAAGCATAAGCGATAGATAGGAGAAGCATTATGTGTCCTATTAATTAACTAGCTGAATATCCGTGCTTCGATTTCAAAAGTTACCATATACATTTTACAATCAAAAGGCCATTCATGCATTCCATATTTTGGACATTCAATCATATTTCGAGTCTTGAAATTTGTTTTATCGAAATGGGAATACCTTACTTTAATTGTTAGACTGAGAGGCGACTGCAATTTTTAGACCCCATCGAACATCATTCTGAATTCTTTATAGAAATTGGAGAAAAGTGAGTAGATTACGAATCCTCTGGTCTGCCGTGGTAAAAATGGCCGAAACTGGTTAAAAATTGATTTTTAATAAGTTGAACTAAATCCAATTGCCAAATGCACCATAACTTGCCAAATAATGAGCATTTTTTTTTATTATTATTTGGTAACCCTCACCCTTTAATTTTCAATTAAGAAGGTTGCAGGCGATTTGGATGTGTGACTATGGCTTACTTTCATCTTTCACAAATGAGCCAAATTAGCAATAAACATTACGTCACGGATGACGTAACTGATGTCGCTAATTTGGCTTACTTTGTTTAAAAAATACAAGTTTTCCGAGCCAGAGATCAAACATCGTTTGCGTTTTTTCTCATTGAAAATCAAAATAATGTGGGTTGCCGGACGAAAAAGTTTGTTCTCTCTTAGGCAAGTTATGACATATTTGGCAATCGGATTTTAGTTCAACTCATTCCAAGTCAATTTTTGATCAGTTTCGGCCATTTTTGCCACGGCAGACCAGTGGATTCGTAATCTACTCACTTTTCTCCATATTCTATAAAAATTCAGAATGATGTTCAATGGGGGTCCAAAAACCGCAGTCGCCTCTCGGACTATGTGTTTTCCCTTGTTAACATGTGTTTCAAATTTTATAATTGTGACTAGATTGGAAGTTGGGTTATAATATTCCCTTATATGGATCGTTATGAGCCCATTTTGATGCTTTAAAATCACTTCATCAATACTGGAAGAGCTTAAGGGGGTCCAGTACCGAAATTTCTTCAAAAATCCCCAATTTTTTTTCTGATTTTAAAAAATAGTTCATACATTCCTGAAGAGAACGATGTTCTTATCTTATTCCTCCGGTGGTTAGAACGCCACAAAATTGCCTGTGATTTAAACATCACTAATGGGCGTAACACATTGAAGCGTCTGCTTAAAGTGTGTTTTTCGAGCACTAGTGTTTTTCACAGATGTTGCATATTCAAATCGATATATCTCCAGAACCATTAACAATTGGCTATTCAAATTTTCGGAGCATTTAATTTATATAGTTTTAAATATTTTGTCTTCGCAAAATTTTATTTTTTTATTTCTGTTTTAAAATATAATTCTTAGCGTAAAAGATAACATAAAAAAAAAAGAAAAAATTTCAATATTTTAACTTTGAGAATTTTTTTAAATTTTTTTAGTTTACCTATCAAAATTATGTGAAGACAAAATTTTCTTTATATAATTATGTATTACAGAAAGCTTTCACTTTGAATTTTTTTTTATTTTTTCTTGACTTATATCAAAATACGCAAACATCAATTATTATGGATTTTTCTTGGTTTTTAAATTTTTTTTAAATAACTAAACACAATATTTAAAAAAAAAATTTCTCAAAGATATATAAATAGTATCTCATACATAAAATAAATTTTTGACGTAAAAATGTACATAAATAAAGTTTTTTTTATTTTCGGTACCGCTCCCCCTTAAACCTAGTTTACACTTTTAAACTAACCAGAGGTTGCATTTACCTTGAAATTCCTAATATTCCATAAATTTTTTTGTTTCTCCCTAAAATCCCAGAAATTTTCCTAATAATTCCTAAAAAAAATTAAAAACCCGAAAATTCCCTGATTTTCCTCCAAAACCCGTAAAAACCGATATTTCTAGAGATTAATTTAATTGAATTCACATTCTTGCCAAAATAGTTCAATTGTTTAATGTTTTATAAAACTAATGGTATATCACTAAGTTAAGTTAGGTAAAAAAAGGTACGTTGAAGTTTTAAGGGGACTTGGTACCCTTCAAACTCCTTTTTTTAATTTAAGCTTTAAAAATTATAATTTTTACATATTTGGAAGTAGTATTAAATAAAAATTGAATTTTACTAAAAAAAAAGTTCACATAGTGCTTACAATTTTCAAAATTAAAGAGAAAAATAATAATAATAATAACAATAATTTCAAATTCTATCTTCTTTTTCATTTTTCAATATTTTTTCCTGATTTTTTAAAAATTTAGTAATATACTTTACCTTTTTAGGCATCGGAGGATTTAGATCAGCGTCAGCCACTAGGCGGTCCGCGGGCCGGATTCGGCCAGCGACAGCTTTTTCCCTGGCCCGCCGGCAGTACAGAAGAGCAAAAGTAAAATTTTGTGGAAATAATTTTAGTTTGTCTACAATAGTATGTGTTTACTACCAAAAACCGCGTTTTCCATTGAGTGGCCCGAGTCAGTAAGTCTCAAAAATCCTTTTTTTTTTCTGAGACTGCCAGAAAGAATAAAAACAGCAATAGTTTGAATTATTATCAATGACAATGACGCATTCCTTAGTTTTGTGCTTATGATATTCAACCCCCACGATTCGTGAATGGCTCAATTCGATATCTGCTTTTCTGAATGTAATTGGCAGGAGTTGGGTTTTTTAATGCATACCTCTTTTGTTTTGACGTGACAAGAAGTATCGTGATCTCTATGACTCCAGTGCAATAATGGCGTCGAAGAATAGTTTTAAACGCAAAGTAGATAGTGAAAAGCAGACCGGCCGTCATCGTCTCGCAATTGAAGATTTAGGAGACATGGTTTAAATATCTTTATTGATCATGAGTTTAAGTCAAATCACATTGTAATATTGCCACTAAAGATTAAATTCTTTTATGACTTTGATTTACGATGTCAAGAAAATTATTTTTTTAATTATTTGAAACAATAATCAAATATCAATTGTTATTTTATAAATATAAAAAAGTTAAATTATTGTTTCAGTTTTCAAAATTGTTTTATATTGTTGAATCTTTAGTAATTATCACAATTCTAACATTGAACATATGTAGTAAAGCAATATATTTATTGGCCTATTTGGTATAAATCTGCGGCCCGCGGAAAGTTCCAACTTAAGTCATGTGGCCCGTCTCTAAAAGTTAGTGGCGAACGCTGATTTAGAATAAGTAAAATAGTTAAAAAAATATATATATAATTACTGTATGTGTAGGTAAAAAAAGCGTAAAATGCGGGTTATTTTCAACATTAAATCTATAAAAAAAAAAAAAAAAAAAAAAAAAATATTTGATTAAAAAATCCATGACTATTTTTTTCAAATAGATATTAAGAATGACAAATTAATTATATGGCTGCTATTCTGCTAAAAAGTTATTTACAAGTTTACTTTATTTTTTTTTAAATTGAAAGTTTTTTGCCGGTATCTAAACAAGCTTTGGAAAGGATATGTCTGTGTTAGGAAACTATGTCAGCTTCAAAAGAAATATCCTTAAACTTTTTTGAATTATCCCTAAAATTATCGGGCATTATCCCTAAAACATTCCTCAAATTTTTTGAATCATCCCTAAAATTCTTACCTACATTTTCGTTGGTCGTAAGGGTAGCGCTCTGGCCTCGCATGCCAAAGGTACCGGGTTCAATTCTAGGTTTAGACAAGAATGTTCATTGATTTGATGTTCAGAATCCACTTTAAGCTGTAGATTTTGGCCTTATTAGCTGTCATTGAGCACAAATATAGGTCGTTGAGGGTACAAACCAACCAACCAGCGAACCAGCCAAAAAATCAAACCAGGAACTCACTGCTTCCCCTGCTAAGAACCAGACTCTACTTTCCGAATATTTTATCAAAAACATAGTCAAGGTGATATTTGCAAATTTTGCAAACAATTCATTCGAATTCATGGGCATTTTCATTCAAATCAAATTCTTTAACTAAAAGTAACATTCCTTTTCCCAATTAAATCAAGACAATACTGTTCTCTGATCAGCCTCCACCAACAGAACCATTTGTCGGAAATAATCTACCCGCGTGTCCTTAGTATTGCTTCCAGAAATGAGCATTTATTTAATCTCCATTAAATTCCAAAACAAAGCAAAACCCTTGAGTCTTTTTATCCCAAACAAAATTCTTGACAAAACAGTTCATATTGATATTTGGTTTACGATTATTTTATTTTCCTTTATCTTATTTGTCAAAAAAATTTCAACAAAATATTGAAGCATGATCTACTCCGGTGGTTAAGCAGATATTTTTCTTTCCAATACTGGTTAAGGCATCCAATATCGATCGACAACACAGTCGGATCTTTTCTGTATCTAAAACACTGAGAATTTATGTTTTTTAGAAACAGTCCCTTTTTCTCTGTAAAACAATTGCCTCCTCACGTTACTCTGCTAAATCTACAAAGTGTCTTGTAAAGTTAGTACCAACTCGTAATAATGAATATTTCAAAAATGAAACAACCTATCACAGTTTTATTCCATTGAATACATTATTAAGGTGTACAATTTGGTTATTAAAATACATTTCCCCGTATGCACCAGCATTTTCCACACATTTCTGGAATTTTTTTCGAAACAGAATTCACAGCTCTTCTTAGTATCACAACTGGAACATTTTGCAAACACTTACCGGATACTTTGCGCATGGCTGTTAATGCCCCTTGGTTTTCATTTGCACCGGCATTTATCGCACATTTCTGGAATCTTTTAGAAACAGAATCCACAGCTCTTCTTAGCATCACAACTGGAACATTTTGCAGACACTTACCGGATACTTTGCGCAAGGCTGTTAATGCCCCTTGGTTTTCATTTGCACCCGAATTTACCGCACATTTCTGGAATCTTTTAGAAACAGAATCCACAGCTCTTCTTAGCATCACAACTGGAACATTTTGCAAACACTTACCGGATACTTTGCGCAAGGCTGTTAATGCCCCTTGGTTTTCATTTGCACCCGCATTTACCACACATTTCTGGAATCTTTTAGAAACAGAATCCACAGCTCTTCTTAGCATCACAACTGGAACATTTTGCAAACACTTACCGGATACTTTGCGCAAGGCTGTTAATGCCCCTTGGTTTTAATTTGTTCCTTAGCCCAAAGTGTAACAATCCAAACCATGGGATATTAGCAGCCTTGAACAAAGTATCCGGGTGTAAACTTTGTAAATGTTCCAGTTGGTATCCTAAGATGAGCTGCGGATTCTGTTCCTAAAAGATTCCAGAAATGTGTGGAAAAATGCCGGTGCATACATGGAAATTCTGGAGATGTAACTTAATAATCAAATGGTACATCTTAATAATGTATTCAATGGAAATATAATTGTGATAGATTGTTTACTCTTTTTAATATTTCATTGTTATAAAAAGATACTGACTTCACAACCCCTTGTAGTTTCTTTTAAACCTAAGAACCATCAGCTACTTTCCGTATATTTTATAAAAAGCAATGTCAAGGTGATATCTGTCCTTTTTGAAAACAATTCATTCGAATCCTCATTACCCTGTACGAGCAATTTCATTCAAATCAAGTTCTATAACTAAAAGTTACATTCCTTTCCCAAATTAATTCAAGTCAATAACGGTCTCTTATCAGCCTCCACCATCAGAACCGTTTGTTGGAAATAATCTACCCGTATGTCGTTAGAGTTGCTTCCAGAAGTGGGTATTTATTTAATCGCCATTAAATTCTAAAACAAAGTAATCGAACGCAGCGGTGCTTTTGTTTAATTGATTTGTAAATAAATGAGTCCATCTCCTTATTGAGCAAATAAATCCATTATTTGTTCTGAAGTACATTTACGTGCTGCTCGCATGCGAGTTATTGAATAGTTTTTCTTGAACAATGCGAACTACCTGCGTTATTATTCGTTGTTTTAAATGGTGCGTTTCTGAATTGATTAGTTTGGTGGATTTAGTTTTGGCCTTTTCATTATGTCACTGAGTTCAGAGTAATTAGTGTTCTTGTTGATAGAGCGTTTGCAATTTCAATGTAAACTTTTGTTTTCATTCAGGAGTAGTTTTTTTTTTAATGTATTTAATAATTAGATATAGAAAAAGTTAATGAATTATCATAATCTATGAATTATTTTCATGATAATTTTAAATGAAGTTCTGATCCTGAAATGTAACTAATTATCAGTTTGTATTGTTCTTCAAGAACAGAATTGAAACATCCATTGAATCACATTGATATCTATTTGTCCGTTGAAATATTATATTGAATAACTCTGAACTAGTATGATAACTTAAAGGAAATTCAGCACTAGTGTATACGTACCAGATATTATTCCATATATATAAAATGATATAAGTATAGATGACTTACATAATGTATGTGTAGACATAAGAAATGACATAAGTACAGATGACTTACATAATGTATGTAACGTTACGAATTTTTGTATATTTGTAAATATTTCGGAGTGTTAATTTTGTAAATAGTAAAATTTATGTACATTTCGCATAAGGCAGTGCAGTAGTTTGTCTGAGCTTGGCTTCCCTGCAATATGGGTATTGATGCTTGATAACGAGTTTTACAGAGGTAACTCTGGGAAGCGAGTTTTAAGGAGCAGGGCATTTAACTTTATGGTAATGGCAATCACGCCAAATTGGCGAGATAGAGCCAAGTTGGCGAAGGTTTTGGCGACTAATTTGTGTCGCCAAATTTGTCGAGAAATCGCCAAATGTCGCCAAACTTGGTGACCATTTGGCGACATTTTCGGTCCCCATATACATGCATAGGACTTTTCGACTACGATCTGGAAAGTTCTCCAAATATCTACCTTTAGAAGTTTCAAAAGGTTCGACTCCTCTCCTATATAAGTCAGCCAAGAGAGCGAGGTTAGTTAGTTAGTTGTTAGCTGAGTCCATTAGTTGACTGGAATTACGGATACTGAGTCTCAATGAGCGTTCAGAGAGTTCCGAAAGCGAACTGTATTGCATTGTGTTTTGCAGCGATTTGAGCAGTTGTGTTGTCAAGTTTTTAACTGCTGTTTTGTGCTCTATTGTTGTGAAAAGAGCTGTATTCTGTCCACTAGAACGAGAAATTCTGGAGTTGTGAGAGAATCTGAGAGGAGTTATATTGGAATAAATTTCTGCAACTTTTGATCTGCTTTGGCTTCAAATCGTTCGAACCCATACACGCAACAGTATAAACCTAAGAAATGACATAAGTATAGATAACTTACATAATGTATGTATAGCCATAAGAAATGACATTAATATAGATGACTTACATAACGTATGTGTAGACATGAGAAATGACACAAGTATAGATGATACCATCTCAAGTAGCAAGTATGTATGAGTCAAGAAACATACGGTTGTCATGGTGGTGCAAGAACTTATTAGTCTAAGAAGGCAGAGAGAGCAACAGTAGAGTGACTTCTGGCAAGGTAAAATAAAAAGTGATAAGTCGAACACAAATCCAGCTCTGTTATAGGCAACCAAATTTGTGGAACGTTTCGCGGAAAGTTGGATTGAGACCAACAACACTGTGATGACGTTGATGACACTGAAATGACTTATGCAATATAAAAAGTAGATTGCATATTGGAATTACATTAGACAGGGTGTCTATAAAATGTTGGACATATTTTGATGTTGAATAATTCATAAAATAATGAAAACAAATTTAAATTGATAACACTAATGGTTAGATAGACTCGAAAACTTTTATGGCCCTTATTAATGGACTTCCAGATGTGCGCCGTTCGACGAAAGGAGAATATCAAGACTGCAGTCAACTTCGCACCAGTTACGGGCAAGCATGTCAGCATCTACAGAGGCAACTGCGGCTGTAAACCTAGCCTTTAAGTCATCAACATTCGATATTTTCCTCCTGTAAACGATGTCCTTTACGAATCCCCAAAGGAAAAAGTTGGATCAGGTGATCTGGGTTGCCAAGTGAGGAAAACATACTATTAATAACGCGTGCAGACGATATTTACAAAAGAAACGAGAAAAACATAAAATTAACATCACGGGCCGCCGATATTTACAAAAGAAATGATATTCGAATGGGAAATGGAAAATTTCTATGGCAACGCTCACTATAAATGAAAATATACGAGTTATTCTATGTATAGATGCCATAAGTTTGTTTGTATCTTCATTATTTTTTGAATTATTCAACATCAAAGTGTGTCCAGCATTTTATAGACACTCTGTAAATTAGTACTTCTGAATTTCTGGAGTTGTTATAATCAGAATTTTGATATATTTATTTGCAGCAAGTAGAATAATCTTTCTTAATTTTCAACTCTTCCAAATCTGACTGTAAAAATATTTAGATTAAAAACCATAGAGAAAGAATAAGAGTGAGACAAAAATAAAATAATTTTCCCGGGTGTAAGAATCAAGATTGGCAAAGCCTTATTTTCAAAATGTCATTTGAGATGTTTGCATTTGGCGTTAAATAATACAGAACGTGACATTTGGAGAAATATCCAGTTATTGGACAAAAATAATTAAAAAAAAGGAAAATTTAGCTGATTATTACAATAATCCAAAGTGTGAAATAAAATACGGACTCTATGTCAAAAATGGTAGCATTCTGAATAGTTTAAAGCCAAATGCAGCAATCCCAAGTTGTAATTTCGCCTCATGACTTGGATCAAGATTTATCCCATGTTTAAGCTAATATTGTTGCGGAATAATCTATATTGATTGAGTCTAACACTTTTAGTCACACCTCTTGATTCCCTACTTATTCAGAGGCAGGAAACCTAGCAACAACAATAACACACACTAGTCATTGTACTCTTTCCAAATTACATTATGCAAACAGAAACACAATATTAACACTTTTAAGTGTTAACAAGTGGTATTCAATCATGTTCTTTATTGCCATCACCTCCAAGTGACAGGTACCGACCATAAACAATTTTTCGTGCATTTCCACGTGATTTCCCCTAAGGCATGCCCAAATCAAGAACCTAGCAACAGCACCTAAAACGCCCCTAACGAACGAATCGGAAAATCGCCTTAAATGTTCCAGAACGTCCTGACTTGGGCAAATCCCGGAGGGGACCCTGGCAATACTTAGTTCGGATTGTTGAACTTTCTCCATTAACAAGATTAACACACACAGACGGAATGTTTAAAATTGGCTCTTTTGAACCGGGCGATAATGGAATAAAGCCAAGCAGGAATTATTGCGCCCGAATTACTAGAACGTAGTTGGGGAAAGTGGGAGCGAAGGGGGTGTTTATGTATTTTCTGTTCCTAGAAATTGAAATAGATTGGAGGTTATTGAATAGAATGTTTGGTAGGTGTAAAATGGATGGAGTCGAATTTTTAATTCGGGATGTCTGGTTCTCGAGGGGATTGTTTGGGGATGGAAGTTATGAAATGGTGTATGGGGAATGTGGATTAACAGATACCTGGCATTTTAAAACTAAAAAACGCTTAGGAATAAATTAAGCAGGGATAAATTATACAGGATGGCCTTTATAAACTTCATCTGTTTAGAGCCGCATAGTGGCCGATGTCTATTTCTTCATAAAACTTGGTTAGCAGATTTGTGCGCCAAGTGGAGTTATGGCAATAAGGAATGATATTTATAGGATAAACAAGTTTTTTACTGACGACTACAGTTACAGTCTAAATTGTTTGTATTTGTTTTAAACGAGACAGTTTTTTGTACGTTTTCAAGTTTTAGAAATGTGTTATTCCCCACAAGCTAATAATCAGACTATATAGCCATATAATCTAACTAATACATACAAATACATACAAATTAAGCCTCTAACATTTAACTTAATACAAGCTAAAGTATTCCAAATAATCCGAAGTAAGAACATATCGGAAATACTTACCTATGGATATTTGGAACTAACCTTACCAATAGACTTAACCTAGTAGGTTCAATACACAAAGACAATGTGAAAACCGTTCGAATAGACAGTAAATTGTCTACTGGGCATTCTTTCCGAATCCAATGAAAATAAATAAACGAACACGAGAGAGACGCAAAAAATGTTCCCTGTCTAATCTACTATCGAAATCCGATGATTTAAGTGAGAGGAACCCCGCAACTTGGCTTCTGGAATGGAACGCCAATAGGCTTGGCATTTTCCAATAACTCTCTGGAAGCTTCTTTCGAATGGAAACTGCAATCACATTAGGGTAGGAAATTGCCTTCAATAGGATGAGTTTGAGTCAGCTCTTCATTCCAAAAAAATATCATGTCTTTGTTCAAGGTAATTAGAAAATGAGCTTCCCAATCAATGTATTGGGTATGGTTGCAAATTTGTAGCGTAATATGAAGTATAAATTGGATGGTAATAAAATTATGAGATGGTTTGTTATTAAGTTATTTGTTTTGTATTTGTCATCTCTTTAAAGGTTTGAGAGACATTTTAGTCAAAGCTAGTTTGAGTTAAACTTTGCCCAACTGATGGATAAGAGCCGGGATGTTTGACTTCTTTTTCGGAAGATTTGAGAATTGTATTTTAGTGATGGCTCTTTTCAATATTTGATAGAAATAAATTGTGTATTACGGCGCGATTCTCCGGACTTTCTACCAGTTAGGGTGAAAATGTAGAACAATTTTTTCTTAAAAAAAAGTCCCGGTATGTCTTTTCTCACTCTTCCAATTCGATATGTTGACCTTACAATAGTCAGATTTGCCAATGATTTTTTTTTTTTACCATGGTACAGATGCTGAACAATCAGTGCTTCTGGAAGCTGGAACTGGACTGCCGGTTGGATATTTTCAAGGACACTAAGGGAGCCCCTGTGGAAGTGCATTGATTTTTTACTAAACACTTTGTAAGTTATTTTAATCAAATTTTACATTTTTTTTATGATTTTTAACTTTCTGTGAAGTTTTGTGGCATTTCTAAATTAGGTACATTTGATTCAAATACTATGTATATTAAGTAAGAAGGAAACACAGAGTGTTAAATGAGAAAGACTAAGAAACACATTACTCATTAGTAATACGATATTACAGTGAAATCTCTATAAATTCACGAAAACACTTCTTAGTTTAGAGACGGTTAAATTAAATCGAACTCTTATTAGTTTATGTGAAAAGTTCAAAGAAAACAGAGGCAACTAAGTCTCCTTTTACCATGTCATTTCATTATAAATTAAAACAATCACTGAACCAAATTTCAATAAGCCTTCCGAGATGCTGTTAAAATGAACCAAATTTCAATAAGCCTTCCGAGATGCCGTTAAAATGCATGACAATTCCCCAAACCCCTTCAAAAGACGCGAAGCAAAAGCGTTGTAGAGGCATGAAATCTTACAGTAAGTCTTCAGAAATCTTCTGTAAATGAAACTTAATTTGGAAAAGATTGTATTTCCGCTTACTTTGAAAGTGTCAGTTGTAGAAAGTACAATCGATGGAACAACGAGTAAAAATCTGGTGAAATGTTTCGAATAACTAAGTTCCCTTTTCATTTTCTCATTTAATTTAGCTCTGCCACAATGATTAATTACTATGGTATTGTATTTCATAAGAGAGAAAATATGTGATTTAGAAGATAAGTCATTAAATAAATCTATTTTCCGGTAGAATAGAAAAATAATTGTCGTTGATTTTGGCAACATAATAAGTATTTTAGAAATCCATTTGATGTTAAAGTCAGTTGATTTATATCCCCACTAAAATTCAATTTTTAAAAAAATATTTTCCAAAAATCTATTAGTTTTGATTAAAAATATTAAAGAAATAGACCATTTAGAATATCAGAAAAATATTCAAACTAATACAAACGGTTTTTATCAACGAGGCATATTTCAAAGTGAGTTATATCGGGAATACAGGTGGTACTGCTTTACAATACCATTTTAGATCACGAATTGTACAGGTAATAAAGCAGTGAGAGTTTGAATTTTTTTTGTTATATGATGAAACAGTACATACATTCTGACACAGGTATACCTAGTTGCTTTTAGAGTTGATCCCGGATTGCATTATGGGACGTACAAAATTACGTCACGTGTTGAGGGTGGCGGGAGAAGGGCTCGTCCAACGCGGTATAGGCTATGCCAAGGGAGACGGCAGAGGGGAGGGAGGGCTTGTTTGACGTAACAATTCCATTTTTGAGGGAAATATACAATAAACACCATTTTTTCAGCACTTTTGAAAGTGAATCAAATGAAAATTAAATTTCAACTTGAAGTTCAGTAATTTGAGATCACTTCAAACTAAAAATATTTAACTGAAAGTTCCTGTTAACTGAAAAAGCTATCTGAAGTTCCTCTCACCATGCCATTTATTTCCAAGGTCATTCATGTTCAAAGTCACGTACAAGTTATATGTATCACATAAATAACATTAAAATAGACAGTTTACTTTTCTCACCCTCAATTTGGCATGTTCTTAATCGATGCAAGTATTACAACTAGGTAACTACTTATACTGCACAAAATATTAATAAGAAAATCTATTTAGCAACAAGAAACCTTTGCTTCACCGGATTCCTCCTAATGCCACTTCTATGGTCAATTCGACGACAGTAAGTTGTGCGAAGAGATATCTAATTAAATTGTGGCAGCACCATCGCATTATCAGAAAATCGTCTGCGGCTATGGATTTGAAGAATGGTTCTTTGTCTGAAGGTGGACATAGAAAGGGTCTGAGTAAATTGCAAGTGGTTGTGACGATAATAGATGCAGATTTGAAAGCGTTCGGTTGATCGATTATAAGATGGATGTCTTGATTGCATTTGGAAATTGGTTTGCCTATAAATGCTAATGTCATTTGATGGCGTGTGACAAGTCTATTGGCATTTGTGCTGCGTCTAAATATAAATGATTAATTTTGCGTTGTAGAATTGGAATTGACTTTGGTGAGTTTGAGTGTTTTGTTTATAACTATTGATACTTTGAGAAGAAGTGTTTTACTTGTACTCCAGAAAATTCTTAAGGGAGACTCATAAGTAAAAACCTAAAATTTGTATTAATGAATTTAGTAATACCAATTTTTTTTATATAAATAAAACATCTATTTTTAAACAATTATTGACACAATCTTTTGTTTTTATAAAATGTAATTTTTTTTTTATATTTTTGTTTTTTAGTGTATTTTGGCCGAAATATACGCCTTTTTAAAAAAGACTACTCTTCCTTCAATTTTTAATACATATTTTTTTAATTTCAAAACTAAATAATGATATTAAAGTAAACTCTAAAGATATAGGGAGATATTTTTTTTTAATTAGTTTGCAGGGGATTTAAAAAAAATGTTTTGTGATTTTCACAAGAAATTTCTAAATTTTCATCAAACATTCCTATTTTTTAATTCTTAAAAAAAAGTTAATACAATTTAATAAAATAACTCCCCCTACATTTATAAAATAGATATTCAAGATTTCAAAAATATAAACAGTTTAAATCTAAGTAAATTTTTCTACAAGCCTTAGCATTTTAAACGCAGTCAAAATTGGCAGTTCTAGGTTTCGAAAAAAAAAAACAACTTAAAAATAAAAACTTGCGCACAACTACACGGTAGATCGGTATGTTAAAAAATCGAATGTTTGCAGTTCCCTAGAAGTTTGAAATTTCTCCCATGTCTTTTTGAATATTCTTATTTGTTTTGAATATAAGAAGATTCAAAAAGACATGGGAGAAATATATATATATATATATATATATATATATATATATATATATATATATATATATATATATATATATATATATATATATATATATATATATATATATATATATATATATATATATATATATATATATATATATATATATATATATATATATATATATATATATATATATATATATATATATATATATATATATATATATATATATATATATATATATATATATATATATATATATATATATATATATATATATATATATATATATATATATATATATATATATATATATGTGTATATATATATATATATATATATATATATATATATATTGTTGCGTTGTACGGGTTCGAAAGATTTGACGCCAAAATCAGATCAAAACTTGCAGGAATTTATTCCAAAATAACTCTTCACAGTTCTCTTTCAGCTCCAGAACTTCTCGTTCTAGTAGACACAATACAGCGCTTTTCACTTCAATAGAGCACAAAACAGCAGTTAAAAACTTGACAACAACTGCTAAATCGCCGCAAAAGACAATGCAATACAGTTCGCTCAGTATCTCCAGTCAAATAATTCAGTGACTCAAAATCCACGAACTAACTCAAGTCCGGAATACAGCTCTCACAATGAACGTTGAGAGACAACTAACTCAGTGATTCAAAATCAACTAACTTCAGTCAACTAACGGACTCAGCTAACAACTAGCTCCGTGACTCAAAATCAGTCAACTTCAACTAACTTCCTCGGCCGACTTATATAGGGGAGGGGGAACTTTCGTGAATATTCCAGAGATAGACATTTGGAGAACTTTCCAGAATGTAGTTGAAAAGTCCTATATACATGTACAAGGGATTCATGTACCCATACATGTACCGAAAATGTCGCCAAATGGTCGCCAAGTTTGGCGACATTTGGCGATTTCTCGCCAAATTTGGCGACACAAATTAGTCGCCAAAACCATCGCCAACTTGGCTCTATCTCGCCAATTTGGCGAGATTCCCATTACCATAATGTTAAATACCCTGCCCCTTGAAACTCGCTTCCCAGAGTTACCTCTGTAAAACCCGCTATCAAGCATTGGGAGGCTCATTGCTGGGAAACAAACCATTGCATTGTCTTATGCGAAATGTACAGAAACTTATCTATTTACAAAAATTCGTAACAATATATATATATATATATATATATATATATATATATATATATATATATATATATATATATATATATATATATATATATATATATATATATATATATATATATATAAATGTTTGGTGTTTAATTTTTCGGTGAAAATGTCGAAATGAAACGTTTCTGAGCGTATATAGATCATCAAGGCCTACTATTCGAGCTATAACAGCACTATTGCTGGTCAAATAAAATTTGTGGCCGAGTACAAACTGAAGACAACTAATTCAAGAGTTATAAGAATGAAACAATTTTATTCAAAAGTTCGACAGAACAAGTCTCGACAATTCGCGATAATTTTGTTAATTCTCTGCGCCACTTCATGCCCATTGATGGAAAATATATCTAACATGTCATAAACTAAATCTTAATATATGAAGCTACTTTCAAAATTTACTTTTTTAATTACTAGACCCTTAACAGCTGGAATCATGAAAAAGAGATGACATTAGATTGGTCTCATTTTGAGAAGTGGTTCTGAAACCAACGAAAGAATTGCTTTGACATGGGCGCCGGATGGAAAGCGGAAGAGAGGGCGACCCAGGTTAACCTGGAGAAGGATGGTCACAAAAGAACGAGACAAACTAGGATGGTTGAGCTGGTCACTTGCCAGAGAGGCCGCGCTTAACCGGAGGGAATTGGCGTCAACGATTGCGGCCTCATGCGCCTACCAGACGTGATGAGTCACAAGGCAAGACAAGACTTTTAAAACTTTCAAAATATTTTTGAAAATGAAAATTTTATTTTAATATTTCATATAATTCAATAATTATCAATCTGCAAGATATGGTTCTCGGAGAAAAGTAACACATGGTTTTAACTAGAAATTTAATTAGTTTAACTTATAGCACTTGCATGTAGTTAAAGGTAAGAAATCATTGTCCTTAAAACATAACTAAAATACCATAAAATAAAACTTTATAGAATATAACCGAAGAATTCTAAAAGAATGTTAAAGAATCAGCTACCTTTCTAATCAGTAAAATTCTTTTAACAGTATGAAACTTTATTTCGTCTTCTGGAGTGTACAGAACCAGTTTCACAGAAAGCTTATTAATCTTTAGAAAGGTCTGGGTTATTTCTTTCTTTCATCTTCTGCAATCATGGATGATTAAGCCTACTACTTTATCTCTTCACAAAAAACTCAATTTAAGAAATAGGTCCTTTTTAGATGTTCTTAGAACTTACTTTGGTCAAGTGACCATTTATACAATACATGTGTAGTAAGAGTACATTGCATAACATGTGTTTAATGAATTGACAAAATTTAAGCTTGCTTTTAAAAAAGATGCATTGAGTTGATAATGGTTGTATTAAAGATAGTTGTTAAGAAGATACCTTTTATAAATTTGTAATATAATTTAGTTAAACAATGATTAATTTCATTATATAATTGCATTATTTTTATTAAAACTATTATCTTTTAATCAGGTTAAAGTATTCACATGGCTAACACTAACATAGCTTTAATTTAAAATGTTTCAAAGAAATGAAAGAAAATTGTTTAAAAAAGTTCATGTTTATGTATTAAAGCTTCTACATAAAAAAATACATTGCTATCAGATTTATTTCAAATATGCTACAACATCCGGATATCACTAAGGCAGGACTATTATTTTCATACTAGGAATTTTTAGATTAAATGTGAGTGGATGTCATATGAATATTGTAAATAAATTGGCAATACAAAAAGATCAAAGCATGTATTGTTCTATTAAAGGCATTTTGTTGATATTTATTATCAAAAGTTTCGACCATTGAGTCATTTTGAAGGAAGTTGTGTGAAAAATTAATAGCAAGAATCATTTCTTTTGCTGGTAAGATTTGTTCATCTTTTAGGAAACTGTATTTGACCAATAAAAGAAATGCTAACCTTTTAGTTTTCGGCTAAAGTATCAATTGCAAAAAATACAAGTTTGATTACATATGAAAAGAAAGAAAAGAAAGTGCTGTGTCTGCTGCTTGAAATGGTAAACAAACGGAAAAAAATTAAGGTTATTGTATTACATTTTTCTTTCAAAATTCATCTATTTAGAAGTGTATAAATTGTTAGAATTCATTGTATTTCATATTCGAGACTCAGAACTGTCACTTAAAAAAATCAAAAATAGTTTTGATGTGGAAGAAATTTCAAAGGTCGAAGTACTGCGCAAAATGACAATACAATTGATCAATTGCAACAAATTGAAATTCGATTTACTTATAACATTCAATATGTGATGACTCTAAGCACAATCATGGATTCAGCCAAGTGCGGCTCTAAAGAGGAATTTCATGCATCAAACTCTTTGAAGGACATTTTTTATTTAAAAATATTTTCTCGTAGTACTTATCAACATTTTTATACTTAGGAATATTAAACGTTTACAGTATAAAACTTTCAAGATTTTTATGTCATATCAATCTCCCCTGTTACTGCTACTTGTAACTCTCAATCTTTGATCATATGTTGTTCATACAAGTAAGGTGAAGTAAGGTTTGAATGATTATCTTAAATTGAGCTTCTTATATAAAATGCCGAATTAATTTTTAATTGTTTTATTTTCATTTCCTATACGGTTAACTAGTTATGATTTGAATAATACGTTATAAATGGGAATAAGATCGCTGACTCGCTGGCAAAACTTGGAACAGATAAAACCCTGCAGGATAACTTGGTTCTCACATTCTCGGAAATTCACTCCATTAGAAATATTAGTGTACAGCTGGACTGGAAAACTCCCCCAGCTCATATCTGGTACTCAGGTGTTAAGCCCGGACTAGCTTTGACCTTCAGGGGTGATAGAGGTGATCAGACTGTATACACTAGATTCATCAGTGGTCAAGTGAAGTATGAACTGCAGCGAAAGTTCTATCCTACTTACAATAAATGTTTCTCCAGTGCAGCCAACCCGACCCACCTCCTTAGATGTGTGGATTTTGAAAAAGATGATTTTTTTGTGCGATCCGGTCTTGCTTTTCGATTTCCTGAGACGCAGGATTGACAGTTTTCCTCTTTGTTTTTTTATGTAACATTTTCCTTCTCTTTGTCTCTAATTCGAGGATCCACATTTTTCTGATCTGAACCAGTTTTTCCTGCAAAAGGTATACTTTTCCTCATGTCTAAACAAACAAGTTTTCCTCTTAGCTCCCCTTACCTCACAGATTACTCCACAAGTTCCTAATATTTGAAGTGTAATTATTATATAGTATGAGAAATTTCATTGTATCTTTAAAATTATTGAATCCTCCTTCCTGTATATTTTGTTGTTGTTGTTTGTTTTGAATTTTTGTGTATTCCTTCCGCGAGCTTTTTTGACACATTTTTGGATTACCTTCTTTTTACTCTCTGATCACTCTCATCCCTATGAGAGTGAATGAACATATGGACTTGCTAGACCAGTGGGGATGAGAAACAACAATAACGACATAAAAAGTTATGTGGCAGGGAGGATTTTAAGTGCCCCTAACTTTGCATATACAGAAAGAACTATAATGATGGAAAGGACTATATCTTTCAGAATGGACTCCTGTCATAAGGTGTTTCTCAGATATTCTGGTAATTTTTATTAATGGATACTCAAATACAGTAAAACATATACAGCCTCCTTTTTTTGGTTCGTGTAAAGTTGAATGTTGCGGAATAAATAAGTATGGGCGGTATTTTCACATGGGCTGTTTAGCCATTCAAAGGCAGGTCGGTGACGTAGATGTACAGTGTGGTGAAGCGTATGGAAATGATGTTTACTGGGGTGTTGGACTAAAGAAAGTGACAAGGCAAGAAGAGGATGTTGTAACTTAAAATTGTAGATGGCGCTCTCTTAGTATGTAGCAGGATCGTCTGGTGTCGAAATCTTGAAATAGAGAATATTGAATCATTATGAGACCCTGAGCTGTTTAGAGGGTCAGCATAGATCCATTTTAATCAAAATGTTAATTAATTTTCCTGTCTTCCTGTCTCATCTTGTCTTCAAATAAACCTAAAGATGGCCAAATGGAGATGTATTTATTTATAGTTTGAGTTTTTGTGCAGTGAAACATATCAGGATTATTTTAGAGAACTCTGATGAGAGGAATTTTCGATTGGATCGAGCAGAGTAAAAAGTGATAATATTGCACGTCCCAGGTGTGATGGGTTTTATGCGTTGTTCACAGATGGAAGGATGCCACAAACCCAATCTCCCCCAATAGACTTCAGTTATCAGTAAGTGACATTTTTGATTCACGTTTATCTCAGCCAGCTAAGAAAGGTTCAGTAAGATAGTTGTTTTGCTGATAACAAATTGTTTTTACAGTTAATTATGGAATTCCACCTGCTCACCAATGGTACTCCAGAACAACTCCTGGCACTCTTCTGGAAATCAAATGCAATCGAGGCTCCCATACTGCTTTAGCTAGACTCTCAAGTAGCCACCTAAAATGTCTGTCATTCGAACACGGCATAAAAATTTACCCCACTTGTAAAAAATGCTGTGACCATCTAGCCTCACCGGATCACATTCTGAATTACGTCGGACTTTCCAGGACAGACTTAACATCAGATCCCCTTATTGTCATCGATTTTTTGGCGGTCAACAACCCTCTGGAGTTGATCTGACAAATGTCAGATCTACTGAGGATAAGCAACAACAACAGAATTATGGATATCAACGCTACTCTTGTTAGCGTTTTGAGGAACTATGCTTGTTTATCAATTTTGATATCTACTGAATGCATGTGATTCTGAGAAAAGAATTTGGTGTTATTGCTGGTTTATTTGGCATTTATGACGCTAAATTTATTGATTGTATATGGCGAATGTAAAATGCCTATAAGATCTCATAGCAACTCCCTAGCATGGAAATGATATAAGTCAACAAACAGAGAAAGAAGGGACAAGATGTATTTAGGATAGACAGGTAGATAATTTTAAATACGCTGTAGTCCAAGAGGCGACTGTAATTTTTGGACCCCATCGAACATCATTCTGAATTTTTTATAGAAATCGTAGAAAAGTGAGTAGATTACGAATCCACTGCTCTGCCGTGGCAAAAATTTCCGAAACTGATAAAAAATTTACTTGGAATGAGTTGAGCTCAAATCCGATTGCCAAATATGTCATAACTTGCCAAAAAGAGAACAAACTATTTCGTCTGGCAACCCACTGCATTTTGATTTTCAATGAAAAAAACACAAACGATTTCTTATGTCTGGCTCGGAAAACTTGTATCTTTTAAAAGTAAGCCAAATCGGCGACATCAGTTACGTCATCAGTGATGTAATGTTTATTGCCAATTTGGCTCATTTGTGAAAGATGCAAGTAATCCATAGCCACGTATCAGAATCGCCTGCAACCTTCTTAATTGGAAATTAAAGAGTGAAGGTTAACCAATAAAAAAAATTGCTCATTATTTGGCAAGTTATGGCGCAGTTGGTAATTTGATTTAGTTCAGCTTATTAAAAGTTGATTTTTGACCAGTTTTGGCCATTTTTGCCACGGCAGACCAGTGGATTCGTAATCTACTCACTTTTCTCCAATTTCTAAAAAAAATTCAGGATGATGTTTGATGGGGTCCAAAAATTGCAGTCGCCTCTTAGTCTAATACATTGGTGTTCAAAATAGCTTACGAAATAGAAATGTGGCAATAAATTTTTGTAAAAGCCAGTACTCATCAGTTTTTTCAGTGCTATATCCGTCTAAAAGAAATTGGACCTCATTGGTGAATGATCAAAATTCTCCCATATATCACCATCTATCAGTTTTGCATACCTGTGTATTTGAATTTCTATAATTGTCTATTCAACATACAACAATCTTCAATGAATACATACAATGCATTGTCTATTCAACATCTTCTTTCAATCCCTCACTGTTTCGAAGTTATGTCATTTCAATGAATTCTAAATGAACTTGTATGTGGTGAACAGTACATAATGTGTACAGTACGTGAAATTTTTTTTTTTTAAAAAATCGAACAATGACTATATCTTTGGTTCTATTTATCGTAAAATCATGCGGTTTGCATCAAAATGTTTTGTTTATGATGTTCTATACGTGTAGGGCAAACAATTTTTCTTAGGGGATTGTATACTAAGTAAATTTAACTCTATCTTTAAAAATATCAATTCGAGCTCCTATTTTTTGTATTTTCATTTGATTTAGAATACTTCGTTTTCTCTAGATACCACATTTCAGTTCATTATGTTGAGAAACACGTCACTTATGAGCGAAAATGTTTTGACCGATCTTGAGGGAAAATATCTTTAAACGGGAAAAAAGCAAACGTTTTGCGGGCTTTAAGACGTAATCTATTACACGGTCCCTTAAAGTGAGCTTTTTTACATTTTTGTTAAAATATTGGGAACCAAAAGACAAAATGGAATGAAAAAAATTCTGGAGGAGTTTTTGAGCATGATAATTTTAATGGAAGAATAAAACATGTTTCTAATTAAAAAAATTTAAAACTTGGATTATTAGTTAATAATTATTAAAAAACTGGTTAATACAAAAGTTGCATGTTATTTATGTGTGGCCTTTTATAAACTATCGTTTGAAACAAAAATTCTTAAAATATATTAACTATTTAAGAATTTATGGCTAAACAAACAAATTTTCTTTTTAACATCCATTTGCCATTTTTTTGACATCATTTAAATTACTAACCACTTATTGGAAAATTATCAAATTTGGCATTTAGACGGCTTTTTTTTGGATTCTAAAGCTAAATATGGTATAATATTATGTGGTTGCCATTGAACTTTTTAAAGTTTGGTTTAGTTTTAATATGTAGATGACCTCTCATGATAAAAACAAAATATATATATATAAAATTAATAAAGACTTTCCACGATTTACAACGGTACTTGATTTTTGTTATTTCATAGGTTAGAATACAAGGCATAGCCATCATTCGGATTTTTTTTTTTTTTTTTTAATTTTTTTTTTTTTTTTTTTTTTTACGTGTTGTACATGCTACCTTCTAATGAGAAGTGTAACCCATTACTGTCTACCATAACTGTAAAGAGTTAGCATCATTAACTATTACCATCAACATACCACCCACTTCATATACCTAAGGTATACGTATAGGTTTCAAAATTTTTTCTTTTAATTTTCAATTTAAAAACTAGACCTTTGCACCTTGAAAAGTACATTATTTGTTAAATTGTTTCCAATATGTATAATTTTTTTTAAAAAATGCCTTCAATTTTAATAATTAATTAACATTTAATCAACTAATTAGGCTAATTTCGAAAGGTAATGACAAAAATTCTAATTCACCCACAGATACAATTTTGGTGTTCAATACGGAATACCCTGCTCTATGTTTTGACCTTATTAACAGAATTTTATAGTGTGTATATTTTGTGATATCTTGCTTTAACTGAATCTATTAGAAAAATCCAAGTTTTTTTTATACAGAATCTTATCTTTAAAATTCAATTGATAAAATATTTATTTAGAAATCAGTTAGTATTCAGAGTCAAAACATTCAACAATGTATTCAGATTATATAGAAAAAAACAAATTTCAAAAAATATTATTTAAACCGGATTTATTACTGTTTGAATGAAATGCAGAATAGAAATAACTACAATCTGAGAATAACTTTTAAAAAAGTATTTTTTATATAAAAAACTGTTGTTATTATTATACTAATTATTATATATTCCTTTTTAGTATTCTCATCTATCATAGTGTTTCCTTCTTTTGTGTTGTTTTTATTTTGCTTTTGTTTTTTACGGCCTTACAAATCTTCCCCAATTTTTGCGAGTTTTGCGATTTGAAGCCTATACGTGTACCTTAATTTAACATTTCCCCCAACATTTACGAATTTGTGACTAAAATAATTTCCGCATTAAGTTCACCATGAACCAGATAATTCAATTTAGTCATTCCCTCATCAATAATATTCCATTCATAGTATGATTTCCAGTTTCCCCGTTCTTAATCTCAAAAGCTGACATCGCGGCCATTTTGAAAAGCCTCGACATCAGATTCGGTCAACAATCGGGATGGCTTTAGGAAAGGTTAAACCTTATCGTAAATCTTGAATAATACCTGCGCGTAACGTTTGAATTTCCTCGGAAATTGAAGGCAATTTCTGTAGCTTAATGGGGCGGGTATTTCATGATAAAAGATGTGCTATTCATTGTATGGTAGGGCTGAGTTAAGTTTCAAGTGAGACTCTAAACTGTATTTGTTATAGTTTGGAGTTGTATTTGTGAAATGTTAGGAATGCATTTTATTGTTTTGGAAGAACTAACTGGATTCTAAACCTGAACAATAAAAGACAATTTTCTAAATTTCGTATACATTTATATTAGGAATTGGAAATGTTGACAAAAGTATATTTCTCAAACACATAGAATTTTGTTTTTTAGTTTAAAGCATTTTTCCTTTTGTTCCCTTTAAAAAGATACTATTTCTATTCTGAAATTCAAGATACTTTTTAAATTGCATTGGGTTTTGTAAACATATGTTTTATATAACATTAAATAGTGTATTAAACTTTAAAACTTGTTTTCTGAAGGATTACTTTTTGATATCAAATGGCTTAACTCCAACAGACATAGCTTCAATATGCACTATTCGATTTATAATATTCAAGTAATATTCTGTAGAAAATAGTTGTGAGTTCGGTTCTAAGCAAAATCTAAACTATATTGGTATAAAAACTTTTTTAAATAACTTTGAATTTTAATTTATTGATAAAAGCTATTCATTTTTCAAGCTTTTGATCTAAAAATGTATAATTAAATCAATATTATAGCTAAATTCACAATTCTGGTTTGCGCCAAGTATAACTTTAATATCTTATAACTGCAATACAAATCATGTCTCTAAGTCAATTATAATTTCCTTTAGGTGTGTTCTAGTAATATCCTAATTTGTCATTTCAATTTCCTTTAACTAATTAAAAAATTAATGCAACAAATGTGTATAAAAATGTTTCATTTTTAATTCTAATGTACTGAATAAAATTTGGAAATTTTAACATAATATTAAAAAAAGTCTCCTAATTATAATAATATATTCCTTAAAATGAAAATGCAACTTTGTTCTGCCATTTTAAAATACATCTGATTTAAGTAAAATATATATTGTCTCCAATGATCAATCATAATATTTATGTTGCTTTGATAACTTAGCAGTAAAAAATATTTTTAAATATTATGTTAACGTAAGTAATGTGTATAATTTTATATTTCTAATTTATCCATGCCCCACCCCCCCTCCTCCTTGCTTATTTAAGATTATTTAGAGAATTTTTCTTTTATGGAAGTTTATCGGAGTTATATAGATATTGTATTCTACTGGTAAGAGATATAATTGCATTTTATTTGGAAAGCATAACTCGGCACGGAACGGTTCGTATAGCTGTTTGATTTGGTGATAAATCATATCCTGTACATGCATCATAAAGTATCCAATGGAGCAATTTAACTATTAAATTCAATTTATCAAAAAATAATAAAAATAATACTTTAAAGTGGAGAACTACAAATTTAAAACAATAATGCATTTATTTATTGCAGTTTAAAAAACGAAGACAAAAGTGCTAATCATTACCAGGTCATTCTCTACGTAGTTTACCCTCTACATAGAATCCTCTTTCATAGATTTCACTGTGAGTCCCCTTCTACATAGAGTCCCTTTTACATAGAGTTTCCTCTCATAGAGTCCCTTCTACTTAGAGTCTCCTCTCATAGAGATCCTTCTACGTAGAGTCTCCTCTCATAGAGTCCCTTCTACTTAGAGTCTCCTCTCATAGAGATCCTTCTACATAGAGTTACCTCTCATAGAGTACCTTCTACTTAGTCTCCTCTCATAGAGATCCTTCTACGTAGAGTCTCCTCTCATAGAGTCCCTTCTACTTAGAGTTTCCTCTCATACAGATCCTTCTACATAGAGTTACCTCTCATAGAGTTCCTTCTACTTAGTCTCCTCTCATAGAGATCCTTCTACGTAGAGTCTCCTCTCATAGAGTCCCTTCTACTTAGAGTCTCCTCTCATACAGATCCTTCTACATAGAGTTACCTCTCATAGAGTTCCTTCTACTTAGTCTCCTCTCATAGAGATCCTTCTACGTAGAGTCTCCTCTCATAGAGTCCCTTCTACTTAGAGTCTCCTCTCATAGAGATCCTTCTACGTAGAGTCTCCTCTCATAGAGTCCCTTCTACTTAGAGTTTCCTCTCATAGAGATCCTTCTACGTAGAGTCTCCTCTCATAGAGTCCCTTCTACTTAGAGTTTCCTCTCATAGAGATCCTTCTACGTAGAGTCTCCTCTCATAGAGTCCCTTCTACTTAGAGTTTCCTCTCATAGAGATCCTTCTACGTAGAGTCTCCTCTCATAGAGTCCCTTCTACTTAGAGTCTCCTCTCATAGAGATCCTTCTACGTAGAGTCTCCTCTCATAGAGTCAATTCTACTTAGAGTCTCCTCTCATAGAGATCCTTCTACATAGAGTTACCTCTCATAGAGTCCCTTCTACTTAGTCTCCTCTCATAGAGATCCTTCTACGTAGAGTCTCCTCTCATAGAGTACCTTCTACTTAGAGTCTCCTCTCATAGAGATCCTTCTACGTAGAGTCTCCTCTCATAGAGTCCCTTCTACTTAGAGTCTCCTCTCATAGAGTCTCCTCTCATAGAGATCCTTCTACGTAGAGTCTCCTCTCATAGAGTCCCTTCTACTTAGAGTCTCCTCTCATAGAGATCCTTCTACATAGAGTTACCTCTCATAGAGTCCCTTCTACTTAGTCTCCTCTCATAGAGATCCTTCTACGTAGAGTCTCCTCTCATAGAGTCCCTTCTACTTAGAGTCTCCTCTCATAGAGTCTAATCTCATAGAGATCCTTCTACGTAGAGTCCCCTCTCATAGAATCCCTTTTACTTAGAGTCTCCTCTCATAGAGATCCTTCTACGTAGAATCTCCTCTCATAGAGTCCCTTTTACATAGAATCCCCTCTCATAGAGTCCCCCTTTCATAGAGTCCGTTCGACCAAACGGTATAGTGGTTAGCGTGCCAGCTTCTAGACCGAGAGGTTGCGGGTTCGAGTCCCGTGTTAGGCATGGGTGTTTGTAAATGTATGTTGGCTTGTCTAATGACGAATGTTTCGGCGCATTATAGCCCTCGTGTTTCTGACGGCGCCAGATAATCTGAAAACAACCAACCAACCATAGAGTTCCTTCTACATAGAGTCCCCTCATACATAAAATCCCTTCTACATAGAATCCCTTATTTATATCAAGGCATCATTATAAAAAAATGACATTGTCCCTACATGATATATTTCCATTAATAATTATATTTTTGTAAAAAAAAAAAAAAAAATGACACACTTTTATTTCAAAAACCAACACTTTAAAAAGTTGGTGATACAGTGAAAATTTAAAGCTACATTACATGGAATAAATATCATCCACGTTTTTTACAAAGCATTTTTGTTTTGTTAAGATACTCATAGGGACACACAATTACAACACAAAATATCCTTTTGTCTAGCATACTTTAAACTCTTGAGATACAAAAAATATACCAGACACCTACATTAGGATACCATCATAATCATACGTGGGAAATAGTAACAATTGGTGTTTAGCCAACTTTCAATTGATACCAAAGGAATCCATAAAAAATCTGTTCAAATGTAAAATTTTTCTTTAAAACAGTAACACATAGATTTATTTATGTATTATATAAATATTTAACACTTACAAACTAGGAGTTATGAAGCGTTGCCAGAAACATGTAAGGGGATAAACTTTCATCATAGCCTTTTAAAAATTATAAGAAACTTTGGAAAAATTCCGTGTCCCGTGCGTTAGAGGGTAATGAATGTATATTTGGTGTAGTTTAAAATATGTCCTATAAAACCTTTCCACCCGTTAATGTTATTTAAAATAAACACATATCTAGGTTAATCACAGCTATGTAATTCTAATCTGTTAACGAGAAGGAAAAATCACCCCAAATGTCCCATGCATCACTCAAAAGAATTTCTTATAGAATTTTTTGAAAAAAATCAGTTGCAAAAAGACAATTAAATTCTTCATCAGACCATTAAATTTTTCTTTATTTAAATGAAAGATTGGACGCATTTTTTTTATTCATTTTCAATTTATTATGTGCGCATACCTGTTTGATGTATGGACTAGAATATTTTTTTCAAAACTTTCACTCTTCAAAAAACTTCTTACCATACTTTTTCCTTACGAAAAGAAAAATCTACGAAACTCAAGTCCCACCCTTAAAGTGATTTGTGATTCATTACTACCTCATGTTTTTTCGGAAAGGAAAACATAAAAATCACGGAGATTTTAAGCATCAGTAGCTGAACGAGCACGAAGAAATATTACCTCACTCATCGCTCTAAGCAAGAAAAGATAATATCTTTATGTCTAGACATTTACTTCAGAATGATAAAGACCTTCGTTTCCCGAATAAAAAAAAAGAGTTATGGCCTGGGTATTCCTCTAAAATAGCTAATGAAATGACATAAATCTTTTTTCGACAATCCTATTTCTTCAAGGTGGAAGAGCGCTATACCGATGCAGGATACAATGAAAAGAAACTTCTATAAGACATCATTCTTCTGGATGATAGAACACAGAATGGTTCTTCTGTAAATATAATTTCGCATCAAATGGATTATTGTGTTCTGTATGTAGGAGTGAGACTGAATAATACATCAGGGTTTTGCTGGAAGTGGTATAAATGTGTATGGCTGTACGGTGGATATAATGTAGAATTGGATTGAGTGGTTGTTATGTTTTTCGCCTGTTACGGTAATCATCCAACGTTATATGTAAGTCTTTTTATATGAACGTAATTTAGCTGTAGATGTTGGAGGAAATGTATAAATGCCATGCTAAACACGATTCGGAATCAAGAAGATTTATCAATTATTCAGTCAGCGTAATAAGAAAAAATCTATGCAAAACTATCTATGCTATTTGCTTTTTGTATCTTTTTTAAAGTTAATAGGATTTTAATTTAGCGTTATTTTACAGGATGGTTATAATTGTTTAGCTGTTTAGAATAGTATGTAACCTGGAGAAAGTTATGAGTTTTTGAAGCTGAGTATACATCTTAATATATAAGTAGTAATACATGCGTAAATTTGTATGGAATGAAAAATACAAATTAAAAAATAAATACTAAAAAAATAGTTCGTATTGTCATCTATTATGCGATAGATATTCAAAATTGTATTGGATTGTTTTCTATATAACCACAAATTCCATTCACTAGATGATATGTTTTTTTTTTCAGATTATCTGGCGCCGTCAACAACACGAGGGCTATAATGCGCCGAAACATTCGTCATTAGACAAACCAACATACGTTTACAAACACCCATGCCTAACACGGGGCTCAAACCCGCATCCTCGCGGTCTAGAAGCTAGCACGCTAACCACTATACCGTTTGGTCTGCCAAGATGATATGGAAATTAACTTTAAAAGTCGAACCTTTAATGAAACTAAATGTTCAGCATTTCAAGTTAATTTACAAGTATGTTTTTCAGGAGCCATATTCTCATCTTTTGGTGGATTCAATGTTTATAATGTAACTATATGTAAATGGAAAATTATATGTAAAACTATCTATACTATTTGCTTTTTGTATTTTTTTTAAAGTTTACAGGATATTAATTTAGCATTATTTTACAGGATTGTTAAAATTGTTTAGATGTCTGGAATAATATGAAGCCTTGAGAAAGCCACCAAGTTATGAAGTTGTGTATACACATTAATATATAAGTAGTAATACCTGCATAAATTTGTATGGAATGAAAAATGCAAATTAAAGGATTAATACTAAAAAAATAGTTCATATTGACATTAATTATACGATAGATATTCAAAACTGTATTGGATTGTTTTCTATCTAACCACAAATTTAATTCAAGGGTTGATATGTAAATAAACTTTAAAGGTTGAACCTTTAATAAAGCTAAATGTTCAGCATTTAAAGTAAATTTACATGTAAGTTTTTGAGGAGCCATATTCTCATCTTTAGGCCGATTCAATGTTTATAATGTAACTATATGTAAATGGAAAATTATTTGTAAAACTATCTATACTATTTGCTTTTTGTTTTACAGGATATTAATGTAACGTTTACAATATATTAATTTAGCATTATTTTACAGGATTGTTATAATTATTTAGCTGTTTAGAATAATATGAAGCCTAGAGAAAGCCATGAGCTTAGGAAGCTGTGAATACATATTAATATATAAGTAGTAATACCTGCGTAAATTTGTATGGAATGAAAAATGTAAATTAAAGGATTAATACTAAAAAAATAGTTCATATTGTCATTAATTGTACGATAGAAATTCAAAACTGCATTGAATTGTTTTCTATTTCCCTGCAAATTACTTTCACGGATTTATATGTAAATTAATTTTAAAGGTTGAAGCTTTAATAAAAGTAATGGTTTAGCATTTAAAGTTAACTTATAAGTAAGTTTTTCAGGAGCCCTATTCTCATCTTTTGGTGGATTCAATGTTTATAATGTTCTTCATTCGTTTTCCCATGTGTTCTATATATTACAATATATTTTATTAAGATATGCAAATTTCCACAGGTTTTAAACGGATGCAATTTATATGCGGTCACTCTATATATTTCATTTAGTATATATAAGTATAATAAAATTTTACTTCTTAATAACTATTAGTCTAATGTTCCACCTAAAATATACTATGTCCTCAATCGAGTTAGTTTTTCAGTAGGAAACGGGTTAATTTCTCTTAGTGTACAATGTAAGTTATAAATTTTTATTAGTTAAACGTTATTATTTTTATTAAGAAGATTTTTCATTCTTTTGGAGTTGTTACAAATAAAACAAATATAATTTTTTATACAAATACTACCTCCTAAAATAATTATATTAAAGGTAATTCCTTTACAAAGAGAATGACTGAGATTACAATGACAAGCATGCAGTTCCATAATTATGATAATATATCAATAATTTACTTGTTGTTATTATACTGTAAACACATTAAATAAATACTTCTTTCTGATATTACAATATCTGCTAATTTAATCTTTGTAGAATAATACTTGTAATACTTGTAATAATACTATCATTATACTTCATAGATGTCTTTAATATAAATTTAGTGGTGCTTAGACACAAAACTATATTTATAATAAATTTAGTGGTGATTAATTGACACAATAATTTTAATGATAAATTAAGTGGGGCTTAATAGATACAAAATTTTTTATAATAATAAAAAAAAAAAATTAAAAAAAAAAAAATCTTAATAAATGTAGTAATACACAAAAAAAAAAAAATCTTAATAATAAATTTAGTGGTGCTTGATAAGATATAAGAATATTAATAATAAATTTAAATATATTGACATATTGTGTTCAATATTAATTTTAAGACAATTGGTCAACATAGCTTCTAATACACATTTTGGTCAATAGCGTCTTTTCTACTGAAATCAACCCAGCCCTAACATATTTCCTTCAACCAGAACAAAGGACTATCCAATACCATTTATAACAAATAACTCCAATTCATCTCCAGAAAAAAATCTTCAAAGTGACCCTTTCATAAAAAACCTCAAAGCACCTTTTACTCAAGAACAATAGCCAAGCTTCAGGTAAAAAAAGAAACCCTTTAAACCTCAGTAGTGGGTTCAAATCGAATTATTGGAATACCTTCTCCTATCAATCAAATAACCCAAAGTGGACTTCAATGGCAGAACAGAAAAGTACAGATGATTGCTTCTGGAGCTATCTCGCGTGACCAGATTTATAACTGCTCAAGAAATGTTCCAGGCCAAATGGTCTTTTATCACGATAGACATAAGTTAACTTATGTGACAGCTACTGTGTTCTGTGGGTGATTTTTTTATGGCTGAACTGTTGACATTGACGACCTTTTCTGCTGGCTTACGCATAAAGGTGTGTTTGATATTGGTGTATTGACGAAGCTAATGTTTGGAATGTGTTTTTGTGAATGGTTATTGGTTTTTGTAGTTGTGGAAATGGGTAATGGTTTGGGGGTAGGTCTAATTTAAAAGGTTTTTATGGAATGGTATGTATGAGGGTTATTTGAAAGGTATTAACCATTGTGGTGTGCCGACCAAACGGTATAGTGGTTAGCGTGCTAGCTTCTAGGCCGCGAGGTTACGGGTTCGAGTCTCGTGTTAGGCATGGGTGTTTAGTAAATGTATGTTGGCTTGTCTAATGACGAATATTTCGGCGCATTACAGTTCTCGTGTTGCTGACGGCGCCAGATAATCTGAAAACAACCAATCAACCATTGAGGTGTTTGTATGTGGTAATATTATGAATAGATTATTTGTTGGGTACTAAACTAAATATAATAAATTGCAAACAAACATATTGAAATGCATATTAAAACAAAACAAACGATATTGAAATTATTATTTAGTAAAAGAGTATTAGTACTCAAAGAATAAACTTTTATTACTGTTCGCATCAGATTCTTGACTACGCTTGTAAGTTATATTTGTAAGATAAATGAAAATCTCAAATTAAATATTGTATTATTTAAGTATGATTCTTTATCAAACGATGTGTTAACGTCTTATTTTGTATCACTCCGGTACGACACTGTAAACTTTATCATGTTTGTATCCTCAATTGCGCTTGGTATAATTCGGTTAACAATTTCAATTTAAATATCGATACATTGTCTACTACGCATTCTAAATCTTTGTTATTCTATGTTGTGTGTTCTGAAAATTCGGAATTTTATATTGTGTATTCCACATATTTGGTTTTTCATTTTTCTCTGGACAAACACTGATGGGTTTCGAGCCTGTTATTGGTAATCAAATTTGTACTTATATAAAAATGGAAGAAAGAAAAAAATCTATGAGTATAGATGTTAATGTATGTGACGCCAGTTCAGTATAGTGGTTATCATATCAGACTACCAAGCTGGTGGGTCTCTGTTCAAATCCGGGGCAAGACATGGATATCCTAAGTTAGGGACAACGATGGCTCTCCAACTGGGTTCTCCTTCATAAATGGCCACCGGCCTTGTAGTGGTCATCGTGGCCACCAGCCTTGTAGTGGCCATCGCTGCCAACCTTGTCCTGGCCAAGTGACTGCGAGCTGTAGAAGTGACTGTAAGTACTTGGAGATTTCGCGTCTTCGAAGACACGGGGATTATACAATGAATAACTGCAGCCATTATAATTTTTTTAAATATATGTATCTTAGAAGTAAACTACTGTAATTGCAATGTTAAACCAATTGCATTTTATGGTAGTACACTTTTGACATACATATATGTTGATTCTGGTTACAATAAATATACTATTTTACTTTGTAATTTAACAGTGCTATTAAAATTATTTTATATTTAATACATACATGTATTATTAAAATTCGTATTTAAAGTTAAAAAAATGAATTGAAATGTTACTTTAATTAACAGTAATTAATACATCAAATTATGACTGATGTAATAGCATTTATTGCATTTTCCTAAAATAGCCAATGCACTTTAGGATTATATCAGACAAATATTTTTATTTATTAATGACTTGTATTCATAGCATGATTTATCAAATGCATTTACAATTGCAAAATTTATATTAATAGAAACAAAAATTTTGAAATAAGAAAAATATAATGTGCTAATAAAGTCGTATAAATAATTTTTTTTATTTTTCCTACTGCTTTTTTATTCTGGTTATTATTATTATTTGTAAATTAAGCAATTAACTGTTTAAAGAACTAAAAATTATTACAGCCAATTCGTTGTAATACGTGGTCTCCATTTATTCAACTATCTCTTGAACTTTAATTTGAATAAATACAAACCAACTGAATCAAGTATTACTTTAGACAATTTTTATGTTTGCATTTAATTTTTCCTTTCAAGAACAATTATCTTTAAAATAGCTACTCGCTGAATCAATATTAAATCATTATTTTATAAATTGTCATTCTTTTAGGAAATAATTAACATTTTAAAAAACATATAAAACATAAAAACATATCAAACATATAAAAGCACATACATGCTTAATGTATGTCTTTAAGTTATTTGCAAAATGAAAACCATTTAAAAATTGTTTTTCTGCCAGTAACAGAAATGCTCTTACGATTTACAGGATGTTCTTTGTTTATATATCTATAAACACTTACTTACAAGAAATTAACTAAAAACTTTTGAAAATAACTCAGGCTTAGATCTGTACTTGAGCTACCGAATTAAAATAAATATTTACCTAACAAACAATTTCATTATTCTCATTAGCTACATTTATTATTATATCCAAAGACGATACCGTAGTAAACAAATTCATTGTTTAAAACCGTTTTATACTAAAATAAAAGCAAATAATGTCGTTTGCATCCACGTTTATAAAATAGATATATTTTTTAAAGTTTCGTAGAACTTCTTTCTTTGAGTTGTTTTCATGTCAGTATTAATACAAACGATTTTTATCCTAGTATCACTGTAATTTAGACTGCTATGTAAATGATTAGAAATAATTCCGTCGAAGTTTTAATTGAAATAAAGTATTAATACCAAAATAAATATAGTTACTTGAATAACAAATTATCAGGTTGAAAAGACGTTAGAAATCTGATTTTTTTATTTTTACACCATACAATGGGGACTTTTCTGGTTTATACAATTTCAATTTGAATTGCAAACAGCTTCAGAAAGTTAAACTCTCTTGAGAAACTAATTATAATTTTAATAACTTTTAATACTAATCTCAAGATATTTTTAAATTAAAAATGGACAGTGTGGTATTTCATTTTTTACAGTGACTGTCAATGTTCAATTTAAAAATCTTTTGAGCTTAGTATTAAAAGTCATTATGATTTTGACTATCTATTATAAATACATCCTGATTAAGTGATGCTCTAGACAAAAAACCTTTTCAAACTGACTTATGAAAATACGAAAAGTTTCATAAAATTAGAAGTATCTCATACATGCAGCTACTTTCCATGTTCAATATCAAAAATTCAATACCGGGTCAAATAACTCTAAAGGAATGTTCAATTCCTTAAGAATCACCAGATCACTCGCCAGATTGCCTCCTATTCACAGAAATCGTTTAAAAAATCGCCAAGGACAGAAGAACATCTCCAGTGATCAGAAGAATGTTCAGGAAAGGCATTTGTGATAATCGCTTTTCTTGTTCCCAGCCAGTCTCCCATTACAGCACCATGTACTATGTCACGTCCCTATACAGTGACGTGCCTTCGTGATTTTTTTTTTTAACCTGGGATAGAGAGTATGGAGACATGGGGCATTATCTGGAAGGTTAGGTAACCTTAAATGTTGGGATTATTTCGCACCGTGTAGACAAGAGATGTTAAAGGACGGAAGTTTATACGGTATTGGAGTGGACTTTTTTTTTTGTAAATGCTTTAGAGGTATTTGGTGATAATGTGCTTCTTTGAAGTATTTACTGTGAATTTCATTGGAGTAAAGGGATTTCTGGCAATATCTTTTAAAATAGTTTTATATATGTTTTGTAAGAGATATTAAGCATAGTATATTGTTACTAAAATCATCTGCAGATAATTGTAAATAGTGACGTATTTATTTTAAAGTTATATTTTATTTTATTCTGATAAACAGTGACGTATTTATTTAAAAGTTCTATTTTATTTTATCCTGTATAAAATTGTAAACACTGACGTATTTATTTTAACGTTCTATTTTATTTTATTCTGCTAAACAGTGACGAATTTATTTAAAAGTTCTATTTTATTTTATCCTGTATAAAATTGTAAACACTGACGTATTTATTGTAACGTTCTATTTTATTTTATTCTGCTAAACAGTGACGTGTTTATTTAAAAGTTCTATTTTATTTTATCCTGTATAAAATTGTAAACACTGACGTATTTATTTTAAAGTTCTATTTTATTTTATTCTGCTAAACAGTGACGTATTCATTTAAAAGTTTTATTTTATTTTATCCTGTATAAAACTGTAAACACTGACGTATTTATTTTAACGTTCTATTTTTATTTAATTTAATTTGTACAGCGATAATTCAGGTTGGGAAAAGGCGGCATTTGGGACATTTTGAAGCATTTCTATCAGACGATTGGTCAGCTGGATGTTGCTAGAAATTTCTGCCGTGACACGATTTAAAGAAGTGAAAAATGAAATCGAGTTCATTTGAGTGGAGAATCGTTTGCTGTTCGAAAAGTTTCCGATGTTTATTTTTTGATGCTGAGTAAACGATGTGTTCGAAGTTGTATGTACCGTAGCTAGTATTGAAACTTGATAGTGATTGTTTTGTTGTTTGAAGGAATAATAAATCCTTCGAGGGAATAATAAATCTCAGTTTTATTTAGTAAAAGCTATTTCATCATTTCCACTGAAAAAATTCGGGATATTATAATGTATAAAGGAAAAAATGTAGAAATGTAATTTATTTTGTTTGTAAGGTATTGCAGTGTTTTTTTTATTGTAAATGATTTAGAGGTATTTGGGGATAATGTGCTTCTCTGAGGAGCTAACTTTAAATTTGATATTGGAGGAAATAGATTTTTCTAGATGTATTTTAAAATAGTGAAATATTGTATATTATTGTAATATACAGGGTGTCCCACAAATGACTGACGATTTGAAAAATCAATTATATATATATAAAAAAAACAAAAAAAAAAAAAACGGAAGGCGATAGAAATATGCGGTTTGCTGCATTATGCTTAAATTACCAGTCAATTTATCCTCACCAATTTTCAAAATTAGTTATAAAAGTTGCAAACAGATGGCGCTGATGACTAGGAAAAGTGCATTTCTGCCACTTGTCAAAACATTCCAACTAAAATGTTTTCACGGGCGTCTGCGAATTTTGTCCTCAAACTGCACCACGTTGTTGCTGCAAACGGTAGTTATTTTGAAAACATTGTTTTGTAGTTTTTTCTCGTCATCAGCGTCATATGTTGGCAACTTTTGTAACTAATTTTGAAAATTGGAGAGAATAAATTCCCTGGTAATTTAAGCATAGTGCAGCAAACCGCATATTTCTATCGCCTTCCGGTTTTTTTTTAATTGATGTTTCAAATCGTCGGTCATTTGTGGGACACATATATAATATGCAATGCATAAAGGATAAAAATGTTAATTTTTGTTTATACTGTAATGCAGTGGCATTTTCTTTTGGAAAATGCTTTAGAGGTATTTGGTAATAATGTGCTTCTTTGAATTACTAATTGTGAATTTAAATTGTATAAAGAAATATTCGGTGATATCGTTTAAATTAGTGTTCATTTTTGTAAAATATTAAATATGATAACACTACTAAAAGGATAACACTACTAAATGTTTCGTTTTTGTTTGTATGGTATTGCAGTAGTTTGCAGCGATTTGTAAATGTTTAGAATCATTTGGTGATAATGTGCTTCTTTGAAGTACAAGCAGTGAATTTGATTTGGGTAAAAGGATTTTTGTAGCTATATTTTAAAAATAGTGGATATTGTTGTAAGAGAGCAAATATAATATATTATGCATAAATGTTAAAAATATAGTTTATTTCTGTGTGTACGATATTGGAGCATAACATTTTTGTGAATACTTTAGAAGTATTTGTTGATATTGTGCTTCTTGAAGTACTAATTGTGAATTTCATTGTCCGTTTTGGAGATATCCTTTAATATATAGTATATATTTTTGTAAGATAACCAGTATATTATATCATTTATAAATGTTAAAATTGTAGTTTACTTTTGTTTGTATGTTATTGAAGTGGATTTTTTTTATATAAATTATTTAGCTGCATATGTTAACAAAGAGTTACTTTGAAGTACTGACTGCGAATTTAATTGAAGTACAGTGGATTTTAGAGATATTCTTTAAAAAAAAGTGAGTATGGATTTTCAAGGTAATAAGTACAATATATCAAGCATATTTATTAAAAAATGCAACGTAACTTATATAATACAATAAATCTAAAATAAAAAGAATGCAATAAACGAAGAACAAAATAACAAATTTAACTTAGAAACTTTAATATAATAATTTTAGTACAACAAATAAAATATAAAAAATACTATGTAAAAATAACACAAAATAGTTAGAATTCAAATAATCAATACTATAATATAATGAATCTAATTCAACAGAATAAAATAACAGTCAAAGAAAAAATATATAACTTATTTTGTATAATATAATAGATATTTACATATAGCATACACCATATAGTTACATGTATTTAACAAAATAATTTAACTTATTTAAATAAAGAAGTACAACAACGTAAGGGATCAAATAAACATTCTTCATAAAAATCGGAGTGACTTTTGTGAAAATTATTTCACTAATTTTTAAAGTAATGTATCTTTAGTGATAATTCATAATAATTCACTTACAATGTCAAAAATATATTTTCTTGAAAAATGTATCTTTGTATAAAACGATCTTATAATAGATGCTAGATATATTAAATTTAATATAATTAAAATCAACATACTTTTTATGTATTCTTTAAATTATTTGAATAAATGTACTACATAATTTTTGCATAATTAACTCGAACAATAATGATTATACATTTCATTATATATTTTTGTGTGTGTTTGATCCTTTTGCAACTCAGCAGTTTATTTAAACTCTAAAATAACTGGGTACATAACTAAACAGAAAACTATACTACCTTTTTATTTTGCTCAAAAAAAGGATTTATTTTAAGGTAAAATCAGATAATTTAATTACAATACCGTGAAGACTTAGAACGCATTTTTATTCATATTGACACAAATATTAATGCATTTCGTTTTATTTACTTTCATATAAATTTAAATATATTTCAAAGAATATGATATTTTTAAAATATGTAGATGCATTATATTATTCTCCAGCTAAACAGTTTGAAAAAATATAAACATCGAATATCTAAAAAAAAAAAAAATAATAACATACCATTCCATTTTAAATCACAATATACGTAAAGATCGCTTTCTTTTTAGTTATCAAAAAATATATTTGACCGATGTAAAGCTAAATCTTAAAAACATTTTTGAATTCACCACATTGAATTTTCATTGAAATCTAAGAAACTAATATTTATCTAATTATAGCCGAAAGAATATTTAATTTCAACTGGTTCGAATCAAATTTATTCTAAAGAAACTTTTATTCTTCTATTTTACTAAATTTATTTTGCTCGTACTGCTTTATTTTAATTGAATTTAATAATAATTTAACTATACTTTTGCCATATGTATTTTTACAAAAGTTGCAAATAGTTTAAAATTACACATTTTACGATTAAATATGATAATTATATTATAAAAAAAATATTCTTCTCTTAAATTTAAATAAAATGTAAATGTATTCATATCCTTTGAATAAATTAAATATTCATTAATTTGTGAGTGGAAGGAGTAGAATAGCTTTATTTTGATGTTTTTCAAAGTTGTTTCTCAAAGCACCTCCCAAGATATAAGCAGTAATGAATTTAAATTAAATAAGTTGAAGTTTAATTTTGATATGAGAAAACTATTTATATTATAAATTGTTATGATAATTGAATAAAAATGTTGAATAATTGAATAAAATGTGTCTTTTAAAATTGTTTTGTAAGGTTAAGGTATACATTTACAATTGAGATGATTTTCTTTAATTTTTAGGTTATAATTTCAAACTTTTTGTCAGCATATCAGAATTAAAAATGATTCATTTTTATATATAAACTTTTTTTTCTGTCAATTTTTTAATCATCTAATTGCAATTAAAGTGACTAATTAGGACATTATTGGAACATACATAAATAAACTTGCGATTAATTTCGAGGTATGATTTTTATTGTAAATAAAAGATATTATATTGACGCAAGTTCTTATGGACAATTTTGAATTTGGCTTCAATATTTTTTTGTAAGTTTTAAAATAAAAGTTAAAAAAATAAATAAATAAAAGTTAAATAAAATAGTTTTTAACAAAAAAATAAAGATTAAAATATGCATAAAAATGTGTTTATAACAATATATATCAGATTCTTAATAGAAAACACACTCAAAACTATTGTGTACAAAACAAAATTATAATTTTGTAAATAGGACCATTTATAATAAAGTTATGACCTTTGGCGTAACGTCATATGACACCAAAATGTCATTCTTCAGCAAGCGTGTTTAAAGTTTACTACATTAATGAATGTGATACAAAACAGGTTCACAAAACCCACTGTAATTTAAAAAGTAATTTGAGTATCAGAAAGAAAATGGTATCATTTTAATTTACATTATTTACCATACATTAGGTATATGTGTACCTTAAGTAAATGTAGGTGACATTTTGTATTCATTCATAATGGCTGTATAAAACTATCAGAGCCTGCATGAAACTGCTCGTTTGAAATTCTTCGTATCAATAAGAAGTAAAAGCAGATTCGTAAAGCAGATCATGGTAAATAAAACAAATACCTACTGATGAGTTTTATCATTTGATTATATATTATTTTAAACATAAAGTATATAAGATGTGCTTGTAACTAGTAGTATGCTAAGGCTTGGGAATTATAGATTTATTACACATTTAAAACTCTTTATTGAAATTTCCTTTGGTAGCATAAATACTCATTCATATGATGAAATGGTTGTATTAGGTTTACATGTATGACTAATAATAGACTGAGAAGCGACTTCAATTTTTGAACCCCATCGAACATTATTCTGAATTTTTTATAGAAATTGGAGAAAAGTGAGTAGATTACGAATCCACTGGTCTGCCGTGGCAAAAATGGTTGAAACTGGTCAAAAATCGACTTTTAATAGGTTGAACTAAATCCAATTGCCAAAAGCGCCATAACTTGCCAAATAATGAGCATTTTTTTTATTTGGTAACCCTCACTCTTTAATTTTCAATTACAAAGGTTGCAGATGATTCGGATGTGTGGCTATGGCTTATTTGCATCTTTCACAAATGAGCCAAATTGTCAAGAAACATTACGTCACTTATGACGTAACTGATGTCGCCAATTTGGCTTATTTTTAACAGATACAAGTTTTATGAGCCAGAGATCAGAAATCGTTTGCGCTTTTCTCCTTGAAAATCAAAATGCAGTGGGTTGCCAGATGAAAAAGTTTTTTCTCTTTTTGGCAAGTTATGACATATTTGGTAATCGGATTTTAGTCCAACTCATTTCAAGTCGAGTTTTGATCAGTTTGGCCATTTTTTTCTCGCAGACCATTGGATTCGTAATCTACTCAATTTTCCCCAATTTCTATTGTTATAAGCAATTCAGAATGATCTTCGATGCGAACCAAAAATTGCAGTCTCTTCTCGGACTATAAGGTTAATCAATAAAGAAGATGAGTGTAAGTTTATATTAATAGGTTTTTACTTTGAAATACGTTATATCCTTCAAGTTTATTTATAAATAATATAAAATAAAATGATAAGAAAAAGTGAGCTCACTGACAAATATTGCAATCATAGCTACCTTGATTATTTCGAGAAAATGATTATTGAGTGAAGTATCATGATACTGAGAATAGATGCGTTAAGGTATATTAACAATAAAATTTGAAGCTTTTTTTTTTATAAACTTATTTCAAAGTTTTCGTGGACTATTCATAAAACGAATGATATTCAAATGTATGAGAAATATTTTTTAAGAAACAGACGTTTTGAAAAATCTCTAAAAATTCAGTGTGAAAAAGTTCTCGATTTTTTACTTTATTATTATCAAAATGCAAGATCAGCATACAGGATAATCCAAACAACTAGAGAAAGACGATATTGTTATGAAGAAAACACTGTTTAATAGAAAACGGTATAATTTTTATGATTTATAACTTAATTATTTTAATTAGAAGTTTTTTAAGTAAATTTTGTAGCCGTTTTATTTAAGACATTTAATGATTTTCTGTCATCATCTCGTAAACCAAAACTTATGACAAACACAATAATACATGTAGAAGTAAATTAACATCTTCGAATTAACAAATCGATTAGCTGTGGTCTGTGGCATCGTAATGCATAAATCAAGATACATTATCCAGTGCGTCATTTTGAATGGGTTTGCATTGTAAGGCAACTCTTATGATATTTTTGTAACAGATAAATCATCTATAATAATAAAACAAGCTGTGTGTGTGTCTGAGGATCAATAAAAACCTACTTAAAATTGGAATAGAGCTCTGAAATTTTCAACATAAGAAATTTTGGACTTCTATTTACACATATTTCAAACAAAATGTTAAAATTTTAATTAGTTATTTTAATTAATTAATTTTTGTAACATTTTTTTTTTTTTTTTTACAAAGGGACTTCAAATTGAGATACAACTCTGAAATTTTCAATATAAGTAGTTATAGCCTTCTAATTAGACTTTTGAAAAACTGAATTTAAAATTTTATTTAGTTTTTTTTTTTCATTATTTTTTTTAATTGCTTAATTTATAAATATTTTACAAAACAATTTCTAATAGGACTACAGCTCTGAAATTTTCAACATAAGTAGTTTTGGCCTTTTAATTGAACTTTTGATGAACAGAATTTAAAAATTTTATCTAGTTCTTTTCGAATAAATTTTTTTTAATTAATTAATATATATTTTACAAAACGATTTTTAAAAGGGCTACAGCTCTGAAATTTTCAACAAAAGTAGTTGTGGCCTTCTAATTGGACTATTGAAAAACAGAACTCTAAAATTTAATTTGTTTTTTAATTAATTTTTTTGTAATTATAACAAATATTTTACAAAACGATTTCAAATTGGGCTACACTTCTGAAATTTTCAATACAAGTAGGTTTGGCCTTCTCGATGAACTTTTGACAAAAAGAATTATAAATTTTTTATTTGTTTTTAAATTAATTTTTTAAATAATATTTTCACAAAAAGCGACTTCTAATAGGCCTAGAGCTCTGAATATTCAACATAAGTATTTTTGGCCTTCTAATTTTGCTTTCCACAAACATGTGTTAAAATAATCTTAAAGGGGTGTTGTTTAATTGTATTAAAGGGGAATTTTTTTTTCTCGACAAGGGAGAGGCTTACAATATTAGGGCTTTACGTAGTAATTAAATTTTAGTGAGTGAAGCGAGCTTATGCTTACGCAGCAATGAACCTTTCAGCGAGCAAAGCGAGCCTTTGATTGCATAGCAATGGACCTTTTAACGAGTGAAATAAGCTTGTGTTTATGTGTCCATGAACTTTTCAGCGAACGAAGATAGCTCGATTTTGCGTAGCGATGAACCTTTTTGCGAGCGAAGAGTCAAAAACTGGGACCCATACACCAAAGAAAAAGTTTCAGCAACGCAAGGCCTCACAGCTAACTAAAATATTTCATATGTTAAAATTCCGTAGCGAAGAACGGGAATCCAGCTAGTAATACATATTTAAAAACAAATTTGAATTTTTCCTTTCCATTAACCAATCACAATTTACATTTCATTTCCCCTCAAAAATAGCCTTCGGCTGAGAAGTAGCCATGCATAAAAGCCATTAGTAGTTAAAATATAAGCTTCAAAGAAGTGGCAACAGTTACAAATTGGTTAAAGTTTTCCTAGAAAATTGCGGAAAGTGGAGAATTCTATTTAATCATACGTCAGACATAATCCAAGTTCTGTTAATCGGGATTTAGGGCAAAGCTGCCTGTTCCGTGCTTAGGGCTCTGGTATTATAACAGAAAAAAGCTTTTTTCGGCTTCTGTTGAATAAGCAACAATTGAAGACTGGATGTATGCTTGGTAATGAATTGGTTACTGTTGTTGAAAGTGTTTTCAAAGCCTATGTGAAGAATAAAAGTAATTATTTTAGCAATCCTTATTGAGTCTTAATTCCTTGAGGAAATAATTAGTAACAATATTTTAATGTTTATCCACAAAACATTATGAGGATTAGTACATGCAAGTAATCGTAGAAAACGATATTTATGATGTTTTTCAACCTGGATAATGTTATTTGTTAGTTATATTCCACCAATTTTAAGGATTATAGTTTCGTTTTATAAACTAAGTTTCATTCATTAAAATAGAAAGATTGGCCTTAAGTATAGAATAACAATCACTAACGTTTAAGGGAGTCTGATACTCAAAATTTTAAAAATTCCCTTTTATTATTATTATTATTTAAAAAAATAATAAATGTATCTCAGGACAACTGAATCTCGGTCATGCTATCTTGAAACTTTGAAAATGTTTTTTACGGCGATGACTTTTTGTCTCTTTTTTGAGATCAAATTAACATAACTTAAGAACTACTTGTTCTAAATTTATGAAACTTTCAAAATTAGTTTTCATATATATTTTTTTTTTATTTGTCTTCACAAATCGTGTATTTTGAGTAATCTTTTTTAAAAGAAGTTTTTGGAGCATAGAATAGGGTTTTATTCAGGTTTTGCACATTTAAAAAAAAAAAAAAAAATTTAAAATTTTCTCAATACTTTATGAAATATCATGGAGAAAATTTTGGATATTAATCATCAGAAATAATTTTATTCAAAAATGAAATGATTTTTTAAAAAAGTTTTTTTTTTTTTTTTTTTTTTTTTTTTTTTTTTTTTTTACTGCATCAAATCTAGGTAGCGTCAAAATTTTGAAGTTTATTAATGAAAAAAAAATATATATATTTTAAATTTGAAAGATTAAAATAGTTATTTTTGTTTCAAAGCATAATTCAATACTGCAGCAAAAACTTCAAAAAAATAATTCTAAAAATATAGATTTTAGACTATATGTATCTTGGTTCGTATTTATTATTAAGTCACTTCCTAAACTTTTGGTAAGTGTCACCAAGAAAGTATTGCGATGTACGTTAAAAAACACCTTGTGAAATAATCCATATAGCTTTGTCTGGAGCATAGCCTTAAAATGTACAAAATCTTAAATTGATTTGTAACGTTTCAAATGTTATTGTGCTCAGAATTTTAATTTTTAACTAGATCAAACATTCACCGTTCCTCGTTACATGGTGGTATTTAAAAATTAGATGGACCCTATTTTTAGGATATTTAAAGTATTTTATTATACTAGGTAATTGTAATTATCATTTTGAAATAACAAAATTTTATTATTGTGGTCACCTTTGTTGTACATTTGTAAACATGCCGTTACAAGTTAATGTTAAAAAGAAAACTTGTTGTTCCCTGAAATTTGAATTAGTCAAGACACTTCTAGAACAAAATCCCGGTTCAAATAAAATTTAAAGAAAATATATATATATATATATATATATATATATATATATATATATATAAATATATATATATATATATATATTATCATACCCTCTTAATAACCCTTTTTGACTCTATTTTGCATCTTTAGCAAAAAAATATTAGAATGAAATTATGATTTCTATAATTATTTGGAAGAGTCAAGATTTCCAAATATAACAATCCGGAAACGATTGGTTCAATTAATATCGCAACTTCTTTCTTCCGATTTACCGCACTTTATCAGCCCTCCTCAACATTTTTATTTTTGTAAGTGGACTTTTAATTAAATTTCATCCCATTGCTTTTTGTGGTAGTTTGAGAATTAGTGTTGGAAAAACTCAGTTAATCAGTGGGTCAGATATCGAATCTTATGTTTAAAAAGGAGTATTAGTGCAGACTACCTTAATAAGCAAGTCGTGTCCGAATAAATAAAGTTTAGTTACATTGAGGAGGAAGGTGAACGGAAAATAAACAAAGTCTCAAAATTGTAAAAAATGTCTCTTGATAAACAAAATCTTGGGCTTTAATAGATGCGTGAATGAATTGGTTTTGGCAGATCTAAGCAAGATCCAACCAGATCTAATGTGCATTTCACTAATTCTAGAAAACACTAGAAAATATATAAACGAAAAGAGAAGTACTAATTATGATTGTGTTCCTTTTCTTTATTATATCAGTGCTTATGATAACAATTAGTGCTAATACACAGGGTGTCTAGGCTAAAAGTATCCAAAGTTACTACGGAACTACCCATTAGAATATAATAGAATACATTACCGTGGTTTGGAAACTCTTCCTAGATTTTCTGAACAAGAAATGAATATATCTCAAGTCCATGTGTAGTTAGGAATGCACGTAAATGGCATGGGGTTGCTGAAATTATTTTATCCAAAAGTTATGGTTTATTTTAACAATTTAAATCACACGAAGTCAGCGTTGTAGGTTTCATGAAAACCCAATGACTTTCTATTCGAAAAAATTGAAAATGAACTCGCCCGACCACTTCTGTGGACCACACCTGGGTTTCCTGTGGGGGGGGGGGGGTCACTGTCGACCATTAAAAGATAACTACTATATGTCTACAACTTGCAATAGGGTTGTGCGTTAGTCTCAATCTATCTTATCAATGAATGAAACGATACCGCTAAGTACTTGATAAGATTCTCATACAAGAACAAACCCGACTATCTTACTCAATGTCGAAAGGGTGTGGCAGTTTGTCAATGAGTACTCTAAACCCATGGCTACCCTTTACATGCTCCACAATAGCTTATTGTTGAGGACCGTCACGCTTCATACAAACACTGCCAGGAAGATTCACAGCAGTTTGTAATATCCCTATCCACCTGGACCCGACCAAAGGGAGACTGGCTGGGAATTTTTCTACAAGGCGATTTAGGGCGGGTTGGGATTTAAAGTTTTAAGGGGACATGGAACACCGAAATCACCAAAAATTACGTTTTTTGTTTTTGTTCTATAAACATTGCTGATGTCACTAGCTTTAATTTCGCGTTTGAATGTTTGAAATCCAATTATTTTAAGTGATAGAATCTTTATTTACACTAACTATTTTAACGTATGGGACACTTGTTGGCAAAAGTTATAAATGCATTTTACTCAGCTTCGTTTTTTCAAATTTTACGTATGTTAGAAAAGCTCCTTGCGATTTATTTTTTGATAAATCCACCTAATTTTTTGTATAAATAATTTTTAATGTACTATAAAGAAATTAACGCCTGCTTTTTATGTCACGTAATTTTTTCCATTACTTTTCGTGTTGGGAATTTGAAATATGTGAATTTTTTAGTGAAAAATCACTAGCGCCAAGTTTTAAATTTTATTTTTAATCAATTATAGTACCTAAAGATAAAAGCATGAGTGAAAATGTTTATAATATATTGATAAACAACTTAAAAATTTTCTTTCCTATTTGTTAAAATATTGTGTAGCAGGGAGCATTTTGAAAAAAGTTAAAATTTTGCCTTATTTTAATGCATTTTTCACAATAATTTACAATCTATTTTATATTATCTGCCCAAATTTTGTTGTTGTGTTACAAGTCCCATCTTCTTGTGTGTAACACATTTTATTTAATTTTAAGCAAAACTAAAGAATTTTGGAAAAAGTGCTCCATGTCCCTTTAACGGAACTACTCATTAGAATTAAACAAAACACATTTAAATAGCGAAACATTTTATTAAGTTTTAATATCAATAGATTTCAATGTATGTACTTTTTGTAGAACGGCAAACGTCTAAGCGGTAATCCAGTATCTTGCAAGTGTTTTGCAGCTTATCAGGAGCTGTTAGACGAATTGCTTGAATGATATGAAACTCATCCACAGTTTCAATTTTTTATTTATACCCAACGGATTTAATTAGAGGTATGAAATATCGATTAAAATAAATATCGATACTATATCGTTGTACAGAAAAAAAATATCGATAAAATATCCATACATGATTTTTTTTTTTATCTGATATTCAATTTTGCCAGAAACAAAGTTTTCTGGGGCAAATTTCAACTTTTCATGATTGCTTTTTTGTAAGGTGACTGCGTTTTTGTACAGTGGCTACTTTTTCAACTAAAATGGATCTATTACAAAAAAAAAGTTATATTTTCGCTCAATTGTTGCAGTGATTTTAAGAAAATGTTAGATAATTTTCAATAGCTTTTAAGTGTATGGGAAAATCTTGAATACTGGGGCCATTTTAACTGTCTCTCAGCCAAGTTCAAACTTTAGGTTTGAAGTTTTTGAAAAGGGAATAAAGAAAATCGAAAAAAAACAAACAGATGGAACTACAAAATGATCATAAAAAAACTAAATTTTTTTTAAAATATCGATATATTGGTGACTTTTATCAATACTTTTAATATCGATATTTCTTTTAGAAATATCGATAAAAATATCGTCGTATCAATATATCGCCGATCTCTAGAATTAATGGATCCCAGGATAAACTCGCCCAGTAACAGCTCTATCTAGGAAGAAAAATGAACTAATGAGGTCATTTACGTGCATTTCTTACCAAGGTGATCCTTTTCTTGTTCAAAAAATCTCGGAGAGGTTCCCAATACACGAAGAAACAGTCTATTATATTTTAATTGATACTTCAGTTATAATAAGTCATAACTTATGGACATTTTGATACAGATAGCTTGTAATATGAATAATTTTCATTGCACTTTTATAAAATGTTTCTCATTGATTCCGGTCAAATTGTAAACCTATTGAAATTTTCCCTTTTTTACATTTAATGATTGAAATGCAAAACCCTCCATGAACTTTCTTTTTATGATAGTGTTACATTTCAAACTATTCATAAAAGTGATAATATGTCTAGGAAAAAATAACAATCCCCAATTTCGTTATCTTAGTCAAAAATTTATTTGCTCCACTTTTAGTCTGAGAGGCAACTGTAATTTTTGGATCCCATTGAACATCATTCTGAATTTTCTATAGAAATTGGAGAAAAGTGAGTAGATTACGAATCCACTGGTCTGCCGTGGCAAAAATGGCCGAAACTGATCAAAAATCGACTTGGAATGAGTTGAACTAAAATCCGATTGCCAAATATCTCATAACTTTCCAAAAAGATAACAAACTTTTTAGTCTGGCAATCTACTGCATTTTGATTTTCAATGAGAAAAAGCGTACACGATTTCTGATCTCTGGCTCGGAAAACTTGTATCTTTTAAAAGTAAGCCAAATTGGCGACATCAGTTACGTCATCAGTGACGTAATGTTTATTGCCAATTTAACTCATTTGTGAAACAAGCAAGTAAGCCATAGCCACACATCCGAATTGTCTGCAACCTTCTTAATTGAAAATTAAAGAGAGAGGGTTACCACATAAAAAAATGCTCATTATTTGGCAAGTTATGAGGCATTTGGCTTATTGTATTTAGTTCAACTTATTAAAAGTCGATTTTTTCACCAGTTTCGGCCATATTTGCCACAGCAGACCAGTGGATTCGTAATTTACTCACTTTTCTCCAATTTCTATAAAAAATTCAGAATGATGTTCAATGGGATCCTAAACTTGCAGTCGCTTCTCAGTCTATTTCTAATAATTGTTTGTCTTTGAAATAAATTTAGATTAATGTTACACTTTTCGTATTTAGCAAGTCAAAACTATCAAGTCAGAGCCAATAAATTTACTAATAAAACCTCTTATTTGAAGTTATCCAATGCTGAGTTCCTTCAGATGGCCATCAATATCGCAGTAGTACACAATGTTTCCTTCATTTTCAAAGATATATTCGAAAGATTTTATCACAATATTGTTGCTTCTATGGGTTCGAAAGATTTGAAGCCAAAGTAAATAAAAACTTGCAGATATTTATTCCAATATTACTCTTCATAGATTCCTTTACAACTCCAGAACTTCTCGTTCTAGTAGACACAATACAGCTCTTTTCACAACAATAGATCACAAAACAGCAGTTAAAAACTTGACAACACAACTGCTAAAATCACTGCAAAAGACAATGCAATACAGTTCGCTTTCGGAACTCTCTGAATGCTCACTGAGACTCAGTATCTCAATACAGTAATTCCAGTCAACTCACTGACTCAACTCAGTCAACTAATTGACTAACCTACCAACTCCACTCACGGCCGGTCTTTTATAGGAGTCAATATTTCTGGAGACTTCTAGAGGTAGATATTTGAAGAATTTTCTAGATCGTAGTTGAAAAGTCCTATACATGTACATGGGGACCGAAAATGTCGCCAAATGGTCACCAAGTTTGATGACAAAAATTTGTCACCAAAACCGTCGCCAACTTGGCTCTATCTCGCCAATTTGGCGGGATTGCCATTACCATAATGCTAAATGCCCTGCTCCTTGTAAAACTTGTTTCCCAGCGTTACCTCTGTAAAACTCGTTATCAAGCCTTAAAAACACATATTGCGAGGAAGCAAACTAAAGACGAACTACTGCACTGCCTTATGCAAAATTTACATAAATTTTCCTATTTACAAAATTAACACTATGAAATATTTATAAATATACAAAAATTCGTAACAATATAAATTGACTCGAACCTTTTGTTCAAGTACATTCCACTATTGTAGTATTGGCTTGGGCCTTTTAGTACATCAGTTATTATATCTTCTCCTTAACCTGATGAAAATGTTTACCGTTCTCTAATCTTTTCGTAGTTTTTACCGAATTTGAAGTAAAAAGAAGGATTAATATATATATTTTTTCATTTCTGCTAATGGTAGATGCTCAGGCTTAAGCGAAGCTCTTGAAGTCAATTTTTTCTTGATGCAGTGCGAATTAATTGTACCAGTTATACTTGCTGTACTTAATCCCCTCCAAAAGCAGTTTTAATTATTGTACGTCTCCTTCAAGAGACATCATACGCTCAATAGGCATGTATGGAAGCTGGTTCCCGGAGTGTTAAAAACCACTTATCGGTTAAGTGTTGTTGCATCTACAAAAAGTAGCCATTCTTGGGGCTCCATTCCAATGCCGAGTTCTTATATCAGGCCATAAATATCTCAGTGAAACACAAGGTTTACTTCAATTTCAAAGGTATATTCGAAGGACTTGATCACGATATAAAGTCACACGAATCTTTTGTTCAAGTAAATTCTACTGTTGAAGTCTTGAGGTCTACAATTCTTTCCGCTTTGTTTCTGGATAGATCAAATTCTTGAACAAGATTGGTCATAACATCTGAGCTAAGTTTATTTGGCACACATTTTTAATCAGAAAATGAAAAAATCATCATCCATAAGATGGCCAAATGATCATCCAGATAATTGGCTATGTTATAAAATTTTAGAAGGATAATAAAGGTTAGAATAAGTGAATCAAGAATCGTGTTGTTCACCATTAATTCTGAGAATTAACACTCTTCCTTTTAATAGTTCCGGAGACTCTCGATTCACCGTTTTGCATTTCTTAAATAAATTAATTTATGCCAATTCAATTTTGCTAAAACAATTGGGAGCGTACCTCAACTTCATCAGTTAAGTAGCTAGTCAAGTTTCTAGACAAAATAAAACCCTACCAACTTATACAGCAATTCCCCATATCTAACATATTCCTTCAAAAGAAAAACCCAAGATCACACAAAAACATGATCGAATGCCAAGCAGAGCGATATTTGATTTCCGGTCGTCGCCTCCATCTACCCTCCAGAGTTCGTAGTAGACGATTTTTCATAGAAGTGCCATATAAAAAAATCGTCTGTTCCACCGATCATCCGCAATATTAAAATATGATTGACGTTGACAGATCGGTTGAGTCTTCCTCCCTTAAAAAAAAAACTTTATCTGATATAGTCCATCTACCTCAGATATCTTTCGTCATTCCCACTGTGACAGGGGTAGACGTCATTCTGCGACGTGTCCATCAATTTTATTGTTTCTTATTGGTTTTCTATTGCGGATGTTGTGAAATATTCGGCCAATACCTGTCTGAGTGAGAAACAATTGTGATGGTTATAAGTATAGTTATATGGGGTGAAGGTCTTTTTAAGGTGGAAATATAATGCTTAGATGTATGTATTAGAGTTTATTCTTTTTGAGGTTTTGGTTTTAAGTTGTTTTTGGAATTTGTGTTATATACATTGTCCCCTATACCTGAAACGTTAAATTGACTAATTGTTATGTTCCTTTCTTATAAAGTTCTTAAAAAATAAGATTTAATTTTTTTTGTACTTGTTAAATATATCTTATCTAAGATACTGAAGTTAGAATTTGTTAAAAATATATACAGCATTTTTTTTTTTTTTTTTAAATTCTAATTAATAGTACAATTATTTTGAGAAAAGTCTATCTTTTTCACAAATATTTTAAGATATATTCTTTATTATTCGAATTAATTAATAAAATAATTAAGATCATTAAACATTGTAACTTCAGTTTTATTTATACGTTATGTAATACAATTTCAAAAAAAAAAAAAAAAAAAAAAAAAAATACGGTCTATTTTAACTAGTTAATTAGAAAAGGAATTTGAAGCTTGACATATCGAGTTCAGAAAAAAAGTTGAAGGTATGTCTTAAATAGTTAATAATTTATTGTTTTCTTTTTTAAAACAAAATATAATATGAGTAGATACAATATATAACATAAAATACCCAAACCATTTGCATTTATCGTCTACTTGGATTAAAAAGGTGCTAATTCTAATTTGCTGATGTTTTCAGGCGATCATAAAAAAACACATTTTCAAGTTGTAACTAAAAATGAGCTTAGTGCTTCCGCCATCACTCATTTACCACGTATTTGTTTTAGTGAGCATGTTTCAGATACGATCGATACTTATCGATAAGTCACATCCTCCTCTTTCAAATATAATGAAAACTGATTAGAGAAAAAAAGTGTAATTAGCATCTTTTCATTTAGAGTGATGTATTTTTAAATCTTTTATATTAACTTCGATTTTGTGTGTATATATGTTTGTCGATTACTGCGGAATCTGGAGAGGCCTAATTAACCCCCTTGCCGTCATCCAATCAGTGTGAAACTTGACATATAAGGTCAATGTTGATGACAGTGCGTACCATCAAATATGGGGCTGTTATTGTCACTAAAAGGTTGCTTTTACAGAATACTTATAAATCAACTTGCCTTCATCTAATTGCGTTAAAAAAGCACTGGATCGAACAGTTTTGAAACTCTTTTGTATTGTCAAATTGCTTTTTTAATAAATAAATAAATAATAAAATTACTTTAATCAGAATAAATAAATGATATATGGATGTGAGAGTATAAATTCACATTCATTTTTAATAAATAAATTTTGAAACTTAGTTTGCCACACATTTTGCTGATAGAAATGTTTTTGATATTTAAAATTAGATGCAATCAAAAAACATACGGAATCGGCGCTGTGTTAATGAATACAAAAATTGACAATCCCTTTTAAGGATTTATTTGAAAAACTTTTTTTTATGGGTTATATTAGTATTATTATTTAACGATGTATTGTTTTTCAATGATAGTGTTTTTCTGTAAATATTTTTAGTTGATGATTTTTTAATAATCTATTTCACACTACTTTATGCTTTAAGATAGTTTAAAAACTGTTTTCGTTGGTCTGCTTGCAATAACCGCTTCCATATGAGTCTATAAATAATACCGATAATATTAAATGTCAGTTGAAAGGTGTCAATCCACTACTTTTCAACTACAAATGTTAGAGAAACAAGTTTTATATCAGTTTGATGGTATATATGAAATTAGTAAGTTTGTATAATTACCGGAAGCCGGAATTTATTTACTGAAAGTTCTCTGAAATATTTTCCCACAAAGCTGTGTTAATTAGTGATATTATGTAAAGTGTGAATTAAAATTATGATAAGGGACTAATAATTGTGTATTCAGTGACAAGTTCCCTCACGAAAGCTTGTTACCAAATTTGTAAAATTGTTGACAATTACCTTAAGAAAAAATCAAAATTTGTTAGGTGAATTTTTTTTTTATCATTTATACACAACCTCGACTAATAGAGATTTCAATTATTAAAGGCTATTAAATTGTACATGCTTGGTATCTGGTTCTGTTGTATTGCTAATAGAAACGCCTGTAAGCTCGACCTTATACAAAAATTAATCACACACTATTTAAAAGGACATTAATTGAGATGAAATGGAAAATTAAAAAAAAAAAGCTAGCAATAGCAGATGTTTTTTCCCCCATAAGATAAGAAATGAACGTAAAATATGCTCCTTTAGGATCATTTTATATTTATGAAATTACTTAGGTGAGACTAGGCAAAGATCGGGTAGTGATATAAAATCAGTAAGTGCTAGTTTTTTCGTCCTTACAGCTGCGATTTAAATAATATAAATAATGAAATACGTAATACAAAAAAGCAATAATTTTATACTATTGAATTCATGGAGTCTGTGTAAAGGTAAATTTGTTTTACAATGCCAATTCTACAATTTCTGTTGTTTCTTAATTGATTTTTAATAACTATTGCTGGTATAAATCTTTCTTCAGTTTAGTTAAGGTGCGCGTATACCCTAAAATTCACGAAAATTGATATCAATATTCATTTTTTTTGTTATTATATCATAATTTTTTTTTGATACGTTAGCTTTCAAACAACACTAAACTTTTGAAAATATCCTTAATAGTTTTTAAGTTATAATAAATTGTAGGTATAGGTACTTTCCCTGTTATATACCACGTTTTTAAAACCTTAAACCTGTTTTCTGACGAACTGTATTTTGATTATGACACGCTTTATTCAAACAACGATAATTCAACAACAAAATGTTCATCAATTATAAATATATTTTTTTATATCATAGTTTTATTATATTTTTTATATTTACATAATATGCTAGATGTTTTGCAACTCAATTATATAAAATTGGTTGATAAATTGATTTTTTATGGATTTTTATAACTTAGAATTCTTTGAAAAAATTGATTTTTTTTTCATGTTTTCACAAAAACTAAATTGTTAAACAAAACTATTCCATATAAGAAACTTAATTGAGTTTCAAAACAATATTTCGAATGGTTTCCAAGTAGAATTGCGTTTCTAAGTAAATTAGAATTTGATATATTATTGTTTGAAGAAGGTACTATTTATAAAATTAAATCTTAATTAACAATTTAACAATTGCTGAAATTTGATTTTTTTTTATGAAATTATTTTAATCATAAACTTTTTAACTAATGTAAAAAATAATTGGATTTTTAAACTCAGAATTAAAAAAAATTCAATTCTAGGGTATACATGCCCTTTAATTATATCTTTATTAAGGACATATAGCCTAACGAACAACTCCTGTTTCGATTCTGGTAGTGCCTGGCCTTGGCCCATCATTTTGTATTAAATTTTACTTTGTTTTAATAAAGGTAATGCCATTTCTGCTTAAGTAACTTCGAAAAACGGGACCTACGGTCTTTAAAAATGAAGAACGTTAAGCAACTTTTCTATAAATAATGGTAAATTGTGTTCATGATTTTTTTTTTAAGTTCTAAATCCTAAAATTTATTTATCAACAAATATAGTAAAGGTTCAAATTTTTTGGCAACGACAGGGAGTTAATTTTGTGGAGTCTTGAAATATCGATGCACTGATGCTCTACGCACTGGAGTTTTTCTTAAGGTCATTAGGGAGTTCTCTGCTGTTTAAAGAAGTTTTGTGAGCCTCTGAAATGAAGAATAAATCAAGAGTTTTCTTTTGTAAAAACTGCCATCATTTCTTTTGGAAAATTCATAACAAATACACTACTTTTGTCCTTTTTTTTTTTTCTTTCTTTTTTTTATATATAAATGGTTAAGTATACGTTTCCTATATTACAAAAGCAAATTTATAAATATAATATGAAATTATTCATGACAGTTCTACATATTACACAATGTTTACATAAATAGTACATATAGAGTAGTAGTAAGCAGTATTTACATATAAAAACGCCAATTTTCTAATATAGAAAGAATAAATACTCTATGAATACCCTATACTACCCTACTCTACTCAAATAAATATTATGGTCTATGAAATTTCACTTTTTACAAAAACCACAAAACTCAATTAGATACTTTACTTTATTTGAAGCACCAAAATAACAACAACAACTACTACTACTAGTACTACAACTACTACTGAGACGACCAGTCTCTCTCCCTAATATATACAATACAAAATTTGCAGAACTCAAAATAAAGCACAAAATAACTTCTTCTTCTTGGTCAATCATGGCCGGTGAGCAAAACCCTATTTTACAAACGTTATTTATTTTAAAGACAACTAAAAATATCTACATATGTAATCTAAAAATGCTAACTGAAATTAAAAATAAAATAAAGAATTAAAAAAAAAAAAAAAAAAAAAAATCTCCGAGAACATTGTTACCTTTCATTTAAATGCTGTATATTTTATACAGAGTTTTATCTAATGTAACTAGTATCACAGTCTGGACACACGACAGCTAGAGTGACGAGCAGTAGAAATACAATTACTTTAAATATGCAAATAATATTCTTAAGTTATGACGTAAAAAAAATCAATTTTCTTACAGTTCATTGCTAAAATCTAGTTTCACTAATTGTCCATACATGTAACATAACTACCCGATTGCACACAACTTGTGATGTGAAACCGGGCATTTTACTTTAAAAAAAAATGCATTGGGGAAAAAATAGAAATTTTTTTTAGGTTTGTTATATAATACTCAGTTAATGGGACTTGGTACCTCTTGTTTTCACAAAAAATAAGAAAAATATCAATTTTCTATTTTTTTTTTGCGTTTGAAACCTTCTCCCTATTCTGGCAAGTTTTTGAACTGATCAGATAGCTGCAGTTGCAGGTGAAGTACATTTTTATAGAAAGTTTAACATTGTTGCAATAGCTCCTTCGATATTTCGAACGCAATTTTCTTCGTTCGGGATTTTTGAAATTCCTAACCTTCTCAAAATTCTAAAACTTCAGCAAATATGAATGAAATTACTTGATTTTTTTTGTGTGTCAGCCTTAAGATCCATTTGACAAAAAATAGGCACGGATTTTTAAATAAAATAAAAACTTTTTTTTTACAAATTCAAATGCTGAAAAATACCTGCTTTTTACGCTTTTTTTACATATCGGTATAGTAATTATCGTTTTTCTCGAAAACTATTTTACTTATTCTCAACCCGGTGCTTAAAGAGTATATTACTGGAACCTTTTTTTTTTTAAAAATCCAGGAAAAAATATTAAGAAATGAAAAAGAAGATAGAATGTGATGTTTTTTTTTTTTTTTTTTTTTTTTTTAATTTTGAAAATTTAGGGCACTATGTGAACTTTTCTATTAATAAAATTTAGTTTTTGCTTAGTAATACTTCTAAATATGTAAAAATTAAAATTTCAATGGCTTATATAAAGAAAATTTTTGAAGGGTAACAACTTCCCTTTACGTAATTACCCAGTTGCAACCAACTTGTGATGTGGAAGGGGGTATTTTAAGGGAGTCAGTTACCAAAAAAAAACAAAAAAAACAAAAAAAAAAACTTTATTTATAAATATATTTGTGTCAAAAATTTATCTTATATATGAGATACTATTTCTATGTCTTTTAAATAATGTTTTTTTTTTTTTTTTTTTTTTTTTTTTTAATATTGTGATTATTTATTTTTAAAAATATTAAAAACCAAGAAAAATCCATGATAACTAATGTTTGCGTTTTTTTATATAAGTCAAGAATTTTTTTTTAAATGGAAAGCTTTCCATAATAAATAATTATATAAAGAAAATTTTTTGCCGTAACAGAATTTTTATGGCTGAATAATAAAAAATTCTCCAAGTTAAAATATTGAAATTTTAGATATTTTGTATTCTATCTTTTACGTTAAATGTTATATTTTAAAAAAAGAATTTAAAAACAAAATTCTGCGGAGGCAAAATTTTTAAAACTATATAAATTAAATGCTCCAAAAATTTGAATAGCCAATTGTTAATGGTTCTGGAGATTTATCGATTTGAATTTGCAACATCTGTGAAAAACAAGTGTTCGAAAAACGCACTTTAAGCAGATGCTTCAAGGCGTTACGCCCATTAGTGATGTTTAAATAACAGTTGATTTTATAACGTTCTAATCATCGGAGGAATAAGATAAAAACATCATTCTCTTCAGGAATGTATGCACTATTTTTTAAAATAAATAAATAAATAAATAAATAAATAAATAAATAAATAAATAAATAAATAAATAAATAAATAAATAAATAAATAAATAAATAAATAAATAAATAAATAAATAAATAAATAAATAAATAAATAAATAAATAAATAAATAAATAAATAAATAAATAAATAAATAAATAAATAAATAAATAAATTATGATTTTTGACGACATTTTGGTACTGGAATCCCTTAAAAAATCAACTGGAACCATTTTTTTTTAAGTTTGTTTTATAATACTCAGTTAAACAATGATTTTTAGTTACATTTTCCAATCTATTTGTTTAATGTTATGGCTTTAGAAAACCAGTAAATGTTAAATAAATCTTATTTAACATTCTTATGGAAAGAGATCTAAATATATGTCCACTGAATTTCATACATTTAATGTACTACATTACATGCATTTTACTAAATACAAATTGAGCTCTTGGCTTTCAAGTCCAATTCTCTGGAAAAATTAATATCCCTTACCTTTCCTAGAGGCATTATTTAATGAATTGGCCTTTGTTCCTCACCGTTCTTTTGCGAATATTGTTTTGGGAAAAAAGGCTGCCATTACAGATTTCATTCCCTGATCATTGAAGGTAAACAGGAAACCCCCTTTTCTTTGTCATTAAGAAGTCTGCATATAAGTGTTTTTTGGAGCAAGAGCTACAATAGGCCATACTGAAGTCTGATTATAATAAGACGACAAATTTAAGTTGAAAGTGAAAAAAGTAAACATGACCTCTGTTAACGAATTAAAAAGTAAAAACCAACTAACTAAGCCCCACGACAACATTAGTAGTTATACAAGTTACAGCAAATGATTAATAAATAACTAAGAAATAAACCATTGGAAAAAAGGCTTATTTTTCGATCATGGTAACTTCGTCAGGGGGTGACTGCCATAATCGATGCCAAAATGGGAGAATTTTTCTGTATATGGTATAGCAAAAGCCTAAATAACATATGTAACCCCAAAATTCTCGTTTCACAAGGTCAGTTTGCTTTTCTTATAGTCGTTTTAATATTTCTGACTCTCAAACCTTGTGGAACCAGAATTTTGGGGTTGAATATATTATTTAGGCTTTTGTCGTAACATATACAAAAAAAAAAAAAAAAAAAAAAAAATATTCTCGCATTTTTTTGTCGATTATGGTAGTCACTCCTATAGACAGGGCCTGATCACCGCCTTGGCCCACAAGGCCCGGGCCTTGAGCCTATGATTTTAGGGGGCCCCAAAATTGGCTATAAACCATTTTTGTTTCATAAAAGCTATGTGAATATCTTTTATAACCTGTATGAAATATTTTTTACATAAAAATCATTTTGTATTGATCTTGAACCGTCTTTAGTATCCCAGAATGTATTTACTCAAATAAACCGTTTAAAAGCTTGACACACAAGCTTTTTTGAAAGATATAGAAAAACAAAATAGAAACGGAGTCTTGACGAATTTATAGTGAGATCAGCAAATGTCGACTCTGAAGTTGTAAATAATGCTGCAAATATTATCGTAACAGATATACACAATTTTATAGTGAAATGCAATGTTATACATAACAAAGTTTTTCCTTTTTTGATTTATAAATTTGATCGTTTGAAATGTGTGTCTTTGTGATAAAAAAAGTAACTCTTAGTATTGTTTTCTAACATTAATTCATCAACTTTTTCTATATTTCATGTTAATTCATTTGACTTTGCGTCGAGTCCATTTCCACTAAACCACCCGTTTGAAAATGGGCCCCCGAATGTGTGCGGGCCTTGGGCCCCAACTTGTCATGATCGGGCCCTGCCTATAGATTCTCAGAATTAATGGTTAACAACGAGATTCTTGATTCATTTATGCTAACCTTTATTATCCTTCTAAAATTTTATAACATAGCCAATTATCTGGATGATCATTCGACCATCTTATGGCTGATGATTTTTTCATTTTCTGATTAAAAATTTGTGCCAAATAAATGTAATGAACAATCTTGTTCAAGAATTTTAATCTATCCAGAAGTAGTCAAATACCATGATCGACAAATATGCCTTTTCTCCAATTGTTTATTTCTTAGTTATTATTATTCATTTGTCTAAATATAATGTAAGAAGTATGACGAATAGAAGGTACAGGATATGAAGTATGTCTAATCTTGTATCTTCAATTTTAGATGTTATAACTAATATGATTAATTTGGATATTATTCAATATACATTATTGATGCATAATAAATGGTTATTATGCATAATAATATTAACTTATGTATAATATAAAAATTAATCATATTAACTTATGTATAATATCCAAATTAACCATATTATATATACCCCAGTGACTGATCTTGATAAAGTCAAGTATAATGAGTATCTCAAATCGATAGTCCCTGTCTGTAATTTCATAACATAAACGTTAATATTTTAAAATGCTTTGGAGATTTAAAAAGCTTTGACAAGGGCTGAAAGATTAATAGCGTATCTATTCTTACTTTTTTTCTCTTCACTACTAGAAGTGAGCACCAAAGATGGTCAATAGCTTCATCTACTATTGGCCAAGAATTGTTTTGTGCATTGTTGTATTTTATCTTTTTAGATCTTATCCATTGAATTTACGGTCTTTGAACTTGCACCTTCTTGTAGAATATTATGGCAAGTGAAATTTTTTCTTTTTGGCTGGTAAACATCTTATGAATGCTAATACGAACACGAACTATATAAAATTAAAAAAAAAAAAAGTTGGTTTGTTTTTACATTTTTTACTTAGTTTGAATCGAAGAGTGTAAGTTTTAATGCCTAATCTCTTCCTGAAAAGATTTAAAACTTGACTGGTAAACATTGTGTAAGTCTAAATGAAACATGTTGTTGTAAACAAGAGTTTTCAATTCCTGAAAATAATCCTTCATTATATCTTTTATTTGCATATGACTTTCTATTTTGAGATTTTTTTTATCTCTAAGAAATAGTTTTGTTTTCCTTTTGGAAGCATTTTTATCCCTTTAAAATTAATGAATATGCGTGATTATAAAAAAAAAAAAATAGTTTATGAAGATTAAGTTTTTTGAAAAGCTTTCATTTTTAGAATTTTAGAATGTATTTTGCTTTATGGGGGGGGGGGGGGGTCAAAGAAAATTATTATTCTGATAAAAATCAAAATATAAGTCTACGCATTGATAAATTAAATTTAGTTTATTTTACATACACACTCTCTTCTCTTATAAAAACAAAAGTTACAGAAGTGTTTAAAATATTTTTCGAGTAGAACTGACTTGTCGAAACTGTTTAAAATTTTATAATTGATAAATATTGGAAAATTAGTATTGTTACATTAAAGCTTATTCATTAATTGTTTTATCGATACAGGTTGTCCACTAAATGACTGATCCATTTTAAACGTGAATTAAAATTAAGATAAGAGATAAAAATTTACAGTTTGAAATGGTACTAGAAAAACAGTTCACAACAGATTTGAAAAATACAAAAGTTAAAATGTGTTCATAATTTTTCGAAGGGCTCTGCAGGTAATCTTCTGTAGAAATTACTAACTATTAAGGCAAAATGTGTAACTAATTGTAGCCTTCGGGGTTTTAAAACCTTGTATTTTTTCCTAGTACTGCAATGAATACAGCGAAAGGTTCACTCCTATAATCAATCGTACTTTAACTAAACACGTTCAAAATGGGTCAGCCATTTATTGGACACCCTGTATGGGAACATACATATGCACTTATTTTACTTAATTACCATAATTGAAGGTGCAGTTATATTGTAATGATGATGACACTATGTATGGGAACATACACATGAACTTATTTTACTTGATTAGCATATTCAAGGTGCAGTTACAATGTAATGATGATGACACCATGTAAGAAAACATACACATGCACCTATTTGACTTAATTACCGTAATTGAAGGTGCAGTTACATTGTAATGATGATGATACCCTGTATGGGAACACACACATGCACTTATTTTACTTAATTACCTTATTTAAGGTGCAGTTACAATGAAATGATGATGACACCTTGTATGGAAACATACACATGTACTTATTTTACTTAATTACCATATTTAAGGTGCAGTTACATTGTAATGATGATGACACCCTGTATGGGAACACACACATGCACTTATTTCACTTAATTGCCATATTTAAGGTGCAGTTGCAATGTAATGATGATGACACGCCTTTATTTTACTTAATTACCATTGTGAAGGTGCAGTTAAAATGTCATGATTATGACACCTTGTATGAAAACATACACATGTACTTATTTTAATTGATTACCATATTTAAGGGGCAGTTACAATGTAATGAAGATGGCACCCTGTAAGGGAACATACATATGAACTTATTTTACTTAATTACGTTAGTGAAGGTGCAGGTAAAATTAAGTTACAATGTAATGATAATAACACCCTGTATGGGAACATAAGCATGCACTTATTTTATTTAATTACCATATTTAAGGTGCAGTTACAATGTAATGATGATTGGATGGACAATATAAGTCATCGCAATAATGATAAGTAATTATAAATTACTGATTGGAGGATATATTTATAATAGTTATTTATGGAACTAGTGGAAAAAGTAATATTTTTTAATACGAGGTAAAACGCTTATTTGACGAGTGCGATAGTACAAGTCAAATAATTTACCGAGTTTGAAAGAGTATTTTCAAACGCGTTGAATACAATATTTTTGATAATCAAATGCATTTTTTTTTAATACATATATTTATTAAGGTTGGCAACTCCAGTCAATGAATTTCCTCTGAAAATATGTCATTTGAATGCAAAGACCATACCTTCTAGAGACCTGAGCTTGCAAGGAAATTTTTTATTATCACGTGCAAAAAAAAAAAAAAAAAAAAAAAAAAAAACATATATTGATTAATGTTGCAACTTCAATCAATGAATTTCCTCTGAAAATATGTCATTTCATTACAAAGACAATACTCTTTAGAAATCTGAGCTTGCAAGGAAATTATTTACAATTACGTGAGAAAAAAGATTAAAAAAATTAATACATATATTTATTAATGTTGGCAACTCTAATCAATGAATTTCCTCTGAAAATATATCATTTCAATACAAAGACTATACTTTCTAGAGACCTAAGCTTGCAAAGAAATTATTTATAAATACGTGCTAAAAAAATAACACATATATTTATTAATGTTGGCAACTCCAATCTATGAATTTCCTCTGAAAATATATCATTTCAATACAAAGACTATATTCTCTAGAGACCTGAGCTTGCAAATAAATTATTTATAATTACGTACTAAAAAAAAAAAAAAAATAATAATTAAAAAAAAAAAAAGAAACAAAAAATAATAATAATAATAATAATACATATATTTATTAATGTTAGCAACTCCAATCAATGAATTTCCTCTGGAAATATATCATTTTAATACAAAGACTATACTCTCTAGAGACCTGAGCTTGCAAAGAAATTAATTATAATTACGTGCTAAAAAATAAAAAAATAAAATAATACATATATTTATTAATGTTGGCAATTTCAATCAATGAATTTCCTCTGAAAATATGTCATTTCCATGCAAAGACATTTCCAATGCCCTCTAGAGACCTGAGCTTGCAAGGATATTTCCCCCCCCCCTTTTTTTGGGGATTAAATAACAAAAAATAATTGACCATATATGAAAAAATATTGTCTAAGAAAATTGTTGATCAGAAATCGTGGCGAAAGTAATACTTTACTGCGAGGAGTGAGTAAAAGTGACTTTCCTACATTAGTGTGAAAAAGTACTTTCTCGCACACCTCGGGCGCAAATTTTATACAGTTTCTTATAGAAATGACATTTTAAGAACATCACTTTATGTATTAAAAATATTTTTTTTGCTCGTGGTTATTAAAAATATTGTATGCAACACGTGAGAAAATACATTTTCAAATTTGGTATATTATTATTTGACTCAAGCTGGCGCACTCGTCAAATAAATATTTAACTCATTAGAAAAAGTATTTATTTTCCAACTTGTTTCAGAAATAACTATTATCTAATGCTGCTAAAATTCATATAATGTGATGCCACTGATAAAATGCCTGTATTTTCAGAATAAAAGTTTCATTGGTATATTTTTTATTAAAATTTTCCAAATACGTCAAGTAGTGTCCAATTTAAGAAAATTGGAACATCAATATTAACTTGATAAATATTCCTTTTTTTTCCTTTGTCAGAGAAAAAAATAATTAAAATGTAAATTCAAAGTTATAATTAAATATAAGTTAATTATAATATCGTTTAATAAGTTAAGTTAATTATAATACCCCATGTTTTTTCAAGGGGAGATGAAACCTTTTGAAGATTACAAAATTAGTTTTTAGGTGTAATTTTCGATATGCTTTAAGGGTCATTCATTCATTTTTCATTCAATTTAAAAAGTTCCCTAAATTATTTAAAATGCTATATTTTTAATCATTATTTGACTTAGTCAATTATAACATATATGTTATTAATGTTACGATATATTTTTATATAATATTGTTATATATAATATCGTTTAATAAGTTAAGTTAATTATAATATTCCACGTTTTTTCAAGGAGAGTTGAAACCTTTTGAAGATTATTAAAACAGTTTTTAGGTTTAATTTTTGATATGCTTTAAGTGGCATTCATTCAATTAAAAAAGTTCCCTAAATTATTTAAAATCCTATATTTTAATTATTATTTGACTTAGTCAATTATAACATATATGTCATTAATGTTACATTTCCAATTTTTATTTTATTTCATGTATACTTTATGTAATATGTCTACAATTGAAACTTAGAATTTTAATGAAAATTTTTGGTTAGATACACTTTTCTCAAATTCTTTTGAATATTTTAATCCAATTCTTTTCCATGATAATGAAAGTACACAATATCTATCTAGTGAACCTAAAATATTTCTTAAATTAGAAAAAATAAATATCCCTAATAACCATGTGACGAGTATGTGACGAAAAGCGATATCGCATAGAGATCACGCGATGTCACGGCGATATCACACAGGGGTCACATAGTCGTCCAATGTCCGTTTTAGAGGGGGTTTTGCGACGTAACTTTGTGATATCGCTGCGATATCGCTTTTCGTCACATTGTGACATTGGGGACGAATTTGCGATTTTTGCGATATCGCATTGTGATCTGTATGTGATCTTAGTGATTTTGGCGACATCTATGTGATTTATGTGATCTTCGCAACGAAAGCTTTGTCACTGCGATATCGCTTTGTGACCTAAATGTGATCTTAGTGATTTTGGCGACATCCGTGTGATTTATGCGATCTTTGCAACGAAAGCTTTGTCACTGCGATATCGCTTTGTGACCTAAATGTGATCTTAGTGATTTTTGCGACATCCGTGTGATTTATGCGATTTTCGCAACGAAAGCTTTGTCGCTGCGATGTCACATTGTGACCTAAATGTGATCTTAGTGATTTTGGCGACATCCGTGTGATTTATGCGATCTTCGCAACGAAAGCTTTGTCACTGCGATGTCACATTGTGATCTGTATGTGATCTTAGTGATTTTGGCGACATCCTTGTGATTTATGCGATCTTCGCAACGAAAGCTTTGTCACTGCGATATCGCTTTGTGACCTAAATGTGATCTTAGTGATTTTGGCGACATCCGTGTGATTTATGCGATTTTCCCAACGAAAGCTTTGTCGCTGCGATGTCACATTGTGATCTGTATGTGATCTTAGTGATTTTGGCGACATCCTTGTGATTTATGCGATCTTCGCAACGAAAGCTTTGTCACTGCGATATCGCTTTGTGACCTAAATGTGATCTTAGTGATTTTGGCGACATCCGTGTGATTTATGCGATTTTCGCAACGAAAGCTTTGTCACTGCGATGTCACATTGTGATCTGTATGTGATCTTAGTGATTTTGGCGACATCCTTGTGATTTATGCGATCTTCGCAACGAAAGCTTTGTCACTGCGATATCGCTTTGTGACCTAAATGTGATCTTAGTGATTTTGGCGACATCCGTGTGATTTATGCGATTTTCGCAACGAAAGCTTTGTCACTGCGATGTCACATTGTGATCTGTATGTGATCTTAGTGATTTTGGCGACATCCTTGTGATTTATGCGATCTTCGCAACAAAAGCTTTGTCCCTGCGATATCGCTTTGTGACCTAAATGTGATCTTAGTGATTTTGGCGACATCCGTGTGATTTATGCGATTTTCGCAACGAAAGCTTTGTCACTGCGATGTCACATTGTGATCTGTATGTGATCTTAGTGATTTTGGCGACATCCATGTGATTTATGCGATTTTCGCAACGAAAGCTTTGTCACTGCGATATCGCTTTGTGACCTAAATGTGATCTTAGTGATTTTGGCGACATCCGTGTGATTTATGCGATCTTCGCAACGAAAGCTTTGTCACTGCGATATCGCTTTGTGACCTAAATGTGATCTTAGTGATTTTGGCGACATCCGTGTGATTTATGCGATCTTCGCAACGAAAGCTTTGTCACTGCGATATCGCTTTGTGACCTAAATGTGATCTCAGTGATTTTGGCGACATCCGTGTGATTTATGCGATCTTCGCAACGAAAGCTTTGTCACTGCGATATCGCTTTGTGACCTAAATGTGATCTTAGTGATTTTGGCGACATCCGTGTGATTTATGCGATTTTCGCAACGAAAGCTTTGTTGCTGCGATGTCACATTGTGATCTGTATGTGATCTTAGTGATTTTGGCAACATCCGTGTGATTTATGCGATCTTCGCAACGAAAGCTTTGTCCCTGCGATATCGCTTTGTGACCTAAATGTGATCTCAGTGATTTTGGCGACATCCGTGTGATTTATGCGATCTTCGCAACGAAAGCTTTGTCACTGCGATATCGCTTTGTGACCTAAATGTGATCTTAGTGATTTTGGCGACATCCGTGTGATTTATGCGATTTTCGCAACGAAAGCTTTATTGCTGCGATGTCACATTGTGATCTGTATGTGATCTTAGTGATTTTGGCGACATCCGTGTGATTTATGCGACTTTCGCAAAGAAAGCTTTGTCGCTGCGATGTCACATTGTGATCTTAGTGATTTTGGCGACATCTATGTGATTTTCACAACAAAAGCCTTGTTCCTGCAACATAATTATACAAAAAATTCACAATTAATTTTTTTTATCAACTACCTATATCTGCTTCAAGTACCTACTCTCACTATGAAGAGGCTCAGTATCTTTTCTTTACGTCAAATATTTTCTAATACTATGGTAATATAATTTATACTATCAAGGCCAGTCATTACTTTAATGACTGGCCTTAATGGTATAATCATAGTATTAGAAAATATTTGAATATTTTCTAAAAGTATGAACTTTTCTAAACTTAATATACATGAACTTAATGGTATAATAAATTAAAGAATCATAGCATTAGAAAATATTTCTTCGTCTTCAACAAGACTTTGGGAAGTAAAAACTAGTCTCCTATATTAAAAACCAATGAAACAGTTAACTACCTAATTAGCCTTTAACCAAGAGAATTTATCCATTCCAATAGATTTCTCAGCTAAATATATACCTTAAAAATAAGACAAAACATGACTAAATCTATTAAAGCACAATGTAATGTATCTCATACATCTCAATTTTTCTTTTTCAGATTACAATGTTGTTTTGCCATTTTGTGCAAATCTTCTCCTTTATAAGTTTAGCATAAAAGAAAAATACAAAACTAAAAACAGGTTGAACAAATCAAGCAAAAATGGAAATATGCAATTAAAATAAGAGTAAAAACATAAAAAGGTAATAAGTTTATTTTATTGAACACAAAGCAAACATATTCTTTGTTACACTAAATATTGCAGAATGCTTTTCTTTTCAGCAAGGTATCTGTCCATCTGACTGCCAGGAATTAAGCCACTTCCTTTAATGTAGCCTATTCTTTCTTCGTGTTTCAGAGCATTAGGTGTAGGCTTTGGACCTAGAAAATAAAAAATAGGTTATTCTTAAATTTTAGTTTAAAATACACCATTTTTAAAATTGCCACTCACAATACAATTTTAAAAATCTAATGCAATTATAGCACAAGATGCTAGTTAATAAAAATAAAAACAGAAATTCTGTGCCAACTTTAAGTATTCATAACAAGGTTATATAATAGTAATTAAAATGTGTAATGCCAACATAAATAATTGATAATTACACTCAATTTTGATATTGTTACAAGTGATTATTTACAGCTTCCATCACTGTAATCCATTAATTGCTAAAAAATTAATTTGGAATATTATGACTTACTATTTTCTGATTTTTTAATATTTTTCCCCTTACCTTTGTAAAACTAAAACTGATAAATGGTATACCAATTAAAAAGCTAAAACACCTCTGCTTCTGACAAATAGTTTATTTACAATTGCACATATTGCTATCTGTTTGACAAATAATTTATTGTTTTTGGCTTTCAATAAATATGCAGTAGGAAATATGTTAACTCGATCTGGAAATGATCCTCTTTTCACTTGTGAGACTTAAAACTAAAAAAAAAAATTGTTTTAAAACAGTTTTTAATTTTAAACATTTCCCTCCATTATTTCTTAAAAAATATAACTTATATATTAAAAAAGTTCCATTGAATTGAATAATGGATTCATAAGATACAATTTATCACTAGACGACCAGATATCCGAGTCATGCCAAGTTCTGTCTTTCAAATCAAGGTTCAATACATATCTTAGTAAAAGAATACAATACCTAACGCTGATATTTATGTTTATCTATGACTCACTCTGATAACAGAGGTTTTATCAGACTAATACTTCCTAATTAGTGAAAAAAAAAATTCCATTTTTAATTATTGCTAAAAAATTGACTTGTTACTGAAAGTTGTTACGTCCAACAACCATTTGGGACCTCTAATTCCCCAAAATTGATATTTAAGAACACTATTATTAAAAGCAATAAATTTGGCAACAGTAAGTGATTTTAAAAAAATAAGGCAATTTGAGGGGCTTCAAACGACTGTTCGAAGAAGATGCCTGCTATACTTTTTGTTACTTTTAGAGTTTTGCAACAAAAGATAAAATAAAAAATTATAGAGTGCTTTTATTTTACTATCTAATTGTCTATCATTAGAAATTTTATACAAAAACTAGTTATATCACAGAATAACTAGACAACTGTTATAACTAATTATTTCACAATTTAACCTCTACGATATGTTGTTTCAAACTTTGCTTAAAGTACTTCAGTCCTTATATAGAAAAACTAATTTCACTTTCATACATTGACAATAACACACGCATAACATATATGGTCCAATTAGAGAATTCAAAAGCTAAAAAAAAAAAACATCCACAGACTTAACTTTTTCCTTAGTGGCATTATTGTATTTCTTCTAAATCAATTACATTTTATAGAAGATTTATCTGAAGACTACAATTTCTTGAAATTTGAAAGAAATTAATGCTGTTATGTTCAATTAGTATTGCAAAATGTTGACAGCAGCCATACTTAACCATCTATGTAACACTGTTCTTGCTTCATGGATTACATAAATATTTTTAGGTATATATATATTTAGATATACAAACAAAATAAAATGAAAAACGGCAGAAATTTGGAATTTCATCAGGGGGCAACTTTCAGGGTGTTTAGCAACTTGGAACTTCAAAAAAAGGGACTAAGGGACCAAAAGTTTGAAAAAAAGGTACTTGTAAAAAAAAAAAGGACTTTTACACAAAATTTGTTTTTATAGCATAGAAAAAAATGCCTAGTATTCAGTACTTACAATTTAAGGGGTTGAATTAAAAATTATTTGTCCAAGTGTAAACTTTGCACTCCAAACATTCATCTGGAATGCCTATTAAAAAGAAAAGAATTAATTATTGACTGTATATTAGTAAAAAAAACACTGAAAATTATGATTACCACATTTTTAAAATTGTAAACAGACAGAACGCAAATAACAATTCTGGAGTGCAAATTTCACCTTTGCATCGGATTATTTCAACACATGATTGAACACTAGAATTCTTACGATCTGCAGAAAACCTATATTTAACACCAAAAAGTGCTTATTCATTCGAACTAAGAAGAGAGCTACTTAAAAACATGCACGACCATCTTTTTCATTGAGAGTTAAAAACATTCTCTCATTCCATCAGGTGGATAACCTTAGAGTTATTCCTCCAACTTTCCCCATTTCACCTTGGCATCATCATGAAACTACAATTTTTAACCCTTTCTCAAATTTTAAAAAGTCTGAAACCCCTGATACTGTTTTTAAAAGTATCTTTTATGATCATCGTAATATTTTTTCTCATTTCAAATCTATTTTTACTGATGGCTCAAAAAGCCAGGGCTACGTGGGTTCGGCTGCTGTTAACGACAATGTTACCTTGTCGATAGAGCTACATCCCAGCTGCACAATTTTTTTCAGCTGAATCCCTGCTCTAGATTGCTAGCTCTGGATTTTGTTTAAAAAAACTCATATAAAATGTGAATTATTTACACGGATTCTAAGAGCTGTCTAGACGCTCTTGGCAATCCTTTTTCACAAAATCATCCATTCATTAGGGAAATTTTAACCCATCATTCCAAACTTTTAAACAAAGGTTTTCAATCTTCTTTTGTTGGATCCCTGGTCACTTGGGTATCATGGGTAATGAGGGCTCCGATGTTATTGCTCAAGCTGCATCCGGAACTGTGACCAATGTGCTTTATCTTGATGATGCTTTAAAAGTATGTGCAAAGGCTCTCTTCGGCACATGGCAGGCCATGTGGGACACAGAGCCCAAAACAAACTACGCACTTTGCAGCTTTACCCATGTTCACCTTCTGCTGGCAGAAGATGCACCCACATGTTCCTTGTGTAATATTAATTTTTCAGTTTATCATATTTTAACAGAATGCCCATCTTTTAATGCAATAAGGCAACACCTTTTTAAAACATGTCATCCCTCATTATCTTCACTGTTAGATTCACCACCTCATACTAACCTTTTTAAATTTTTACAAGCGATTGGTTTTTATCACCTCATATAATTTATTGATTTTTAAAAATACTTTATTCAAACTTTAGTCCAGATTCTAAAAAATTTTAAACTGGCTATAACTCTTTCTTTTTGAAATAATTTTTAAGGATTACTTGGTTTCGGCGCAGTATGGCCTTGAAGTTGCTCTTGCGCCAGAAAAAAACTAAACCAAACCGATTACATGACCTTTGACCTTGACGATTCGATATAGAACCAAACCAGTTCTGTAAACAGCATTCAACCAATCAACGCTGATTCATCGTAACTGGACATGACAGGGATTCCTGGTCTGCTTATCTTTCCTCTTGCGTTCGACAAAGAAGGAAAAAAGCGAAATGGCGTGTTTTGGTCACGTGGTACAAATATATTTTAAAAAAAGGGACTAAAGGGACCAAATGTTAAAAAAAGGGGACAAAAGGGACCAAAATGAAAAAAAGGTACTTTAAGGGACTAAGGGACCAATGCTAAACGTCCTGAACTTTTTAACCTATGTGGGGAAATTAAATTTCATATGTACTGGTAATTTTTTATAGCTTTTTTTATATCTGGTATAGCTTTGATGTTTTTGATTTTACATTTGTAATTTCATTTTTTTCTTTTTGTTATGTATGTATATATATACACATACATATACTGGGTGGCCCAGCGGGTAATGTTTACAACAAAGTCCAATAGATGGCGCTAGGTGCACGTGAGTGAAGTCAAACTTGGTGCGCATGCTTCGGTGAGTGGGCAATTGTAAATGTGATGTTCCTTCCTCTACTCGAAAAATTTCTTGTGTAGTGTGTAATATCCTCGCAAGGTGTGTTTGGCCCTATTTTCATCGATGGAAGCGCGGCGAATTACAGAAAGTTCCTGGACTTTTTCATCCCTTTTCTTCATGGTCGATTACTACCTATGGGGTTATTTGAAGAGTAAAGTGTGGCAGACAAGTCCTACGAACCTTCCAGAACTGAAAACCGCCATTACAACTGTTGTCGACACGATTGACAGTGAGACCTGCTTACGAGTAATGGTTGGATTCCAGAACCGCCTAACTACTGTCCTTGTTAAAGATGGCGGGCACTTTGAACCTCTTTATCATTAATTGCCCAATATGTCCATTCAATAAACGTCATTAAATTCTTCTCATGTCTCTTATTTGGTTTTATTTTTTCATTTGTTTCAAACATTACCCGCTGGGCCACCCAGTATACACATACATATATATACATACATATATATATATATCTATATGCATATATATACACATATACATACATATATATATATACATATACACATATATGTAATTGTGTTAGGACCATGTCTGTTACTGTTACATGTAATTATTAATATTTGTTTTATTAACATTTGTTTTAATGTTATGCGTGCTATTTTTGAAATAAAATTATTTTGAACATTATGTAATGATTTATTTTTACAGTTAAAAAATACATATATATAATTTTTATTCAAATTTGATTAGTTCAGAGATAAGTAAGAAGCAGATATTATAAGTAATTTTAATTGTGGTTCATTGGAGCAAAATTAAATTTTTGTACAGAATAATCCTCTGCATATAAAAGGAAAGTTTAATTTTTCACAAAATGATATTCTACCTACTAAAAGATGATACATAGTGTAACAGTAGTTGGAAACTCATAAAGCCAATACTTGGAAAATATTATAGTTTTAACTTTTTCTTTTCATTAAATGAGAGTTTCTATAATGCATATACTCTTAAACTTTACAGTGTTAATAAAACTAAACACATTCATGTGAAAAAAATATGTGTCAAAACAAGCGCTTAGGAAAGTAGGCAGGATACATTCGCTTCCAAATTTTTTGTTATCTATTAAAATACAAAAATCAATAATTTGTTTTGCTTAAAATTGCAACTTTAAATGGTATTTTGAATTTGAATTTCATAACTCCTTCCGAAAAATATGAGCAATATGAATGTGAATATATATGTGAATATGAAAAATATGAGCAATACTGTTTTAACATGGGTGTTCCCCATTGTTACCACATGATAGAGTTCACTTTTACCAATGTTGTTTAAATATGAATCTTCCACATGAGTGTTCAATCTTGATTCTTGCCAATGTTGTTTCAAGACATACTTTCCAGAAAATCTGTTTCTACAGCACTAGTTCTTGGGCTCAAGAACTATAGTGCTGTAAAAACAGCATTATGGGATGTGTGTCTTGAAACAACATTGGCAAGATTCAATATTGAACACTCATGTGGAAGATTCATGTTTAAACAACATTGGTAAAAGTGAACACTATCATGTGGTAACAATGGGATGCATCCATGTTGAAACAACATTGACATTCAACGTGGAAACCACATGGGCAAAAATGAACACTCATGTGGAAACAATGTGACAAATCCACGTTGAACCAATATTGACATTCAACATTGAAACCACGTGGGCAATAGCTAGCATGTGGAAGCAGTGTGATATATCTACGTAGAAACAACGTTGGCACTCAACATTGTATCCACACTCCTTTAAGTGAACACTTCCGCTTGAAAACAACGTTGCAGTTCCACGTTGAAACAACATTGTGCATGTTGGTATTTAACGTTGACACCACATTGAAACAACATGGTTGCGTTGCTTGGGATATATATACATACATAAATACATATAGTAATTTCAAAACAATAAAGAATTTAAATTGAAATATTTTTAGTTAAAAATTAATATTGTGCATGGATAGTCAATGGAATTGAAGTTAATGATTCAAATATATTTGAATCATAAGCAAATTGAAATTGTCTAGAGTTTTAGTCGAGAGTTTAGTGATTTTATAGACTTTTAGATATATAGATTTTATAGACATGTGAATTTATAGAATAGAGACCAGGTAGTCTCTATTCTATAAATTCTATTCGACTATTATGAAAAGAATGTTTTTTATGCACACTTTTCCTGCACAAAAATTATAAAATGAGTAAAACTACATGAACAATAATGGCATTTTTCATTTAAAAAATTTTAGCCAGAAAACTAGTTTTGCTATCAAAAGAGTAATTTACCTGTTGACTATTATAATCGTCTTCAGCTCCATGTTGTCTTTTCGTTGTTCTTGCTTTATCCATCTGGTTTAGCAGGTTCTTGTCCCATGTCAGATACTTCTCCATGAACCATCAACTAAATTCTCCCCAAAGGTGCTTTTGAGAAACTTTCTCTCAAATATGGCAAGGACCTATTGACTACAAAATAGTAAAAATTAGGTGACTGATTTTTTGGATAACAGATCATTTATATGATAAAATGTGGTACCAGCATCATAACAGCCATATGAAACCAGGAAAGAATGCTATTAAACACAAAACTATAGATATTTTATATCACAGGTTTTACAAATAACCTTACTTAAGAGTAATATTACACTAAAGTAGGTCTGAACCTAAAGTTTAGAAAAAGTTATACATTTTGAATTGATGATCATTAACACGAGATGAAACATTTTGAATAGTGAATTTTCATCATCGGTCATCACAGCTTCACATGTAGCTCGGATATCAGCAAGGCACTTTTACCAAAATACGATGATTGCTAAGATACATTCAAAAAGGAAATAAGATATATGTTATATGAATTAAACTAGAGATGATGTCTTGACTAAGCTGCAGTATGCTTATCGGATAACAGAAGAAGAGGTAAAATTATGCCTTGTTTAATAAGAAGACACGCAAGACATAATAATGTACAACCTCAAAAAACAATTACCATATTTTTTATGGCATCACAATGTAAAAAAACAAACAATCAAGCTATTTCAATATGTTGCAAAAAGATACTAATCAAAAATTGATTTTAGCAATAAGTTTTCTATAATTCAACAAGATGAGGTTTAAAGTACCCACTTGTAACAAAACCAGGTTATATTATATACAGCTTGTATATGCTACTTAGAAAAGGTACTTTGCTATGCTATTGTGCTTTATTCTATCCATCATGATAAATAGCAGAGCATTTTTGTAACTTCCTATTAATTGAGGAGACATACCAAGAAAGCATACAAAATTTTTCATCAACAAATTTCCTGATGGAGCAGGGCAACCTATAAACTGGCATTTTTTTGTGGCCTCTTGAGGGAAGGGAGTAGTAGATGATAGATAGTTTATGAATTATGATGTTTTTACGGATGCAAATACCTTTGTTAAATATATTATATCAGCGGAATTTGCCAAAAATACAAAAACTAATGTCATTTTTTTTACAAAGAAAAAGTAGAAAATGCCTTGAGGAATTGGATAAGATCTGGAATTTAGCGGAGTTTTGGATAAGATCTGTGATGCGCAACCAATTCCACTAATACGGAGAGTGCATTGTGTCGTATCAGTTTCTTCATAAACCATAAACTGCTTAGTGACTTTTAATTACCCTCAAGGTAAAGTTGTCTATACATCAAAGAAAATGGAGAGTGATATTGTACAACAAGTAAAAAATAAAGTTATTGTCACATGATGAATATTACCTCAGGAAAGTGGTATGCTGCATATTGGAAAGAATAATCACTAGTTTATTGGCCGGGCACTTAACGTTAGTCTTAATGAAGACAAATTCTCATACATCTACCAAACTAAGCCATCTAAAAATCAGTTTTAAGAGGCTTAAACCTTTATTATCCAGCCACACCCCTCAACTGTGTATTACCGCATGATTTTTAACACATTGAATCAAAAGTTTGAAATTTGTAACTGCATATAGTATTTTGTTTATTATCTTATTTTTAGTTTACTTTTCATAAATATTTAAATGCTTAAGTTTATGTTCTGTGCTTAGTCACCAGATTTATTTGATTGTAGACATATACTGTGGGTAAAAAAAGTCTCAGTACGGAAGCCAAAGTTACAAATAAATTAGCAAAATTTCTACTCTTTTGCTTCATATCTTCAGTAACTACTGAAATTATGTTTAATTTGGTTCTTTAAAATAACTTTAAAATAAATGTCTGTTTTTACAAAACGCAGCAAGTATTTAAATTGAAATACTTGGGAGATATTGCTTAAGTCGCACATGGCTTAAAAATTTATAAAAATATTGAAGGGACATCTCAAACGGTGAGAAATATTATTAAAATAGCGGGTCTGAATGAACTTGCAGCCCGTAAGAATCCTTAAACAAGTACCTGTAACAGAAAAAAATGCCTTGAGTTTGCAAAAAAGCATGTAAGTTATCAGTTATCTTTCTGTGAATCAGTTCTTTTTAATGATGAATTAAAATTTAATATCCAAGGGTCAGATAAACGAGTTATGGTCTGGATAAAACCAAACCAACAAATGTTAATTTAGAATTTATGTGGAACTGTCAAACACAGTGGAGGAGGTGTTATAGTATGAGGGTGTATGAGAGCTGTTGGTGTGTCGCAATTTACGTTATGTAGAAGGAAACAAGCATAAATACGTGTATCTTGAAATTCTAACACAAAATGTCTTAACCAGTGCACAGAAATTGTCACTTGGGAAATTGTCTTCCATGCTTTTGTTAATTCTTAAGCCAAGTGCGACTTGAGGTGCACTTATTCGCGGATAAAATTGAACCTTGCAATAGGATATTTCTTTTATGAAAGCGTTTTAGCTTTGAAGATCCTCTGGATCAAACTCTATCCTCAAAAGTTTGAAGCTCACAGTGCCTTTCAATAATATATATTAAAGATTTCGCCAATTTTTTTCATAGATAATCCATCATTTCATAACTGGGTAAATTCCTAGTTAACATTTATGGGTTGGCGCACTTTTGAAAAGTTGGCGACAAAGCCAGAATGTCGCCAATTCGGAATTCCAATATGAAAAATTGAGAAACGAACCAGCTCTATGATTTGTGGTATAGAAAGGTTGAAGCCAAAGCACGTCAATAAAAAAAATGAGGTTGCCAAATTTAGAACTGTATCGCCTACAAAACAGCGCCAAATCGGCTTGGCAATATTTTAACGTCAACTAGGAATAGACCCATAACTGAATTACCAACTCACAAATGGATTTAGGAACTCTATTTTAAGACAATCAGCTACAAGCTAAAATTAAACAATTGCTGCTATCATGTCTTCATAACACTTGCGTACACTTCAGCTTGGAAAATTTATTGCAAATCTGTTATGGAAGACATCAGAATTCATTTTCATATTGCATACGGAAACTTTTTTTGCATGGCACTTAGCAATATCTCCTAAATATTTCAATTTAAATACTTGCTGCGTTTTGTAAAAACAGACATTTATTATTAACTTATTTTAAAGAGTCAAATTAAACATATTTCAATAGTTACTAAAGATATGAAGCTAAAGATTAGAAATAATGCTAATTTATTTGCAACTTTGGCTATCGTACGGAGACTTTTTTTACCCACTGTAATTAACTCAGTTTGAGAACACATTTCTGATAAAGAAAAGTTTAATTGACTAAAAATAATTTTAAGTTAAATAATAATAATAAAAAATAAAAAAACACTGATTACCATGCTTTGATTTGATTTGGTGGTGGTTTTGCTTGATTATGCTTCCCGGGAGACCGATTACCATGCTTTTTGAGTTAAGTTTTGGAGCAACAACGTATTGCCACTGCATATATCTAAAACTAAGACAATTTATGTATGGTTACGTCATAGTCAATTGCTTATACAACGTATAAATAAAATGGATATTTTTGATTGGTTTAAAATTTGAATATGTTTTTAAATCTGTACTTTTCATTAGTTGGGTTTTGATACCATGTGCTTCAAAAATTTCTTTTATCATGAAATGAAAAATTTTACTTCTTAATTAGTTTCCAAATTTTTGATTTCACGTACTTTCCTTTTCTTTTTAATTATGTGTTATTTTTTTATTGACATGCTGAGTTATATAACGAATTGAAAAACTCGTTTCAATCAAATGCATTCACGTGCATTATTAAATATAAATATGCTCAGCTTACAAATTTCCTAAGTTACATATAAGCACACACAATGAATTTATTTTCTGATTACAACACGATATGCTTATAAATATTCTAGAGCAGCGTTTTCCATTAACTTTTAGAGATGAGCGGTATAAGTTATGTTCCAGTTTTTTGTGGGCCGCAGATTTTTACAGAATATGCCAAAATGATTCCTATATATATATATATATATATATATATATATTTCATTTTTAGGAGTTAAAAAAAAATATTCTCATTAGATTATCTTAGCTAAGATTATCAAGTTTTAGATTATTAAGAAAAAACTATTATAAACTATTCAAGTTTTAGATTATCAAGCATTAGATTATCAAGTCTAAAAAAATAAGCGAATCTTTATTTAAAACCTGTCTATTGTGTTTTTTTGTGACTTCTGACTTGACATAATATTCAATAAAGGTATTTAAATCATAATTTCCATATATTCTGCTGATTTATTCGATATCATCAATCTTACTGATCATGTTATTCATTTGCTTAAACTAATCATGGACGTATTTGTTAAAGTTTAAGCTGACTTATGATGGATTTTAGTGTATTTGTAATTTGGCAAGTAGCAAGGACTCTTTATCCGAATGATATACATTTTTGCAAGTAGTGTTTTTCATATTCATATAAATAGTGTGATCAGTTTACATCAGCATCATATGTCCAGAAAACACTCAAATCTAAACATGTTATTTTAATAAATTTTGTTTGTTTAATTGTATAAATATGGGGGGGGGGGGTAATAGATATTTTATTATCTATCCATAACATCCAGGATATATTTTTCAAAAGTCAGGTTTATACAGAATTCTGATATCCAAAAGATATGTCATATATGCATCGTTTATTGCATTAAAAATATACTAGGGGGCTTCGCCCCCTGCTCGCTAACGCTCGCCAACCCCCAAACACCTCGCTGCGCTCGGATTTGTGGTTAAAACATCTTGCTGCGCTCGAATAGGTTTGCCAGCCATAAAAAATGTAACCAAATTTTTATAACTTTAATGTAAGGCCTAATAGAGAAAACACCCAAATTGCAAGTTTCATAATAGAAAGTTAAATATACTATCCGCCAACATTCTGATTTAAAACTTCATTAGTTATGCCCTTACATTGAAGTCCCAATATCTTTTATTTATTCTGATAAGTCGCCCCGTTAGAGAACGACGTCCAACGCGAGGCATTTTCTGGATAGAAATACTTCAAAATAATAATTACTCTAATAAAAAAATGCTTCAGAAAAACGGAAAAAATCTACTTTGAAACGAAGAGTTTAAAAAGAGCTTTAAAATTAGCAACGGGTTTGTTGTTTACATACATAAGGATAGCTTTAAAATTAGCAACGGTTGGTTGGTTGAACCCCCGAGCAGCGGGTTTGTTTACTTAAGGATGTTGCCATTCTTATATTCAAAATCATTGAGGCTTTGTAGTAGCTTAATGATGAAAAATATTGAAATTTAACTAATTAATAAAGTGTTAATAAATTATTTTGGCACGTTTTGGCAAATCTACAGCTTATTTCCTTTAAAATGACACCTTGATCATTGAAATTGGTTGAGTAGTTTAGGCGGACGGACTAACCCCAAAAAGCGTATTGCCTATTAAATATATAGATTCGTTTTCGGTATACAATGCAATTTATTTGTCTGGAATCCTTGTAAATCTATTACTTATTACTTTCAATTACCCATGTGTATACATAGGGTAATGAAAGTATAGTATTCAGTAAAAAAAATGTGGGTGTTTTTTTTTTTTTTTTTTTTTTTTTTTTTTTTTTTTTTTTTTTGCATTTCTCTATGATTTGGATTATCCTGAATTCAAAACTGTTATCTAGAAAAAATGTGTCTGTGTGTCTGTGGTCAGCATAACTCCCGAACAATTTGACCTACGATATTCAAATTTGGTGTGGAAGTTGATGATGGCACAGGGATCTACCATTAGGGTTTTCGTCAAAACCGCGCATGCAAATAAGGTAGTTGCCATTGAAAAAATAGTGTTTTTCAGTAATTGCTAAAAAACGTCTCAAACGATTTTGTTCAAAATTGCTGTGATAATTCCTCTTGAGGTGTTCTAATCATCCCCACCTCCGAAATTCCCGTAAAAATGTTTGAATGGCGTAAAAAGTTGAAGAATGAATGCCTTTAACACAGAGTTCTCTTTCCTTGAGCATACCTCATCAACGATTGTTTTTTCTTCTCTCCTCAGTTTCACTTATGGGAAACGATAATATACGAATTATAGAAAAGTAAATTGCCTAAATCATCATTTTGGCGATTTTTTTTTTTTTAAAGACCCATGCAAGAATTATCGCAAAAAATATCACCTAACTGGCCATTTTTGCTAAATGAATGATGAAAATATAAAAACCGTAAATGACACAAATCCACATCAGTATTATAGGGTAATTGAAAGTTGTGCGATGTTCAACACGCCTAGTTTTTATTATAATTATAGTCTATATTAAAGAAACGTAACTTTACAATCGAAATTACATCTTCCACATTGAAAAACTGATTAATTCAAAATCGAAAATCTGACTAAAATTTTATAATGATTTGTTCGAAATTCCGATAAGATGATAATTTTTATCATTCATTCCAATATTCAACAAATTTATTTCAACAAATATTTTTATTGCTTTGAAAAGAAATTCATTTCCGGAATACATGCAGTTTGGATATCCGGAATCCAAATAAATTAATAGTTAACTTTTACTGTAATTATAGTAAAGAATGGTGAGTTTTTTCTTGAAATAACTTACTGAAAGGCATCCGGCCAATATTGATTATATTATTCAAAATCGGAAATTTGATTTTAAATTTTTGTAATGGTTTGACAATTCGGATAAAAGTAACCTGGAATTTGGTTTATAGGCCAAATTAAAATAACTTCGTGAATTTTACCAATTGTAAAATCGTATAAAACGAACAACTATGACATTTGATTCTTTTATAGCAAAATTCTAATTTCTCATGAACCAGAATAACATCTAATATCGCCTCTGTTTACATCTGTGCATGGAATGTATTTTCCTCTATAATCATGGCACATTCGCAATCTACCATTTTATGCACAAAATGGTGAACGCTCAAGTCAATGAGATTCTGACCGTTCAACTTTTACCCGGAATTTAATACTGGCACAATTAAACGATCACTATGAATTGTTGCAATTGAAATTATTAAAACCAAAATATATATATATATATATATATATATATATATATATATATATATATATATATATATATATATATATATATATATATATATATATATATATATATATATATATATATATATATATATATATATATATATATATAAAAAAATATTATTATCTGCTCTCGAAAAGCATACAAACATTAACTGAATTAAGAAAATTTAAAATAAATATGGTATCCTTTATTTTGTCCTTGCAAAAAGTAAGAATTAAATTTTGCTGAATACTATAAAGTAGTTTGCATTCTATTATTATTAAAAACTCTTTAACAATTAATCAAGTATTAAATCCGCAATACCAAAATAAATTTGTCGCATCAATAATTTTGTTTCAGTTTTATAATTGTGTTGTTTAGATTGACCAATAACCGAACGATCAAATTCAAAGGGAATTCTTTGACGATTTGCATTTCAATTCCTACATTATTTTCTATGTTTTATAAATTGTTACCGGCAATAATGTATTAAATCCGGCATTCTATAGAATACCTGCACCTAGGCATTTTAAATTATTCCAAAAATTAGCCGGCAAAGTATAAAACGATTAAACATTTCACGCATTGCTCAGGCATTCTAAAGAATGCCAAATGACAAACCGACCAAGTATAAAATACATCACCAATTTTTTGTATAGTTCATATAAATAACGATTTTACTTTTTATAAGAAATAAAGTTAAGTGAAATTGAAATTAAGTAAATTATCAACTTTCTTGGTACAACAAAAATGTTCATATTTTATTTTGTTTCATTAATAAAATTCATAATTTTTTTTTAATTTTATTACTTAAATTCTTTTTAAGTATTTTAAATAAAAGCTTTTTCAAGGGCTGTTTTTCATTATTTTTTCAAAATTACAAATGTATTGTTGAGGAAGAACATTTTTTTTTTTTCTTCAAAGTTTTATCATGGCTCTTTTTCATACTTTGCTAAAAATGCCGGTCATTATATAAGGTAGATCGGCATTTCGTACGTTGCCGGTCATGTGTTCTCAAACATACTTTTCTTGACGAGGGGCGGAGAATGAAGGAACAAGGGACAAGAATGAACAATGAAATCCCCATCAGAGTTTTCAGAATCTGACCTTGAAAGGACCCACAGAAAGAGTGGCAGCAAATGATCAACGACACGTTCTGTCGAAAATCTGACCGGTTCGTGACGTCACTCCCCGTTTTCAAGTGAACGGGACGCTTTCCTAGGAAACCAGGGCTGAAGACGCTTTCGTTTGAAACGGTTTATCATACTTTTTTTTTACAATGCTCTGTTTTCTGAATGAATTTAAGTAGTGAATTTAAGTAGTATAAGTATATATATATATATATATATATATATATATATATTACACATTTTTATTGACTGGAAGGTTAAAATATAACATACGTATCGTTATGTTATTTTATTAAAATATTTGTTACTTTTAATTTGTCTTCTGCTGGCTCTGTAAGTTTATACAATAACAGACTTACATAGTTTTCGTTTTTTTTTTTTTTTTTTTTTTTTTTTTTTAACTATTTAATGTGAAACAGAATTCGGTGAATATATGTGATATGTGAGCATGATAGGAATTAGAAAAAAATTACAAATATAGTAAATAAATTATTCGATTGCATCATGCTTCTTAATCGTTACTGAAATAATAAAAGGAAATAATGTTTGCTTCCAAATCAAAATAAAGTATTTTAATTGTCAATATGTGTTTTTCATGGCTCTCTCAAGTTAATTAACTATTTTTAGAAATAATAATCTTGCGGTTAAAGTTGTATTATTTTTATATTTATCTACTATTTTCAACATCATTTCCAGATTGGTTGGTGCCCATCTGATGGCTGTGTGGTTAGTTCTCTGGTCACACATGCCAAAAGGTGCTGGATCCGAATCCCGGATTAAGCAGGGATGTTCGTTGTGGTTCGGAATCCACGTTAAGCTGTAGGTCCCGTCGTAATTAGCCGTCATTGTGCATAAAAATAGGTCATTGAGCGTATAAACCAACCAAAAAGATTGGTAGTATTTCTTCCATTTGTACTGCTTCCTTTATTGAACAAAATCAAATTGAAAATAAATCATTATTTGCAGTTATTTATTATTCATTTTGTTAAGTTTTAAATGAAAAGCATTAGTAAATAACCAAAGAATATCTAAGAATATTTTTCAATATTATTTGGAACGTTAACCCAATTAATAGATAAAAATGGAAAAGAAAAAAGCCGAACCTAACAAATCATGTGAGAAAATAGAATCGGTTTCTGTCAAGATTGGATCAAGGGAAAGATACTAAACTTTTCATCCCCCCCCCCCCCCCTCTCCTTCACCCGACAACGCGACCAGTCTTTTAACAAACGGAACAGATGTGCAATCTTGGTTCTTTGGTTCATTGAATTTTGCTTGCGAGACAAAAAAAAAAAGGAGGAACTGGAGGGCAGAGGCAGAACTGACCTAAAGCGACCCTCTATAACCATTTCAATTAGTTATCCCGCCAATCGATCTTATTATTTGTTCGCGTCTCTTGAATTGATCTCGTATTTCATCGCCTGCTGGTTTTGTAAAGACTCTTGTCTCTTCAACACAAGCTTCACATTATCAGATTATCCAAAGAAATACTTCTTCCGTAGTAAAATAAAATAAATAAATAAAAAATACACCATTTTTTTAAAAAAATCCGCAAATACCCTCATTTTCAAATTATCTTCCAAAATACCAGCCAAACTTTAAAATACGGTAATTTTTGTAGGTAATTACCCGATTACCGGCTGCTTGTGTAAGTTGTTAATTTAACCTTTTCACATGGGCTCCTGTGACAGGAAGGGGGCATGTGACAATTTCGGAATTGGGGTGAGAGGAAGAAATTTCGACAGCACACATGGCCAGCCCATTCAGTTGGGACACAAAGGGGTATTTTGAAGCTGCTTGACAGGGGGGCAATTTAGTAAATGATAAGTGACTTTTACCTGCTAGGCGGGTTTTCGCTAACTGCATTTCTACGATTTCCTTTGCTGAATGTTTATTCTTTTGGCTCTATGAAGTCTTGATATTTTTTTACTAAATTATTTTGCAAATGTTTAAAGTATCCAAACCATAAATAAAAACTTAACTTTAAGTTAACTTTAGTGAATTTTAAGAGCATTTAATATTCTGATTCCATAAATCTGTTAAAATTTGTCGTAAAACTCTTTTTAATATTTTTCAACTTTTAATTTAAATTTTTGTAGAATCAAATTATTTTAAAAGTGTTTATTTTAAACAAAATTTTTAAAATCAAAATTCCCTTTATTGCGTGTCGATAGTCATATGACCAATTGTTATCAATTTACAGGTTATGAAATAGAAATGTGGGATGTAAATTTGGTATATTATATTTTACACTTATGTTGTATTATTACTTTTATTTACTAAAGACAGATAGATAAATTTTCTATAATCTGAAGAATTATAGTATGAAAGGTGTAAAATTAAAATAATACAGACAAAAAGTACAATAATATAATTTATCGTATGAGTTTTCATCCTTTTATTAAAAAAATATATAAAAATAAAAAAATGTCTTCAATTTTGACGATATGTAGCAACACAAATATTGTTTAGTTGGTGAAATTCCCGATAAGAGGAGGTGTAAATTTCTGAAACATGATCTGAAGAAATTGAAAGACATAGGCCCTTGAAGAAAGTTATCTCCAGTGTAATACAGGGGCTAAAATGACGTAGTTTTAAAAAAGAATGTAAGGAAGATGAGAAGTGTACGCGAATCTTTTTTTATTTCAGTTCACATGTCATAAACATATTGTGAATAAAAACAGTCAGTAACTGTTGCAAAATAACTGTTTTCTTTGTATGACTTTTATTTTACAATTTGGTTGATTACGTCTTCTGTAAATTTTTACGCGAATTTTAGTGGTGAGGATGTTGAAATTTTTTTTTAAAGTAATAAACAATAATTGGTATATTCACTATAAAAACAAAAGTAATAAATATAACATTAATAAGCAGTTTTTAAAATAAATCAATATATATCCTTTCACGCTTTTGTACAATTGCTTTACTTTTTTTATATATATAAATGGCAGGCTTTTATAGTTCTTCACATATATGTATTTGAAATTCATTACAAGCAATAGGTACAGTTTCTATAACATATTTTTGAATAAAAAAAAGGAAATAAACGTTTCACCTTTTACCTCTCTTGTCCAAAGTATTGAATCGTTATACCTTATTCTTGTACGTTGTTCTGTATTGGAGCATTTTGAATTTATAGTAAAATATTGCAGTTTCTTACTTTAGAAAATAGTTTGTTTATATAAAAAATGCAATAATTTTCAACTATTGTGACATAATGGCTAAGTACTATTTAGAATATTTAAGAGAACTTAATAATTACACAGCAATCCAATCAATTATCCAATAATGATAAAATGTTTTATACGATCGTTCACTATTGAAACAAACTAAGATTTATACAAATAGTTAAAACTAATTGCATACAAGCAAAAAGAAAATACTTAAAAGCACACTAAAAATGTCATTCTGATTTCAAATATTTCATACCGCATTGAGAAACATTTTTAAGGTGTATTTTTATATTTTGGAAATCTGAATAGAAATGAAAAACAGATTAAATTTTAACATTTATATTGAAAGTGTGCAAAATTTTTATTTTATATCTCATTTTTTATTAGCATCCTAAATTTTAATTGCGTCATTAGATTTCCAACAAAAAGTAGGCTACTAATATATGTACATTTTCTATTTCTACCACACAATCTTGAAATTCCAAATCTTCCACACCTGTGAGGGGCGTGAATGACTGTCTTCAAGGATGGACGACTGTATTGTACTACTACCAGTACCTTACAATGGCCAAGGAACACCCCTCTGGGTAGACTCCAATAGTGAAAATTTCTTTCCCCCCCTTCAAGAACGACCTTATGGTGAGCCCCTAGCTAATGTTGCATGCAAAATATATATATATATATATATATATATATATATATATATATATATATATATATATATATATATATATATATATATATATATATAAGGTTTCTGGGATAATTTTTCTTTTAATTTTTTTTTTATTAATTAACAAATATTATACATAAACGATTTCTAATAAAGCTACATCTCTGAAATTTTCTAGATAAGTATAGTTTCGGCCTTCTAATTGGATTTTTGCTAAACAGAATTTTAAAATTTTGATTTCTTTTTTTTTAAATTAATTTTTTTAATTAATTAACAAATATTTCATAAAACGATTTTTAATAGGACTACAGCTCTGAAATTTTCAACATAATTAGTTTTGGCCTTCTAATTAGACTTTTGACAAACATAATTTAAAATTTTGATTAGCTTTTTTTTAATTAATTTTTGTAATTAACAAATATTTTACTAAACGATTTCTAATTGGCTATAGTTCTGAAATTTGTAACATAAGTAGTTTTTGCCTTTTAATTGGTCTTTTGAAAAATAGAATTTCTTCTAATAGGCCTAGAGCTTTGAAAATTTCAACATAGTTATGGCCTTCTAATTTTGTTTTTTACAAATAAGTGTTAAAATATTCTCAAATGGGTGTTATATTATTGTATTACCAGGGATTTTTTTTTTTTTTTTGCTTCTTGACAGGGTAGGGGCTTCTAATATTAAGGGTTTACGTAGCAATAACTTTTTAGGGATTGAAGCGAGCTTATGCTTGCATAGCAATGAACCTTTCAACGTGTGAAGTAAGCCTGTGCTTATGTGTCAATGAACTTTTCAGAGAGCAAAGCCAGCTTGGTTTTGGGTATCAATGAATCATCCTGCGAACAAAGCGTCAAAAGTTGGAACCTATACACCAATTACGGATCTCGGTCGGCAACGCAACTCTAACTAAAATATTGCACATAGCACAATTTCGCAGCGAAGCACGGGTACTATTCAGCTAGTTGCGAATAAAAACGAAAACTAATTAACTTCTGAAGTAATTCAGGAGATCATGCCTCTAGTGGCGCCATCTAGTTATAACTGGGGGACTAAATAGGGGAAAATGCAAAATTTTAAAGTAATAAAGAGATGGGAAATAAATATCATCAATATATATATATAGTTTAAAAGACATATCTAATACGATCAGATTTTTCTGATTAAAAAATCAGGACATGTCTCTGCTATGGGAAAGGGATAATTTTTTTTACGTATTTATTTATGGAGTTCGGAACACACAATTCTAAAATCTTCAATGTTTGCGGTTTTTTCGGAAGATATACAATATACATTGTAATTCATAGGTTTATTTAACTTTTTTATTAGCTTTCAACCATACTTAATATATTTTTTTGAGGCTATAAACCAGAAACTCTGCAGAAATATGACAAGTTAATTTTAGTTATTAACAAAGATTTCAGAGTAATTGCAGAAAGTTGTGCCTTCTCAGAATTCCAAATTTTACTAACAATAGAAAATGTTCTTTCAATATCTGCAGTTTTCCCGACAAACTAAAGCTGAATTCCACAATTTTCATAATTTGGCAATTTCAATTGAATGCTGGTGGAAATGTAAATGGGTAATGTAAATGTCGTCAAAATCACTAAGATCACATACAGATCACAATGTGATATCGCAGTGACAAAGCTTTCGTTGCGAAAATCGCATAAATCACATGGATGTCGCCAAAATCACTAAGATCACATACAGATCACAATGTGATATCGCAGTGACAAAGCTTACGTTGCGAAAATCGCATAAATCACATGGATGTCGCCAAAATCACTAAGATCACATACAGATCACAATGTGATATCGCAGTGACAAAGCTTTCGTTGCGAAAATCGCATAAATCACATGGATGTCGCCAAAATCACTAAGATCACATACAGATCACAATGTGATATCGCAGTGACAAAGCTTACGTTGCGAAAATCGCATAAATCACATGGATGTCGCCAAAATCACTAAGATCACATACAGATCACAATGTGATATCGCAGTGACAAAGCTTACGTTGCGAAAATCGCATAAATCACACGGATGTCGCCAAAGTCACTAAGATCACATACAGATCACAATGTGATATCGCAGTGACAAAGCTTTCGTTGCGAAAATCGCATAAATCACATGGATGTCGCCAAAATCACTAAGATCACATACAGATCACAATGTGATATCGCAGTGACAAAGTTTTCGTTGCGAAAATCGCATAAATCACATGGATGTCGCCAAAATCACTAAGATCACATACAGATCACAATGTGATATCGCAGTGACAAAGTTTTCGTTGCGAAAATCGCATAAATCACATGGATGTCGCCAAAGTCACTAAGATCACATACAGATCACAATGTGATATCGCAGTGACAAAGTTTTCGTTGCGAAAATCGCATAAATCACATGGATGTTGCCAAAATCACTAAGATCACATACAGATCACAATGTGATATCGCAGTGACAAAGCTTACGTTGCGAAAATCGCATAAATCACACGGATGTCGCCAAAGTCACTAAGATCACATACAGATCACAATGTGATATCGCAGTGACAAAGCTTTCGTTGCGAAAATCGCATAAATCACATGGATGTCGCCAAAATCACTAAGATCACATACAGATCACAATGTGATATCGCAGTGACAAAGTTTTCGTTGCGAAAATCGCATAAATCACATGGATGTCGCCAAAGTCACTAAGATCACATACAGATCACAATGTGATATCGCAGTGACAAAGTTTTCGTTGCGAAAATCGCATAAATCACATGGATGTCGCCAAAATCACTAAGATCACATACAGATCACAATGTGATATCGCAGTGACAAAGCTTACGTTGCGAAAATCGCATAAATCACACGGATGTCGCCAAAGTCACTAAGATCACATACAGATCACAATGTGATATCGCAGTGACAAAGCTTTCGTTGCGAAAATCGCATAAATCACATGGATGTCGCCAAAATCACTAAGATCACATACAGATCACAATGTGACATCGCAGCGACAAAGCTTTCGTTGCGAAAATCGCATAAATCACATAGATGTCGCCAAAGTCACTAAGATCGCATACTGATCACAATGTGATATAGCAGTGACGTGAGATTCGTTGATAAAATCACATAGATGTCCCCAAAATCACATAGAGATCACACTGATACCACAAAAATAGCATAAATGTTAAAATGTGATATCCCTGTGTATCCCTGTGATATCGCAAAATTACGTCTTATATCACATACATGTCACAAAATGACTTATTTGTGATTTTCATTATATAAAATTATTTTGGGATATCACTGGATGTCGCTGCCATATCACTAAGTAACATCACGACTTCGTCACAGTGTGATGTCGCTGCGATATCACATGGAAGTCGAAAGTGACGTGAACTTTTGCGACATCGCTGCGATATCCCATGCAAGTCACATTGTGACCGTGATCTTTGCGACGAAAAACTTCGTTGCAGTGACGTAACTGTGACAAAGATGGTTAGTAGGGATCTTATGTGAAATTTTATGCTGTGAAAACTAATAATTTTTGTATACGCCAACTACATTATTGCTTTAAATATAATTTTAAAGATATAATAGGCAAAACAAATAGGTTCATTGTTTGAAATAAAGAGTTTATTTGCATTTGGTAAAAATTTTATGTAAATTTATTGTATATTTATTCTGAAAAGTGTACCTAACCGAAGGTTGGCATAAATAATTTTAAAATTCTAAGTCCGAATATAGGTTACTACATATAAAAATATATATAATAAAATTATCAGAGTAATAATCATAACAAACATGTTATTATTGACGGTGTCAAAAGATATATTAAAAATATTGCATTTTAGATAATTTAGAGCACGTTGAGGTTCAATGAAAATAGGACTAATTTGGTAGTCCGGGACTCTTGAAAAAATGTATTTTCTATTTTTCTATTGATATTTATTTTGTAGTATAATGTTATATTTATTTTTTTAAAAACAATAATTACTTTAATCATAAATATGTTTTGTAAAAAGTTATTACCCTAACAACCATGTGATGAAAAGCGATATCGCATAGAGATCACGCGATATAACGGTGGTATCACACAGGGGTCACATAGTCATCCAATGTCTGTTTTAGAGGGGATTTTGCGACGTAACTCTTTGCGATATCGCTGTGATATCGCAAAGATCACATTGTGACATTGGTGATGAATTTGTGATTTTTGCTTTATCACATTTTGACCTCTATGAGAATTTGGTGACATGTATGTGATTTTGGAGACATAAGTTAAACGTAATGATGGAAAAATGTTGAAAAATAAATTCTGAACACAACTTACCCACAAGATTAAAAAAATTATGAGAATACACATGATAGTTTTTCATTCTCTGAACCAGGAATTATGAATCTGGATTAACTGATTTTTTAAATGGCATTTATAGTAAAAATATATATATGTATATATATATATATATATATATATATATATATATATATATATATATATATATATATATATATATATATATATATATATATACTTTTTGCTATTAATTAAAAATAATACTATAATGTATAAGGGTTAACAATACTTCAAAGGCTGGTCCCATAAATTAGCATTAATTTCCTTTATTAATATTGAGTATGTTCTTGATACTTAATAAAATATCTTGCAGGTAACTTAAGTTCGGAATTTTTTATGCCCAAATTTTCCATCATTACGTTTCCCTTGATAACTTTTTAAAAAAATGCTTGTGCTTAAAATAACCATTGTTTTCCAAAAAGAAATGAAACATTATGCTGGATAAAAATAGAAATTAAAAAAAAAGGCAAAAAAAAAAAAAAAAAGGCATATATTACTCCAAAAAGAGGATTTAGTCGTTGTCGAAAGGTTTCATCTCCCCTTAAAGTAAGAGAATTTGGATTATTTTATATAAAGTTTGCGGAAATCAGTTTAGAAATATAAACATCTCTATCAATATTTCTTTCTTGTATCAATTTCCAAAGGCAAAAATAAAAGATTTAAAGACAAATAAGCTTTTGTAAATATCTTTCGAAATGAATTACTTCAAGATACCAATGAATAAATTATAAGCGAAATGTTTCAAAAAAGAGCTAGATCAACATGAACTTTACTATTTATATCGCCATCTACTATAAACACAAGAATGTTTCCAATTCAGAAAGTAAATATTTTATTTAAGACAGAAATTATTTGCTAATTTCTAGTAAATAAAGAAATACATTCAGCATGAATAAATTAGTTTCATAAATTCAAGATAAGATCAAATTCACCTTGAAAGAAAATATAATAGTATAAAGTATAGAGAACATTTTTCATTTGAATTAATTAACATTCAGGCAAGAACTTTTTAATTATTTATAAAATATAGTTTCATAGAACATATTTCACAGTAGGAATACTTAATTTGCATTATGTTAATTACAAATTGATTTTTTTACGATTATAAATATTGATCCTACATTCAATATAATACACTAATGTGGAATCCGTTTTACCCCTAAAGAAATTTGAGTGGAATATGATTGTTATAAGTTACTCAAAATAAGTTATATCGGATGTTAGGCTCCAGCTCACTTAGCAATTTGCTAATCTAATTTCAAATAAAGAACACTTTATTTATACAGTATACTTACTTATTTACAATTTCTTTTTATTTTGAATTTTTATGTAATTATACTTTTAGAGAAACGCCTATTTGTCGAATTCAAAAGGCAAATAAATAAATAAATAAATAAATAAATAAATAAATAAATAAATAAATAAATAAATAAATAAATAAATAAATAAATAAATAAATAAATAAATAAATAAATAAATAAATAAATAAATAAATAAATAAATAAATTTTACCCCTCCTTCATAATAAATAAATAAATTCTTTATGAAAGTGTTCAATACCTCTAATAGTTTTAATGCACATTTTTATCATATTTTAATTGTTGGTTATAGAAATATATTTAAAATGGAAATTAAAAAAAAAAATACATATTAAATGCGGATGTAGAAATATTGTTAAAGCATTTTGCTTGAATATAACTCATTAAAAAGTTTACATTTTAGAAACGTTTGAACTAATGATCTAGTTCATTTATAATGTTATAATTGAAATTGAACTGAGACAAAAATTGTGTCATTCACAAATTCAATAATTTTAAGCTAGGCATGTACCCAAGTAGCACAGCATTATTGGCCAATATAGGGAACAGGGGTACTGGGAGATTGGCCAATTGTGGTTGAAATTCAAGCAACATTCCCAAAAAATTAACGTATTTTTTTTTTTTTTTTTAAATATATATATGAAACAAACATAGATTTTTTTCTCAAAACATTATTCATTTTTACCCTTCGCCCTTTATCATAAATAAAACTAGGGGTGTAGAACATCGCATGTTTTCAATTACACTATAATACTGACGTGGATTTGCGTCATTTACCGTTTGTATATTTTCATCCTTCATTTCGAATAAATGGCCAGTTTGGCGATATTTTTTGCGATAATTCTTGCATGGATCTTTAAAAAAAAAAATCGCCAAAATGGTAATTTTGGCGATATACTTTTCTATAATCCTTATATTATCATTTATTATAAGCAAAACTGGGAGGAGAAGAAAAAACGATCGTTGATGAAATCTGCTCAAGGAAAGAGAACTCTGTGTTGAAGGCATTCGTTTTTCAACTTTTTACGCCATTAAAACATTTTTACGGGAATTTCGGTTGTGGGGATGTTTAGAACACCTTAAGAGGCATTACCACAGCGATTTTTATCAAAATCGTTAGTGCCGGTTTTTAACAATCATTGAAAATTATGATTTTTTCAATGGCAGCTACCTTATGCTCATGCGCGATTTTGACGAAAACCTTAATGGTAGGTCTCATGGCTGCCACTGACCCTCATACCAAATTTGAACATTATAGGTCACTTTGTTTGGGAGTTATGCTGACCACATACACACACATAAATTTTTTCTAGATCACTTTTTTGAAATCAGGCTGTTCCAAAACTTGGAGAAAATCAAATAAATCGAAATTTTTTTTTGACCGAATGCTATACTTTCATTACCCTATGTATATATATACATATGTGTCATTGAAAGTAACATTTGTTTTAAAATTGTGTATCAACATTTAAAAACTGTCAGTATATTTTATCTAACAATCGGCGATATTGGCAAAAATCCATAAAATTGCCTGTTTTCCACAATCCTCATCGGAATTGGTTAAAGTCGAGGGATATTGAAAAGCGTAGTTGTGATACTGGGGCATTTAATAATGTTTCCACATTTTATGTTTTCTTCGTTTGTGCTGTTTTCTTTATGTTTGTACGTAATTGTGTTTGGGCTGTTTTTTTAATCTACATTTTGTAGGTTATATATTTCTTATTTGGATGGACATGTTCCAATTGATATCCAATACAGCAATAACTTTTAATATAGATCGCGTTTGTACGTGTTTAAAAAAAAAAAAAAAAAAAAAATTAGTTTAAAATGAAATTGGTTTAAATTCCATTAAAACAAGATATTTGCTATTGCAAGAAATTAACTTAAATATGTAGTTTTTTTTGGTAGAATTGTCTATCATTGTATGAATAAATAGCTGGGAAACATGGATGTTTATGTTTCCCATGTTTTAATTAATTTTTCCCATCTATTTTAATGCATTTTTTTACTTATAAAAATAAAATAATTCACTATAAAAATATATTGTATTATAATTGAAGAAAAAAAGAGCCAAGTTTATTTTATAAGTGCCAAATAAATTCATCACCAATATTATTTAACCCTTGGTTAGCTGCGCGACCTCTTGTCTTGCGGTTAGTCGCGTGGGGGACAAAATGTTCCCAAATGCAAATTTTCATGCATGCCATTTTATGCGTGACCAAACATCAAAGTCAGTGGGTATTTTAATTAAAAACACAACTATATTGAACAGAATAATAAAGTAAGAATTAAAAATATTTTTTAAATAATTAAAAAAAAAAAAAAAAAAAAAAAAAAAAAAAACTGTAAGAAAGTTTTGATCATGGGTTACCATTTAATGAGAAATTGATGGGAGGCATTTGTCAACCGCACGACTAACCGAGGGTTAAGCTCTTTGTACTAACCCACTGACGGTCATGCACGTATATAAGTATATAATACGTCATTTGATTCCCAGTTTTTCCAGCAATACACAATATTGTTAAATTCCTAAATAAAATTTAAAATAAAATATTTTTTAAATATTTTTATTAGGTTGATATTGTATAGCCTATCTAATAAAAAATAATAATAATAATAAAAAAAAAAAAAAAAAATTTAGTTATATGAATTAGAAATATAATTTAAAAACTAGTGCAGGTAAAACAACTGTAGAATTTTGCACATTTCCATGACCGTCAATGGGTTGTGATTATCAAGAAAAAAACTTTCAAATTTTTTTAAATAAAATTGACAAAGTTAGAATTATATTTTTAAAGGATAAACAACAGCTTACACTTTTTTGAATTTAAAATTTTTTCTTCAACCAAATTTTCAAATAGCACAATTTTTATTGAATAATAAAAGTATTTTACAACAATTTACAATTTTTGAAATGTATCAGTAGATAATAAGTGGTACTAATTTTTAACTTATAATCTTGCAAAAAAAAAAAAAATTCAGACATAAATTCTTTTTAAGTTAATGCAGTATTTATTCACAGTTTATAATATTCTCAACGGGTGGGTACATGGGCTATGTGTTTTACTATTAAATTAAAACTCATTTCATAGACCTTAAGCCTCATGAGGTCACAATCAAAAAGTTATTTTTAATTGCCTATTTGAATTTAATATGGATTTTGTTTCTAAAAGTGTCAATAATCGATGTGAATGGTCGAACATTTTGATGATGATATAACATCAGTACTCATAACTTTGTAAATAGAATCCCTACACATAATAATTTCAGATTTTTCTGAAACAAAACAAAACTCAGAAAACAATCTAGAAAACTTTTCTTTTCCAGTTTTGGTATTTTCTAAGTGTAATTTTCAAACATTCCTTGTTTAATTTTTTTTTTCTTTACAGAAACAAATATTCCTCATGCATTTATTGCTTTATTCACACCAGACAAACGCATTCAAAACTCGAAAGTTTTTCCCAACAATCACACTACACTCTGAGATCAATAGATAATAAAAAAGAATTTCCAAATTTGAATCTGGCAACGGAATGTTATCGTTCATCCCAGAGTTTTCAATTGAGTGCACTGCCGATATAGAACTATGTTCTGAATATCAATTCGATTTTCTATACTGTACATTCTAAGACCAAAGATTCTCAACGCTGCTCCACTTGTGTGGGAAAAATCGCAAGGAAACGGTTCTTAGAATAAGAGGAAAATATTAAAAAAATCACCTTTATATTGTATAATTTTTATTCGCGTTCTCTTATTTTTGATTTATCAGAGAGCAAATGGTTTTTAGTAAAAACACATTTCATTTTTAACAAAAGTAATATAAAAAGCTATTTTTGAATCATTTATAATAACTTCGATTTTATGTGTGGGTGGGTATCTTTGTGCCGGCCTTGGAAATCTGCGGAGGCCTAATTTAACCTTAGTCGTAATTCCATCGGGCTGAAACTTGGCTGATAGATTCGATGCCGATGGCAGTGTATTCTATTAAATTTTGGGGGCTGTCACTAAAAGGTCAGCATTAAACACGCTACTACAATAGCTTCGGAGTACTAATCGATGTTGAAATTTTTACCTGTTGACTAATTTTTTTTAACTGGGTGAAGAATGCATAAATTCATTATTGAGTGAAGTCCAGTCAATTCGAATTTGCGTTGTGTATTTATGCTATAGGTGAAAGAATTTTAATTGTTCATCGTTGAATCTCTTTCCTGTTGCCAAAATTGTTTTAATCAGAATAAATACAAGATATTTGGATAGGAATTGATAAATTCATATTAATTTCCAATAGAAAATTTTTGAAACGTAGTTTACCGCTTATTTTGCTGATAGAGATGTTTGTAATACTTCAAATTAGATGCAAAAACCAAGAACACGCTGACAACAGAATCGGCGTTATGTTGTTATGTTAATGAATATAAAAATAGGCTATGCGTATAAATGATTTATATTACAAACTTTGTTTTTATGGGTTATATTGTTAGTGCATTAATTTTCTAATTGTTTTGTTAAGATCTGTGACTAATGCATTTATAAATTTATGCAATATTTACTAGTAAATATTGTACTTAACTACAACTATAGTACTTAACTACAAAATACGTTTACAACTTAAATTCAATTTTCGTATCAGTTCTTAAGAAAGCTCAAAATATTACCTTTATATTGTCTAGTTTTTATTCATATTTTCTTATTTTTTATAGATCAGAGAGTACATGTTTTTTTATTATAACCACATTTTATGCTTAGTAAAAGTATACTTAATTTAATTCTTAAAAAAATACTAAACTTATTGTTCTTTTTTCAATTGTTTTAGTAAAGATCAATAACCGACACATTTAAAAACTTATGTAATCTTTACAAGTAGAATATAATAAATATTTAACTAAAATTTTGTTTACAACTTTGATTGAATATTCATTGTTTTAATGCTAATTTATTTGAACTAATTTTATCATGTCAACACTTTTATTGTTAAATACATTTCTGTCATGTTCAAATCCAAATCGGATATTTATGTGGATACTGAATATGCACTTTGCAGATAATATTTAATCTTGAAATAATATCCAAGCAATAAAGAAATAAAGAAAATTAACAAAACAATGTAATTTTTAAATTATTTTTAATGAATATTGTAAGGTAGCATATAGGCTGACACTTTAATTATTTTTCGACTGAATGACTAAAATATACAATAAGTTTTAAACGGTTTAGGAAACATATTTTTTTAAAAAATATAGTTTAAAATATAAATGTATATATAAGAAATATATTATTTTAATGCTTTAAACATATTTTGTTTATGAAAATTTAAATAATTGATAAAGCCTAAAAAATAATCAATTTCCATATTTTTAATCATCTTTCAAACATTAGGTCTTTTTCCTCAAAGCAGCATTACGTTTTCAATGTAAGAAAATTTTACATAGAGTTTATCTAAATCATAATACAAATTATGAAGTAGATATATTTTTGTAGGCATTTACAATAGAAATATAAAATAGTTTTTAAATGCATAGGTTTTACTTTAAAATTTTATTAAACACATTATTAAGAGGGGATGTCTCAAAATCCTAAAAAAATTCACACAAGTGGTATAAAAATTATCTTTGCTTGGAATTAAACGACCCAAAATCGTATTTCTACATTAGATATCTAACTAATTTAAGAGAGTAAAGTGTTTACGGGTCCCTTATCCAAAGACGTACAATACACCTCCCTAATTTCTAAATTATTTATTTATTTATTTATTTATTTATTTATTTATTTATTTATTTATTTATTTATTTATTTATTTATTTATTTATTTATTTATTTATTTATTTATTTATTTATTTATTTATTTATTTATTTATTTATTTATTTATTTATTTATTTATTTATTTATTTATTTATTTATTTATTTATTATTTTAAGACGTTTTCTTTTTAGAAACAAAGAAAGGATGAATTGAAACATTGATCTGATGTTTTTTGATTTGATGAGTGTATGAATTTTCTTTTTTTGAATTTTTATGTTTTCTAAGTTTAATGGGGGCTATATAACTTGAGAAATATATATGAAGAGACCATTTGAGGAACTGAGAAGTAAAGGGGTCCAAGTGACTTTTCTTAACTTTTGAGAAATTTGAATGAACGTTATTTGTTATTCAAATACTAATCTCTGGAATGAAAATATCACTAGTTTTCATAGAATTTAATATAAATAAGAAACTTTAAAGTGTGATTTTTCAAAAGTTAAGAAAAGTCACTTTACACCCCTTTGCTTCTCAGGTCCTGATTTAAAATTTCCGCAATATATTGTAAACATATTTCTTTTATTTATTTTTAAGATTTAGTTGTGTGTTAATTTTTACTATGTTGTACAAAATCTTACGCAATTTCCTTGTATGTAATTGTAGATAGCATATACATTTCTTTTAAAAGTCCTCTTTTCTAAAATGTTTTTATTAACATTGGTAAAGCAGGCTTGAAAATGTTGGCAACAAACGAATTAGTCCAAAAAATTCGAGGTATTTTCAGCGCTTGCTGTTCGCTAATAAGGTTTTACTGGATCTTTCAGGAAAGTTCGCACTCGTGGATATAAAAACCACTCTGATTTTTTTTTTGTATGATTCTGAATTATTGCTGATTCTAAATTTATGACCTGAAGCTTTTGTTAAATCTTGATAGTGAGCCCACTGTTGTGCATAAAAGTTTTTGTGGGCCTTTGAGATGAAGAATTAATTATCAGGTTTTAGTTTGTAAAAGCTGTGTTGGTATTTCTTCTGGACAAATTCTTAACCATAATAACACTTTGAAATTATCCTTGTTTCGTTTTTATAACTTACTTTCTTGTACAAGTAACACAAGTATATAAAGACAGTTTTTAAGTACAACATTTTATTATTATTATTATTTTAAAATGTTAGTAGACATTGTCCTGATCTATCTATAATGATAAAACAAGCTGTCTGTCTGTGGATCTCTAGAAAGCTACTTAAAATTGGAGTAGAACTCTGAAGTTTCCAACATAAGTTGGAAATTTCAACTAATTATATCTCTGACCAACAGAATGTTAAAATTTTGATTAATAATTGGCCTTCTGATTGGACTTATGACAAAAATAATGTTTAAATTTGAATTTTTTTAATTAATTTTTTTTTAAATAACATTCTTCCAAAAAGCAACTTCTAATAGGCCTAGCTCTCTAAACATTTCAATATTAGTAATTTGGCATTCTACTTTAGCTTTTCACAAACACGTGTTAAAATATTCACAAAGTAGTTAGTAGTTGTTGTATTAGTGTATTAACGGGGGGAAATGTTCGTTTCTCGACTAGGAAAGGGCTTCTAATATAAAGAACTAATGTAGCAATTAGTTTAGAGTGTGTGAAGATGGCTTATGCTTACTCAACAATGAACCTTTCAGCGAGCGAAGCAAGCCCGTGCTTGTACAGAAATTAACCTTTCAACAGATGAAATAAGCCTGTGCTTATGTGTCAATGAACTTGTCAGCGAGTGAAACGAACTTGGTTGATTGTTTTAAGTAGCAATCAAACTTCCTGAGAGCGAAGACCTTAGCAACGTGGGGCCACGCAGATAGCTATAATATTGCAGATCGTTAAGGGTATTCAGCTAGTAATGAATAATAATTTTTCATTTACTCGAATAATATTTTAAGTATTTTGACCACATTATAATTGTTTTATACCTTGTGTACATTTATAAAAAACTTTAAAATGCATGAATGAAAATTGTAGAATTAACATTGTATAAATGCAATGTTAAGGAAATTATACTTACGTGTTGATATCAGCTTCATTATTTCCCACATAGAATATTAATCTTTAAACTGGTTTTCTATTACTATACTTTCCTTAATGAAGAATAAAAATAAAGTTCTTGACATTATCATTATCACTTTTAAGAAAATCGATTTGCCGATAATGAACTCCTCAAAACTATTGAAAAAATTCCGCTTATTTCGCTTAAAGAGAGATGTTAAGATAATGAGATATATAAAATTAAATAATGTAGATTTGAGTAAAATATTCTTGAACAATTTTGTATGGTAATATACCTTCAAGATTTTAAAATATCACTCTTTTATTACCTACTTCCTACGTATTTCGTATTTTATGATGATATACACTAGAAATAATATGAGCGTTATTTGGAAACCTTTATTTCAATTCAGACGATCGAAAGCACTTTTTACGACTACTATTTTTAGACTTTTAAATCTACTTTGTGATTACATATTTTTTTTTTTTATAATTATAGGCTCATACATAGAGTAAGAAATAATTAATATATATATATATATATAAAATCATAAGCATGTAAAACCAAATGGCTCTCTAGATTTTGTGTAAGTAAAGTATTCAGCGTTCTGTGTGTATCGTATATGAAATTAATAATTGGGACAATATATTCAATAGCTGAAACAGATGCCCTATGTCAATGTTAATCTAGTCAATTATATACAGATAATTATCTAGACATGCACTATGTCATGTACTACAAGCTATGTCATTATTTACATAGATATTAATGAGTTTAATCACGCATTTTTATGATTAAAAAGCTGATTTCATTTGAGTTATAATTTTGATGAATATTAAATATTTCTATTAAATGTAAGGAGTCATGATTAAAGAAATAATAGCTCAGAAAATATTAAAACCATATGATTCTTTTGACTTTGTTCGGTAAAATTAATCTTCGTATGGAATATATGAAATATATATCTGAGTCAAGCAATATGCCAATATTTATCTAGATAATTGAAAATTAAATCTACTTCATGAACCATTACGATTGCTTTTCAGAGGCTAAATTGTTGTTGCAAAACATTTGTAAGTTTAATTTTAAAGTTATTCAACATTCTTTTAAGGTATACACATACATTTGGAATTGCAAAATTTGACTTAAGTTTGGTTTTTTATTTTAGAATATTTCTGAATTCATTACCAATAAAATGATACCAATTTCTTTCTGAGACTCATATTACTTTTTAAATTACAGTGGGTTTTGTGAACTTGTTTTGTATCACATTCACTAGTGTAGTAAACTTTAAGCGCGTTTTCTGAAGAATAACATTTTGACCAACGGTCATAACTTCATAATTAATGGTCCGATTTACAAAATTCTAATTTTGTTTTGTAGACAATAGTAGTGAATGTGTTTCCTATTGAGAATCTAATATATATTGTAATAAACGCATTTTCATGCATATTTTAATCTTAATTTTTTGTTAAAAACTACGTATTTTTTTAAATTTTTTATTTAAAAAATTATAATTAAATAAATATTGAAGCTAAATTCAAAATTCTAAATAAGAACATTATTCAATATACTACCTTTTATTTGCAATAAAAATCATACCCCTAAGTTAATTACAAGTTTATTTATTTATGTTCTAATAATGTCCTAATTAGTCACTTTTATTGCAATAAGCTGATTTAAAAATTGAAAAATTATAACCTAAAAATAAAGAAAATAATCTCAATTGTATATGTCTAGTTTCGCTTTTGACGTATAGTTTTCAATTTAAGAAGGTATGGGGAAATTATAAAATGTATGCAGTTAAAAAACCAGAATAGCAAATGAAAATAATAAACTGATATAATAGGGTAGAACTTTTTTTTTTTTTTTTTGAAAAGTCATAGTGCACAAATTTAGCAATAAGGTGAATATGTGAAAATCAAAAATGTAATAAAAAATAATCCTTTGCTCTGAAAAAATAAATACTTTATATTTAATGTTATTAATTTGTTACACTTGGTTTTTATTTACTATTATAAATACGTTTCGACAAATAGTAAAATTGCAAATATATATTTTTTGATAGGAAAGTAAGTATATTTATAGGGCCATAAAATGATTTGGTTTTCAAATATGCCCTATTTATTATTCATAAATTAAAAAACATAAAAGTATTTATAATAGTATTTAATTTTAAGGAATAAAAATGAAGCATGTAAATATTACTACTTTGCAATTTTTAAAAATAGAATTATGTGCATAACTTAAATCACAAAAAATATTTTACGTACAAATGACAATATTAATTTTTTATATTCCTTAATAGCTATTTTAACGAAAACATTTTGTATTGCAGTGTAGATCTCCATAGATGAACACATGTTCGGAACAATGTAAGAATTATATTATTTTACTCTTAAGACCAATAAACAAGACAAATGTAGAAAAGTTGTACACAACCAAGTTATATTTTTTAACAACTAAGTGTGACATAAAAGTATTGTTCAATTCTAATCTATCTTAAGGTATACATATACGTTGGACAATTTTATTTTTAATTCTTATGCCAGCGTGTCAAATTTTTGTGAGAATTACAGGAGCAAAAAATTTAATGTATTTGCGGTAACAAAAAGTAAAAAAAATAAAATATTTATTTAATTAATTGAATTTTAATTCACTAATTAAGGTTTCATTTCAACGATGATAAAATAATACCTAATTAATTTTGAAACAAATTTTTTACTGGAAATTAAAGACAAGGTATTGATACACGGGCCCAAGCAAAATATAATGTATAACTTAAATATTTTTTCTAATTTTAACATTTAAAATGAAAAGTACTAGAAAAAATAAAAATTTCCAAAAAATAAAAATATTTTAAAAAAACATAAAAAAATCTATTTTTTACCAAAATTTTTGTAAACAGCTAGGGCCCGTGCTCTGAATTGTTATCTAAATTATGCAGTTTAAATTTTAAAAATCAGTTAATTAACTCTTAAGATATCACCGTTGGAGTACATTCACTCAATAATGAAAAGCAGTTCTCCATAAATTGAGTTCAACGTTGTCGACAATTTCTTTTTTCCAATATGTTTTAAACTTCGACCTTTACGAAATTGCATGTAATTAAAAAAGTATTTTAACTATAAGAAAGTTATTGGTATCATTTTAAATACAATGAATTGGAGAACATTTGAGAATGAAAAAACAAAAATGCCCGTATGGGTCAATTTTTGCGATTCCCAACGTATATGTATACCTGAAACTCAGCTTTTCTTAAAAGCAGTTAATATTTTGACATTCATAACGAGCAAGAAAGCAAGTAAGTAAACAAACAAACAGATAATAAATAAATAAATAAATAAATAAATAAATAAATAAATAAATAAATAAATAAATAAATAAATAAATAAATAAATAAATAAATAAATAAATAAATAAATAAATAAATAAATAAATAAATAAATAAATAAATAAATAAATAAATAAATAAATAAATAAATAAATAAATAAATAAATAATTTTTTTCTGAAATTATATAAAAACAAAATTAATAGTAAGTAATAACTTGCGTTATTTACCAAGTTAAAATGAGAATTTGATTAAAAATTTTACTTCGATTAATACAATAGATTTTTGGTTTTGTTATTTACAATTTAAAGAAATGAAGATGATACCTTTTGAAAAAATAAATTATTTGAAGATTGTTTTAGTGGTTACAGGATATATAGGATATTTAAAAAGTAACCACTAACTAGCATTAGAGAGTCAAATGATGCCTATTTTTATTAACTGATGGCACTTTAAATCTTAAGGATTAGCATCCCGCAGTTTAATTAAATAACATTAGAAAATATAACAATTGCTCACAGAAAGCTACAGTACTATGTAAAAAATATACAGACATATTTTTTCTTAGCAAGGATAGTCCCAACATTTTCACTTGAAAGCATCGTCCTACATTCAAATGTTCATTATTTTCAATTTTTGAAAATACTGTCATCATTTAATTTTTATAGTGTTTTCAAAAATTAGCATTGAGTACCTAAATACTTTTATAAATTTTAATTCCTTAGTTTTTGCAGTCCTTAAATTTCTAAACATTTTGAGATTTTTAACTATAAATACTTTAGTAATGCATTTATTTAAAGGAACATACTGTATGAATTTAAAGGAATAAATAAATTTTTATAAAATACGTGTTATCTAATTATCTCACAAAATTTATTTAAGAAATGCAAATAACTTACAGAAAAATACTCATTTTTCAAGGATTATTATTTTAATATATAATACAAAAATAAATACAATCTTAACAAAATGAGGATATTAAACTCCTTTAAAACGAATATTTTACGCTATAGGGGCTTAGCAATATTAAAAATGCGAATCACGTTTTCATCTAAATTTTTTTCTATATTTCTCTTAAGCAATAAATCGTCGGAGCATTTAATTAAAATTCAAGTTTAATTAAAAAAAAATTAAAGCGCTGATAAAGAGTTTGGCTGCTTTAACTTTTATCTGATATGAGTTTTACGCCAAAACGATTAATCACTAGCAGTAATTAGAAAATGTTTGCCGAAAATGCATTTCAAGAAAGTATTTACAAATAATGAGATTTTTTTGTTGGGGAATTTATTTCCCTTCTCTTTGAAATCCAGTTATGATACCAAGTACGATAAAAAGTATTTAACTAACATATAAAATGATGAATGTTACTTGTACGCAAGAGATATATTACTTAAATTGATTAAGAATTTATTTTAAGATGCCCATGCTTAATTTTGTCAGAGTTCTTTTTTAGTTTTAGGCAGGCATTACTTTGTAAGTAAGAATAAAGAGATAATATTTAAAAAGGATTTGTTTGTTCGATTAATTAGTATTCTTTGAAACGAAAAACAAACGATTCGTATTCCGGGGATTATTATTTTCTATTTATTTATCAGATTTATCTCATTTTATCTTCCGAGAAGGATAATTGTGTGTTTGCATTGGATTTGTTTAAAAAATATTTTAAATATTGTATGCAAATTATTATCAGAAAGAATGTGATGTTTTTGTATACATTGCTATTTTAGTTCCTAGTCATAATTATATTAGTTTGAATTATTACACTTTTTAAAAATAGGTTCAGTAGTTATAATTATATTAGTTTGAATTATTACACTTTTTAAAAATAGGTTCAGATGGGAGAATTTAAAATAATTTTATATTATGAACTTTAACTTATGTTATAATAATCTAAGCTTATACTATGTAAATATGAAATTTTAATGTATCAAACTAATTTTCATTCTATAGATCTAAATTTGTGTTATATAAATTGGATAATTTTTACATTAATCTTAACTTTTATTTTATATAAACATAAAACTTATATTATGTAAATATAAATATTTTGATACATACATTTTATATAATAATTTTTTATTTTATTTTATAAATGTATAAACTTTTATAATATATAAAACGGAAGTTGTTTTACATAAATTTCTATTTATATAAATCTAAAATTTTATTATTCATTTAGTTTAATTTTAATAGATGAAACATCTTTTACTATATAAATACGAGTTTTTTTTATGTTATAGTTCTCAACTTTTGTTACAGAAATCTGATATTTTTTGTTATGTAAACTACACTTTTATTATATAAACATAAACTTTTATAATATAAATTTTGAATTTTATTATATATAAATCTGAACTACTATTATAAAAATCTGAACATTGATTTCATTAATACGCAATAAAATATGTAGTAGAAGATATTTGTATTTTGATTTAACGAGCGTGTAAATTATAAAACAGTTTTCGTATTCAATCGCAAATTATTAGTATTTTGTATGAAAACAACTTACAATTAGCTTATTTATAAATATCAAATGGCTTACTTTATATCAAATTGTAATTTTGTGAATAGATAAATACATTTACATTTGACTAGTCTAAGACATTAGACTATTTTCTATTTCGTTTTCAAAATTGTAATTACATTTTTAAGTACAAAAATATAACTGATTGTATACAATAAACACTTTTGTAAAATGAAAGCATAATCAAAGATTCAATAAAAATTAGACAATTGGACTTATCGTCCGCTACATTCTTTTATAAAAAAAATTAGGCTTAAATTCTAAGTCATTGTCTGTTTAATAAGCAATAAATCTTATGAACAAGAAACCTTACTTGAATAGAATGGAAATGTGAAGATTCTCACGCTTACTTGGCATGGAGTGTCAACTATCATAAATGTCGTTCAATTACTAGACTTTTCCTTGAAGATTTTCATCCAGAATGATAAGGTTACTACTAACAAAAAATATTACTTCATGTGATTTGAGTGGTTCAGATACATATGATTGCATTTCATCAAACTAGCGCAATTATGTTTGGTAAAAACAACCACAATGAAAATTTTCAGTTTGGTAAACAAGACGTCACTCTGCTCAAATATTATCAGCTTATACTGCGCAGTTTGATAATTGTTGTTGAGACGTGCGGAAGTTAACTTATAAAGAAAAATCCAACGATCTCAAACTATAACTTCTGGTTAACTTATAAACGGTTCTCCTCTGCTAGCAGATGAAGCCAATTGAATACTTCTCCCCATAATGCTATGAAAAAGGTTACCATGATTACCTGCAAATTGTAACTTGTTTGGGGAGAAGTTGCTTGTGGTTGTTAAGCTTACTTCGACTTCAAGTCACTCTGATCTAATATAATCAGCAAATAATGAGCAGTTTTATATTTGTTGTTCAGACGTGAGGAAGTTAACTTATAAAGTAAAAGCCACTGATATCAAACTATAACTTCTGGATAACTTAAAACGGTTCTCCTCTGCTAGCAGATGAAGCCATTTGAATACTTTTCCCCATAATGCAATGAAATAGGTTACCATGGTTACCTGCACATTGTAACTTGTTTGGGGGAAGTTGATTGTGGTTGTTCAGCCTTCTTCTACTTCAAGTCAATAACCAAGCATGCTCTATCCAAAAGTTGTAGTTAGATCAGTGGTAAAAGCATTTGCACTAATTATAATGCCTCATACATGCTAAGATACATTTTGTATGGAATATCACGTTAGTTAATTGGTAGCCAAAATTAAAATCGACCACTATGAACTTATATGTGTTTACCTAAGAGGACATAATACTCAAAAAATGACGAAAATGTAAATTTTTCAATTTTGGTCGCATAATGTGAAGAATATCTTTCTGAATAGCTGTGCAAAAATTTGTACTTGCACTATCAAAGCTGAAAAAGAAATCTTTAACACTGTTTTTCTCAGTTTGTTATTTTTCAGTTTGAGTGCTGTTTAAATCCCTAAGGCTTTTTTGTAAATTTAGTCCGGATTGGGAAATTATTATAGCGTATTTATATGCATCTGATATTTATTGTCTAGCGTATTTATATCCATCAATAGCTCATTTGATGTTTTCTAAAGCATTTTTCTTATTTCGTGACTTTTGAAATTCCCATCTTACTCAAAATTCTAAAACTTCATAAAATATGAATGAAATGACTTGAAATTTGTTTTGTGGCATTCTCAATATCTATTTGATAGAAATAGGCATGAATTTTTGAATAAAATAAAAAAAATTGTTTTTTACAAATTTAAATGTTGAAAAAAAATCCGTTTTTTACCCTTTTTTTACCTATAGGTAAATTATCATTTTTGTATTATCAGTAATTATCATTTTTGTCGAAAACTATTTCCCTTATTGTAAATCCGAGGCCTAAAAAGGGAGAGTATATTACTAGGAACTTTTTTTTTACAAACATCAGGAAAAAATATTGAAAAATTATAAAGAAGATAGAATTTGAATTTTTATGAATTTTTTTAAAAGTTTAAAAATTTGGAATATTTAGAACACTATGTCAATTGTTTTTAAATAAAATTTAGCTGTTACGTAGTAATACTTCCAAGTATGTAAAAAGTATAATTTTAAAGCCCTGAATAAAAAAAAAAATAATAAATAAATAAAAAAAATAATAATAATAATAATAAAAAAAAAAGGTCGAAGACTGCCAAGTCCTCTTAATAGAATAAATAAACTAAAACTTCACAAAATTATACATTTTTTTTATTTTAACACGTCTTACATGTAAAATATAGAAATTTTACTTTTTTTGAAATATTTCAAGCACATATTTTAGGATTAATACTATGATGTGATATGTCTACATACATTTCAGATTTATATAGCATGTTCATAAGTTTCTGTTTATAGAGTCAACCATTAAATGATGACTATAAGTGTAATCCAAACTATTTTCATGTAACAAATTAATGTTTTTTATTTTACTTCTTAACAGCTTTTTTTTCATCTTAAGCTATTTCTATCCAATTTAATACTCACAAACGTATTTAAAGCTAATCACTACTTAAGCGCAAAAAACCTATTAAAAAAACTACACCTCAGCCATATGATCCCACTTACTAGCTTCATACAAAGCAGAAAAAAGTCTCTTTTCATAATTAATAGCTATTTTTCATTTAGGCTTTAAAAACAACTAAACTCTCTAGTTTTTAATTAACAACCATTTTTTTTTTTTTTTTTTTTTTTTTAAGTGCCAAATAGTGTTTTTATCCAGTATCTACCATAAAAAGGGAAAAATATCTCCTGAGAAGGGAAAAATGAGTAGATCAGAGACCGGAAAATATCCCTACTCATCATCCTGCCTGTAAAAGACTCATTGCAAAGTTCCCTCTTTTGTTGGGGCAGTGACTTGTTAATTTACCGAAATTAAGTCGCCGACTTAAAAGGCACTATTAATTACAGTATTTTTGTTAACTCACGTGGCATCATTAGCGAAGTAGAACATTTCATCTCGCGTTATTTGGTGAGGAATTTTAAAGAGATTTCGTTCATTAGTGAAGGCCGAAAGGAGGGGGAATTTAATTTCCTGGCTGTAAGGGGTCTTGCTGTAGTAGTACTGCCTTTTTATGTGTTCCCAGTCTTGACTTTTTTGGTGAGAGAGAAAAGTCGAATGAAATGAGATGAGAATGAATTATGTATACAGCATTAAAATAGTGCTTGTTAGTAATGAAGAATTGCTTACTTTCATAAGAAGGGTAAAATGATCGTTTGAATGTGGGAGGCAGTGTAAGCAATTGAATTAGACTGAGAGGCGACTGCAATTTTTGGACCCCATCGAACACCATTCTGATTTTTTTATAGAAATTAGAGAAAAGTGAGTAGATTACGAATCCACTGGTCTGCCGTGGCAAAACAAGTCGATTATTGATCAGTTTCGGCCATTTTTGCCACGGCAGACCAGTGGATTCGCAATCTACTAACTTTTCTCCAATTTCTATAAAAAATTCAGAATGATGTTCGATGGGATCCAAAAATTACAGTCGCCTCTCGGACTAAATTGGTTATTTGAAACCATGTGTGTTCTAAATCTAAAACATTCGGTGATGCAATCAACATTTTATTCATCAGAGGTTTAAGGGGAGTTAGTACTCTCTATACTGATAATGTTTATTTGGTATATATCATGTACCTTTTTCTTAGAAAGTAATTGACATAGAAGGCTAATCTTTTTCAGTGTATTTAGCAGACACTTGTTATTCACCTGAAGTTACCTTTTAGTAAAAATTCCTTTAATATTTTTTAATGAATTATAGTTAAAGTCACTCAAGTTTGTTACAAATCACAAGTTTTTTTTGCCGAAAAAATCCATAGCAAAAAATGCTTAAAAAACAACAAAATATCTCTTCAGTATAAATCGATAAATAAAAAGAATGTGTGGCAAATATTTTAGCAATATATTTACTGCATTTTCTGAGAAAAAGGTACATGAATTATGAAAAATTTAGTTTTGAGAAAAATGTCATTTAAAGAAAACTTTATTTACACTAATAGTTACAAATTTTGTCTTCAAAAAATTATTAAAAATACTTCTATTAAGGTATTATTACAAATGAGGCACCATTTCAAAGGTGATAATTTGAATTTTAATTAACGGGGGGATATTAAACTCAAATTTGATTTTTTATGCATTTTAAGGTATTAACTCCCCTTAACAGGTTGCTTAAAAACTGTTTCTGAAATGACCATAGAAATTACGAGCACAATAACAAGCAAATATTATATAATAATGCAAGTTCCTCCCTGAAACCCAAAAAATACAGAAACTAGAAGTCTCAACAGAAGATAAATCAAGACAAGTCAGACATAATGATAATTTATCATACTACCACCCAATGACCAATCTTGTACAACGCCTAACTGCAAAATGAGTACTACTCATTCTATTTGAAATTTTAATGGGTGACAGTAAATGTACTGAAAGTTATAGTACTAACTACATATATCATATTTCTAAAATTAATTAAATTGCCATAATTATTTGAACCTTCCTGAGATCCATTTTTGAAATGTATCTCTGTTGCTTTCGATAAAAAATTAAAAGCTCTTCTTGCACTTCATATCCTGTATTCCTGTATATATATATATATATGTATATATATATACATATATATACATATATGTATATATGTATATAGATATAAATTTGCATAAAAATATTTTGACATTTATGAGTATATATATACATATATATATATATATCGTAATACATATATATATATATATATATATATATATATATATATATATATATATATATATATATATATATATATATATATATATATATATATATATATATATATATATATATATATATATATATATATATATATATATATATATATGTATTACGATATATATATATATATATATATATATATATATATATATATATATATATATATATATATATATGTATTACGATATATATATATATGTATATATATACTCATAAATGTCAAAATATTTTTATGCAAATTTATATCTTAATATAAGCAGGCCAGGGAAAATTGACCATAGAAGCACTTAATGCATTAAAAAATTTCCAATAGTTTCCGTTATGTAAGATCAGTTATTAATTAAATTTATTCACGGTATATTAAACAATTAGCTAAACATGTATTTTTTATTCAATTGTGCAGTACAAAATTGCGTTAATCGTTTATGGAAAACTAAATATGTAAATATTTAGTTTAATAATAATAGTAATAAACACGTAAAAATGATGAAATATTGGATACACTGTACCCAATTTTATGTAAGTTGGCAAATGAAAGCCATATATATCCTCATTTTCAGAACCAACAGAGTTTGTATTGCTTTGCCCACGGCTTCTTGCCAATTCAGAGAATAGTCCCGCAATGCTCTTTAGACAGAATTAGGATTTGTAGATACTTTATTTTTTTCGTTGACTCTCTTACACGAATAGGAACACATTGGCTAAGTGAAATATTTCCCAAGATAGATGATATTCTTTGTGATAGAATGGGAATAAAAGAAGAGTAAGTGCATATACCAATTGAGCAGTTTGGTGAACTTTCTTTTCATAGAAACTGTGAAAAAGTTATTCTGAGATGCGCTTTTCATTTATTAATATTGACTTAATACGAATTTTTTAAATAATAAAAATAATAATCTAAATTTCTTTATTTTTTAAGACCTTTATAGCAACTTCGATTTTGTTTGTCAGTGGTGGCGGAATCTATGGAGGCCTAATTTATCTCCCTTCAGGTATACATTTACTTATATACTCAGGTATAGATTTTCTTTAGTTTTTAGGTTCTAATTTCAAATTTTTTGGCAGTATATCAGAGTTAAAAATGATGTATTTTTATATATAAACTTTTTTTTCCATCAATTTTTTAATCAGCTAATTACAATTAAAGTGACTAATTAGGACATTATTAGAACATACATAAATAAACTTATAATTAACTTAGAGGTGTGATTTTTATTGTAAATAAAAGATATTATATTGACGCTTGTTCTTATGGAGAATTTTGAATTTGGTTTCAATATTTATTTAATTATAAGTTTTTAAATAAAAAGTTTAAAAAAATACATTGTTTTTGACAAAAAATTAAGATTAAAATATGCAAAAAAAAGTGTTTATAACAATATATATTAGATTCTACATAGAAAACACATTCACAACTATTGTCTACAAAACAAAATTAGAATTTTGTAAATCGGACCATTTAATTTGAAGTTATGAACGTTGGCGTTAAGTCATATAACACCAAACTGTCATTCTTCAGAAAACGCGTTTAAAATTTACTACATTAATGAACGTGATACAAAATAGGTTCACAAAACCTACTGTAATTTAAAAAGTAATTTGAGTATCAGGAAATAATTGTATCATTTTAATGGTAATGAATTCGAAAATATATATATATATATAAAAAAAAAAAAAAAAACGTAGACTTGAGTCATATTTCACAATTCCTAATGTATATGTATACCTTCATCCAATCGGGCTGAAACTTGGCAGCTAAGTACTATGTCGATGACAATGCCTTCTATCTGATTTTGAAGCTGTTACTGTCACTAAAAGGTCACTTTTACGGAATACTATTAAACCAACTTGCTGTCATCCAATCGCACCAGTAACATCTTTGAAACCTTTTTCCTGTTGTTAAAATTAAAAAATAATAATAATAATAATAAATATATTTTAATCAGAATAAATCAATGATATTTGGATATGAGAGCATAAATTCACATTCATTTTTAAAAAATAAATTTTGGAACGTAGTGTGCCGCACATTTTGCTGATAGAAATGTTTTTAATATCTCCTCTATGTTAATGAATATAAAAATTGACAATGCATATAACAGATTTTTTAAAACTCTGCTGTTGTGAGTTATATATATTAATACTTTCAAAATTTTGAAATAGATTATCGTATTTAAGTTTTCTACGTTGAGTATGATGTATTATAAACTGTTTAAATTCTTAAAGAAAGATTTTATACAATTTAATCTTATACATACAATTTAATTCTTAACCCTTGGTAAGGCGTGACTTTTTGTTTCGCGGTTAGTCGCATGAGGACAATTGTCCCCCAAATTCAAATTTTCTTGCATACCATTAAATTCGTGAATAAATATCAAAAGTTGCTCAGTAAGTAGGTGTTTTAATTAAAAATAAAGCATTGTTGAACATAATAAGTAAACATTGGAAACATATTTTTGGAAAAACTTAAATAAAAAACTAAAAAACTATAAGAAGGCTTTGATCAGTTGCTGCCATCTATTGAAAAATGATTGTGGGGGACATTTGTCAACCGCATGAATAACCAAGTTAATTCGTAATTTTATATAAAAAAAAAAAAAAAATTAAAAAAAAATCAGTATCATACTAGTTAACTGTATATTTGTGTTTTTTGTGGTGCATGCTAAAAATTTGCATCCAACTTATATAAAGTAAATGTCTTTCCCCGGAAGTTCAGTGTAAAATGGTCTAGTCAAGTTTTAACGGCAACATACAGCACTACTAGATAACTTGGCGGGAGCTATAGACAGACAATACAGTACTACTACACATGAGTACTAACGTAGAGATTACTAACATAAACACTGTTGGGTGAACCATCATCATTTATAAAATACATCTAACACAACCCATCTCATGATAAAGTAAATTTAGGTGTACATATACCCGATCAGAAAATTTAATTTAATTAAAAATCGATCAGAAAATTTATTTTTTTGTTATTGTATCATAATATTCTCTGATACTTTAGCTTTCAAACAATATTAAACTTTTGAAAATATCCTTAATATTTTTTAAGTTAAAATCAATTATAGGTAGGTACTACGCTTCTAAAACTCTAAACCTGTTTTCTGATGAACTGTATTTTGATTAATGTCATGCTTTATTCAAACAATGATAATAATTGAACAACATGTTCAACTATAATTTTTTTTATATCATAGTAATATACATAATATGTTAAGGGTTTTAAAATTCAATTATATAAAATTGGCTGAGAAATTGATTTTTTAGTGATTTTTAAAACTTAGAATTCATTGAAAATATTGATTATTTTCATGTTTTCACAGAAAAAAAATTAAAAAATAAATAAATTATTCCATGTTAAAAACTTAATTGAGTTTCAAAATATTAAGAATATTATTTCGAATAATTTCCAAGTGGAATCGCGGTTCTAAGTAAAGTAGATTTTGAAATATCATTGTTTGAAAAAGGTACTAATAAGCTAATTAAAGTTTAATAACAAATTAAAAATGGCTGAAATTTGAATTTTTTCTTATGAAATGTATTTAAACATATAATCTTTCTAACTACTGTAAAAAAAATAGAATTTTTAAACTCAGATTTAGAAAAAAAAAATGTTCTAGTGTATATGGACTTCTTAAGTGGCATTAGCCATAAAATCAGTTTTTATAGTTCATTTTTCAATAAACAAGTCATTGTTATCTTGAATATTTAATGCATTTCCATGCTTTAAACTGCCGCCCATTACAAGTGCAATTCAATACACGTTATAAAGAATGATAGATTCACGAGAGGCTTATGCTAAAACTAATATAATTTTCCAAAAACAAAGCTAAGGATGCACCACAAAGATAATTAATTACCGGTTTCACATAAAAACTGTTTGAACATTTTAGTTTTTAATTAAGGGAAGCTTTTTTTCCTATCCTCTGGTGAACAAAAAAATATCCTAGACAGCTTTCAAATCTGAAGGAGATTAAATTTTGTGTTCTTTAGTAAAAAAAAATAATCAAAAAATCATTTGCTTGCGCGAGGAATATAAGTGGATTTTGGAATTTCGCATCTAGGAAGTTAATGTGAAAGATTTCTATGTAAATAATTGCTTACAGCATGTTTTTAAAGATTGATTAATCGTAAATTAAGGTTTGACATGAAAACATTAATGCAGTTCCTAGGATGTTTGAGAAGTGCTTTTATTTGCCTATGTTTAAATATATATTGATTAATGTGAATTATGAGTTTAATACATGTACATTGCAAATACTGTATTTATCACCCAAACTTTTAACTAGAGAATACTGACACTTAACAAATGTTTTAAGAGATAGACTGTAGGATAGACCCAAAGTCAATCTGATTTGAATACTTGTTTTTTCCAATCCATTAAGTTAAGTTTAGCTCAAATTTCTTCTTTAAATCTAGAATATTTTGATAAACTCGAAATAATGTTCTTCTGATGTATTATTTGTCTTCTATTTTATTTATTTAATAAAAATACTTGCAAAAGAGTATACTTTATAGGGGAGTAGGTATTTCAAAATCTAGTTAGATGTTTTGCCAATAAAAATTTAATGTTTACAATTACTACATATTTATGAAATATTCTCATTAGTAACCTTCATTTGATTTGAAATCTAAACTAAAATCAATTTATTAAAATTTATTTTATTGCTTTGTATAGGCATGCAAGCACTTATCGCAGTGTTTCAAAAAGTGTCTGTATATATAACGAATCCATATAACAAAGCAAAGCAAAATCGAAAATTACTTAGTGGTGTGACAGGTGTATCACTTATCAGGAGATCATAAATGTATTGTTAGACCTTCAGAAGAAGTAACCAGTGCATGATAATTCATATATCTAAATATTGTTATAAAATTTTCTCAAAGGAAATTATAACACATTTTTTACTAAATAAAAACTTTAATTTATTCTTTCTCAGAAGGCTCACAAAACTTCTCCAAACAATTGCTATCAAGCATCAATACAAACACATTCAACTTCGAACACAGCGATAATTCAGGCTCAGCCAGAGTAAACAAAGATACGAAGCTTTCCGAACAGTCACCGATTCTCGTCTGCTCGAATTTTATTTTTTGCTTCCTTTTATATTTCTGTAGCAAAATCCAACTAACCAATCGCGTGATCGAAATGACTAGAATTTTCCGATTGATTTAGGTGTTGCCACTTTTTTTCTAACCTATATTATCGCTGTTAACAAATAAATTGAAATAAAATAAAACATTAAAAGAAATACGTCATTATTTACAATTGCATGAGATAAAATAGAACTTTAAAATAAATTCCCCTTTATTTACAATTTAATACAGACGATTTTTGTAACAATATCTAATGTCGGAGTATGGTTGCTATTTGAGTGTCCCTCTACATTTTTAAAACCTTATACATGCTGCACAGAGTCCTCTTTATTTGTAATAATTAATATTTTAAAACATTGTAAATATTTACGTAGATAGAAAATGACAGTTCTGTACCATGTGGAGACATAACGTGGAACTTAATCTATCTACTAAATTAAATGTGTGTTATTCTAAGTATATGCTATTAATAACGAATCTAAAAAGTTAAGCTCAAGCTCTTTTTTGTAGTCAATCTTAAAATACTTTTATAATTAATTATTGAAAAAGTTTAATGTAATATTTTTTGAAAACGAGGCGTCGGTTGATTGACTGGTCTTGCTTGAATTTTTCACTATTTTACTTTTAATACTAAATTGAAGCAAAACTGATTCGAACTTGTAAATAAGATTCTCAACTATTGATAAGTATTTTATAAGCGAACTAAAAATATCTTTTAAAAGTCAACAACGCATTCCAGAGCAATTTCTTACGTTCAGCGATCGGTATCACTCAATTTACTGAAAATACGGCGACGCGCATAAAACTGCCGAAAAAAAATATTTTAAATGAAAAATTTTACAATAGACACTAAAAAAATTTAGTATGATAAAATATATCTTTCTAAGGTCTAAATGGCATCAAAAGATCTGAAAAAGTAGCCTCTAAAATAAATAATTCTAATTGGCGACAACGTCATCCAAATGATATTTACCCACTTTTGTATTTAAAATAAAACTTCAAAAACAATTATCATTATTTGAAACAAAATTATGAAAGAGAACATGGTATTTTAGGTGAATATGAAAAAAATATATTCTCAAAACTTTATTTTAGCATATTTAAAGTGGATGCGACAGCTTTTGGCCCATTACAAAATTCCAGTCGTATTCAGTTTAAATTACATTGTTTAAAAAACAAATCATTCAAGGACAGTTGGACCATATTCTCTATCATTTAAAATAATAAGTCCATACTTTATATCTATTTTCAAAAGAAACAAATGCAACTATTATTGAAAAAAAATAATAAAAAAACTACTTGATATTTTAACAAGCATTTTACTCCCAATCAAGCGTTAAAAAGTATTGGTTCAAAACCTACATAATCTGCACTGACTTAAGTATTTATTCGAATGATAACCATTTTTATCTGGATTGTCATTCAGTCAACTGAAAAAATCATCAACGATTCCTGGAATAAGAATCTTTTATTTCTTGTGTTTTTATTTTATTATTTACTGCATAATATTACGTTCCGCTATTTACACATTGTCCCTCTAAGGAACTTTTTCTTGTTTATATTGTTCGGGCAATGGCTACTTTTAGGACCTAGGGACTTTTCTTATTTGTTGAGGGCGTTTTCTTGACACTGACTCTTTAGGTATTTTGTTTTTTAGAAGTATCTTAGTTAACCAGATAAAAATGTCGATTTTGCTTAGGTATCTGATTACATAGAATATAGATTTATATTTATATATATATATATATATATATATATATATATATATATATATATATATATATATATATATATATATATATATATATATATATATATATATATATATATATATATATATATATAGGTAATTAAATATTTTCATTTGTCAAAAAAATAAATTATTTTGATTTTTTTAGCGTTTGTGCATTACAAAACTTCTTCAATAATGCATTTTTATATGATGCAACGTCCTAATTTTTTTCCAAACTTTAGACAAAAAATGAAAGGGACAATGAGATTGAAGACAAATGAATTCAATCTGAACTTGCAATTCATAATCACCTTTTCTGAAAATTCAGTTCTAGTAATATTGAAAATTATCTAATAAAATTTTTACCCTTTTTTAGGTTTACTTAGTTTAAAAATATCATTTTGATGAAAGTTTTTAAAAATGATCTGTTATATTTTTGACTACTAATTTTAAGTGTTAGGTTAGCGAATTTTTTAGCTTTTCATATAAACTTAAATGCTATAATATTTGTCTGCCTATGATTTAAATAATATTTTACAAGCCTTTAAATTAGTATATAACTCAAAAATATTATTTTTTCGAAGCAATTTTAAATACGTTGTCTAAGCACGAGTCAGATAGTACTGTTATTTAGCTGGTAAAATTGTAATTCAAGTTTAATATAAATTATAATTTCATTCAGCTCAGATCTATCTATAATATTTTTTAAAACCTTAAAAATAATATATAACTAAAGAAAACTGTTTCTTCTAAGCAAGTTTAAATACGATGGCTAGACACGAGTCCAATAGTACTATTATTCAGGTGGTAAAGTTGTAATTCAGGTGGATTATAAATTATGATTACATTCAACTCAGATCTGTCTATAATATTTTTTAAAACCTTAAAAATAATATATAACTAAAGAAAAATGTTTCTTCTAAGCAAGTTTAAATACGATGGCTAGACACGTGTCCAATAGTACTATTATTCAGGTGGTAAAGTTGTAATTCAGGTGGATTATAAATTATGATTACATTCAACTCAGATCTGTCTATAATATTTTTTAAAACCTTAAAAATAATATATAACTAAAGAAAACTGTTTCTTCTAAGCAAGTTTAAATACGATGGCTAGACACGAGTCCAATAGTACTATTAATCAGGTGGTAAAGTTGTAATTCAGGTGGATTATAAATTATGATTACATTCAACTCAGATCTGTCTATAATATTTTTTAAAACCTTAAAAATAATATATAACTAAAGAAAACTGTTTCTTCTAAGCAAGTTTAAATACGATGGCTAGACACGAGTCCAATAGTACTATTATTCAGGTGGTAAAGTTGTAATTCAGGGGGATTATAAATTAAGATTACATTCAACTCAGATCCATATATAATATTTTTTAAAACCTTAAAAACAATATATAACTCCAAAAAACTTTTTCTTCAACGCATTGAATACGGTGGCTAAGCACGAGTCCAATAGTGCTGTTTAAATAGTGCACATCTATTCCATAAACAATACAATGTTTGCCAATGTATTGAAAAAATATAATTCCTGGCATTCTAAGAAAGGATTTCACGCTTTGATGGTAACATTTATACTTGAAAAAAGCATTTAAAGCAAAAAGTTGGCTGTTAGCAAACAAAACCTCCCTCAGAACAAAACCTCCCACGAAATTCTTTCATCACCTGCGAATTCAGTCATCTTCACATTAAGCCTTTCCAACTAATCCCTTACCGAAACGCAACTATCTTTAAGGTAAAATACAACACATTTTAGGAATGATACAAAAGAAAAAAAAAAGTACCTAATCCCTTAGCGAAAGAAACTAACAATAGAAAAATACAATACATCCCTAAAAAAATTAAAAAAAAAAAAGGATATTTCTCCAACGGCCTATTTCCAGTTGGTTGGCTGTCCAAAACAAAAAGAGAGTTACACACTCTTTTATATACGTACTTGCTGTTACGAAATAGTCGCTAGGGCAATACTGCTGTTAACGGTTGATTGGGCAGCTTGGCATCGTCATTAAAAAGTCATCATGTGGGATATTTCTGACAGGGGAGGTTTTGGGGAAAGTAGAAAATATGGATAGTTCTTGATGCGTTGCGGGGCCGCATGTGTTTTCGAGCAGTAATGATGAGATCTGTTCGGAATGGTGGTTAAAAGGTGTTTCGATCGAAGTGAGGAGGAACTATTTGTTTCGGATTATTTGGGGCTTGGGTGCTATAATATGTGTTTAAAAGACTGGAAATCAATCGACGTTTTTTTCTTACTCACTTTGAATTCGGAATGAAGGGAAACAACATATTTCGACACTCAAAATTCTTCATTTTTGAAGATAGTGTACAGAATCGCAGACTGTACTTGAAGCTCGTTGCAAGAAATAAGTTTATTTTTAGGTTGAAACTGACTTGCTTCGTTTTTCCAGTTCCAGTTCCTTACAGTGTGTGCTTACTTGCAAACTTTAACTGAAAAATAATTCAACCCATAAAAAAGTTTTTAATATCGATCCTTTAAATGCATTGCCAATTTTTATATTCATAAAATATGGGGCAAACTACTTTTCAAAATTTATTCATTAAAAACTAATGTGGATTTATGTACTAATATCTAAATGTCTTTTATTTATTATGATTAAAACAATTAGTTTGTTTATTTGTTTGTTTATTGATTAAAACAATTTTGGCAACAGGAAAGTGTTTCTTTAATGATCGGTTAAATGTTTTTTCAGTGCCATTGAATGACTGAATGACGGCAAGTTGGTTGATTAGTATTCCTTAATAGCGACATTTTAAGGAATAGTAATACGCCAACCAGTACTAATAAACTAATGATAGCCTAAAAAATGTGATATTGTGCATTGTCATCGACATCGAATTGATATGCCAAGTTTCAGCCCAATTCGATGTTGGCAAGGAGTTAATTAGGTAGATTTGACCGTCATTGATATACCCAGCCACACACACACACACACACACACACACACACACACACACACACACACACACACACACACACACACACACACACACACACACACACACACACACACACACACACACACACACACACACAAAATCGAAGTTAATATAAGGGTAATAATAATAATAATAATAGAGACTTTTCAGCAGTGTGGAGTTTTTCGCATGGAAGTGATTTACTATGTTCTGTAGTAAAAAGTATATAATTTTTTGTAATAAGTAATAATTTTTTGGGAATTTGTTTTGGTATACAATATTTAGGTGCGGAAGGTTCGTAAAGAGTATAAAAAATGCAGGTGAAAGAATCTCATGCATGCTGATGTCATAGCAATTGAGTGTCATGATGTCATAATATATTTAGGTCTATTACAATAGGATTAGAAGAAGGCTAAGCAGAGTACATGGGAGCACATAACAGGATAGGGCATATTTGTCACATCTGTAACAATAAATTACAAATAAAAAAATATTATTCATGCAGTTTATTTATTGCCATGATGCTTCGATTAAAGTGATATTTTTATTGAAATAACATTTGTAATTACAATGGGAAATATCACAATCAACAATTTCGTAATGAAATTTTAAGTGATCAAATAAGGTCAAGTTGGTATTTTGAGGGTGCTATACGGTTATACAGCTACTATATTAAAGCAGTAATTTTAGATATGATATTACATATAAAAAAAAAAAAAAACATACTAAACAATAGTTGTTTGTAAATAATTGTTCACAATAGGTACTCGAGACCAACGCCAGACAGGCAGACCCTCAAATTAATAATATTTTTTTTCCTTTTTATTCGGAGTGTTTTTTTATTAGTTCGATCAAAATTTGTGTCTATTTCTTTTTCTTAAAGCCGACCATGACTCAAATTCTTACAAAAAAACAAAAAATTTGTAAACATTTTTAAGCATAGTATCATTGGACAGTATATATATATATATATTCAAAAAATTAATTTTTTTTAGAAAGAGCAGCGTATTCTTTCCTCTTAGATGACGTTCATTGAATATCAAATACAAATACAAATTTTAAGACCAACAACAGGCTCAAGGCCCAATAGGGTTGGTCGAGTAAATGTATATATACACGTATATAGAAATAGAATTTGCATACAATAGTTACTGGATCATACATACAATATACAATAGTTACAGGATTATACATAATAATACAATACAATACAATACAATACAATACAATACAATACACAAAGTTGACACTGCGTCCAGTACATAATAATACTGGAAAAATGCTATACATAATGCAAGCTGGCAAATTTTATAAAATCCAACAGTACGCAAACATAAGTAACCACATTTAGTAACTAAATAACCTAAATTAAATATATACAAAGCATAAAATATAAGTTACTTACCTAGCCAGTGTAATTCAATTATTGCCCATTGACGATCCCCTAGTGCATGTCTAACTGTTTATTAAACTCTTTACGGTCAATGAATTCACAACATTTGCTGGCAAATCATTCCAACCATTGATTATCCTATTGTAAAAATAGTGTTTTTGCCCTTCCCTATTAAATTGATATTTGAACAATTTGCACCCATTTCCTTGTGTCCTGTTGTCAATGATAAATTCTAAACCCTTAATTTTACCATATGCAATAAATTTAAACAACTGGAACAAATACCCCTTTGCCCTTCTTTTCTGCAGTGTATACATGTTTTATTTTTTCAATCTATCCTCATATGCCATGCCCGAAGTACCCTGAATTATTTTTGTTGCTCTGTGTTGAATTTTTTTCTAGTAATTCAATGTCCTTTTTTAAATAAGGTGACCAAAACTGTACTGCATTCTCAAGATGCGGCCTAACCAAACCTCTATACAATGGTAGTATGATATCACTAGATCTAGATGAAATACTTTTTTTTTTATACTACCTACCATCCTAGGTTGTTTGTTTTGAAATTTATTATTTTATATTGAGATTTTTATCAATATAAAATGTATGAGTGTCAATGAATTTCGAATGTCAATGAAATATAAATGTCGAGGAATTTCAATAAAGATTAAAGGACACAAATCCAGATCTCCCCATTCTTGTTTTGGCACTTTTCTGGTTTTCTAATACTGTCGTCCAGTCATATAACAATCATTCCAAAAGTCCGTGTCATAAAAAATATAACGTTCTTTTTTACTGTAATGTATGCAAGGAGTTATAAAAAAAGTATATTACCAACCACACAATGTGAAACATCATTTTAAAGTTGTGAGTATAAAAAAATCCAATTTCAGACTAAAAAAATATCTAATAAAAACAACAAAATTGTATGCAATTTTGTATAAAGTGAAATCGGTTTCCCCGGTTGAAATTTAGAGGATTCTTAATTTTTTTCCGAAACCATTTCTCTAAAATCGCTCTTCCGGAAATGGCGCACGTTGTCAACCAGGGAATTTCAGCTTCTTTTCCGAAACAAGATTTGGCATCGCACCAGAAATCGTCAACCGCAATCATTTCCGTTTCAAGACACGTATTCACGAATATCGAGTAGCAACCATTTTATTCTCTGTGGATATGAAAAAATAAAAAATCTTGCAAATGGTGATCGCATAAATAGGGAATCAAAATATGCTTCTAGATTTTTTGTGTGTTTTGGATATTCTTGGAATATAGATCAAAGGAGTACTTATCTGTTTGATAGCTTGGCTAAGTTATGCTTATGCTTTGTGATAGATGTCTATAGCAGTATTTTGTGACAAGTTTTTGTAAATTTGGTTAGTTTTAGGATGGTTTATGTATCTAATTTTTTTCTATTGCACTTTAGTTAGCAAATATTGAACTACTAATAAACAAGTATCGCATATATCGTTAACTAGTCTAATAAATGTAATGTATTCGCATTGGAATCGTCAATGTAGCTATTAGATTGCTCTAGTAAATTTTCCAGTTAGCGAGAACCACTTAGAACATTGTAGAACGTTACTCAAACTCATATAATCTACGTAATCCATTCTGACTCCGCCTTTTAGAATATCAAATCTTGACACTAGTGATTGCATCACCCATTTCGCTCCGAGCCACTCTGACAATAAACTTTTGCATTTGTTTAGTCTCGGCTGCTTTCTTTATATCCTAAGAGTGTCGACACTATTTTACCGTTACATAAATATGATGCATATTTTGATTCTTTGAAATACGAACAACCATTGCACAGAATACTTCATCCTACCAGAGACATGTATGGCCCATGCTCGGACATGCCCAGAATTTTCCAAAATATTTAGAATTCCTTCAAGAAATCAAGTTTGGATAGCAACTCGTAGACGACACTTCAGATACCATCTTTGACATATATGTTACTATAGTTAAAGATATACATATTCAATAAGAATTGCGAAATTTAATTAATTGCGAACTTTAATTAATTGCGAACTTTAATTCATTAAGAATTGCGAAACCCTAATCACTAAGAAATATAAATTTTAATAATAATATTAATTTCATTTTACCACTTTATTTTAAGCACAGAAGTTGTCCCTGGGGTACTGAGGTAACCTTTATGGAATATCTTTAACTTGATTAAAATTCTACTAGGGGGCTCCACTCCCTGCTTGCTAACGCTCGCCAGCCCCCTGGATTGTTATGCAATAACCTTGGTTCGCTCCGCTCGCTTAAAAGTGATGTTATTAAAATATGCCCTAGAAAAAGGGCATTTTCAGCTGCATAATCAATAAAATTCTTGAAAAGTGATATTTTGCCATGAAACTGAAAACGGTGAATTATTTATGATGAGCTACGATACTTTGGAGGACGTCATTATCTTACTACTTATTTCGAGACGCTTTAAGCAGGGATAGTTTGGCAACGTAGCAGAACGTTTTTGGAAAACAATAAAAATAAACATTCTCGTACATATATTTAAAAATGATCAGTTTTTCTGAAATCAATTTAAATTTATGGATTGGTTTTGTATGAAGCGCCAAAATAATTAAAGTTGCATTCTGAAATTTCTTAACGAAACAATATTAGCAATCACATGTTTGCATAATCCTTTTAGCGATACTTAAACAATAGCACAGTCAAATTGTTTATCCACAATGCTGAAGTATTTATTCAATCGGTGTGAATGTGAGCATGGAAAACTTAATATTCTTCAAGGAAATTCCGTGCTCAGTTTTTATAGCCATGTATCCGAAAAACGTTCATAATAAATATATTGTGGTTATTTGACGAATCCAAACGAATCTGGCTTGTTTTATTTTTATAAGAAAGAGAGTACCCGGAATTCTAATCCAAAAGAAATGTACACATCTTGCATCATTGTAGATATTAAATCAATACGTTTTAAATAAGCAATAATTTGTTTCTGTAGACTGTAATAAGAAAAACAAAATATAGCGAATCCAAATTGTTTTCTGTTGCCAGTTGTATTAGTCAAATTTCGAAAGATATATTGTGATTGGCTGAATTGCTGTATTTGGAAATTCATGCATAAAATACATTTAGAAGATTTGTGATTGGATGTTTGAAGTCGTTGCCATTCTGCTAACAGAAATACAGCCGAATTTGGGCGGCACGCAAGAGAATTATATATATATATATATATATATTAGGAAGCAGCACAGTCTTCTTTACCAGATATGAAGTGAAGCTCAAGTCAACCATTTTGTTTGATAATGTTGTTTGGTGAGCATAGTTTTATCTTGTTTGTGGAAAAGCTTTCCAATCCTCAAAATTCAGGTAAATTCTTTTTGTCCTTGTAACCTCCATGTGTTCATTAATGTTATTCTTTATATTGTTAAACGTAATTTTGCAGTTAACTCTTATGAACTAGTCATTTTTTTTCACTAACACAAAGCCAGTGTATCCTTAGCCTTTTAAATTAGGTTTTAAGCATGGTAATCTATTTATTTGTAACCTCAATGGAATGGGTTAACCACGGAGGTTACAATTAACCATAGAGGTTACTGAAAGTTATGATTTTATTATACTGAAGTTATTATGGATTTATAAGACATTTTATAGATTGCTTTTAATGGTTTTTTATTTGAGAAATTGCAGTTAAATTTTAATCATTGGTAAACTTTTTTCCTGCTTAATCAATGCATACCATAAGTTTATTGCCAGATTTTTAGACAGAAAGGAGGAGAGGGGGGGGGGGGGTTGCAAGATGCCATGGTGTACCCCAAGATGGGAAAATGTAAAGTTGACATTTAACGTTGTAAAAAGTAAAGGTCCATTTACCTTTTACAATATTTAAATCCCAATCATCAACTTTTCATTTTGGAGAAAGCCATGGCACCTTGCTCTCCTACTCCTGGTCCATGCCTGCTTACTATAATTAGGCCTAGGCTTAACTAAAATTATTGATTTAATTTATTCATTACAGTGTGAATTGGATCCAAGAAAAAAAGAGAAGATATCTTAGTTCAGCTTCACTTGTACCAGAAGTAAAAAAAAAAAAAAAAAAAAAAAAAAAAAAAATATATATAGTAAAATATCAGATGCTCAACGAGAAAAGGTAAATGTAGCCTTCAGGTCTTTCTTTATTTCACAATTACCCTTTACACCTACTCTTCCAAAATGGTCATTACATTATAGAGGGTATCTACTTGACATTTATACTACTTGGTATTATAACTTATTTCATCTAGGTAACCTTAGCTAACAAGTGGTTAACGCAGCTTGATGCTAAATTATTAAAATCAGTGTTAAACTACACCTACTTCTAGCACAGTCCATTTTAAGGAAATGTTCGTTAGGGCATACATATACATTAGGGATTGCAAAATTGGACTCAAATCTGCGTTTTTGTTTTTTGTTTTAAAGTATTCCCTAATTCATTACCTTTAAAATAATACCACTTTCTTTCCGAGACTCAATTTACTTTTTAAATTACAGTGGGTTTCGTGAACCTATTTTGTATCACGTTCAATAGTGTACTAAACTTTAAACGCGTTTTCTGAAGAATGACATTTTGGTTTTATATGGCTTATTAACGCCAACGGTCATAACTTCATAATAAATAGTCCAATTTACAAAATTCTAATTTTATTCTGTAGGCATAAGTTGTGAATGTGTTTCCAATGAAGAATCTAACATATATTGTTATAAACAGATTTTTTATGAATATTTCAATCTTAATTTTTTGTTAAAACTAGGTATTTTTTAAAAAACTTTTTATTTAAAAATTTATAATTAAATAAATATTGCAGCCAAATTCAAAACTCTCCATAGGAATATGCGTCAATATAATATCTTTTATTTGCAATAAAAATCATACCTCTAAGTTATCTACAAGTTTATTTATGTATGTTTTAATAATGTCCTAATTAGTCACTTTAATTGCAATTAGCTGCCCTAATAACCATGTGACGAGTATGTGACGAAAAGCGATATCGCATAGAGATCACGCGATGTCACGGCGATATCACACAGGGGTCACATAGTCGTCCAATGTCCGTTTTAGAGGGGGGTTTGCGACGTAACTTTGTGATATCGCTGCGATATCGCTTTTCGTCACATTGTGACATTGGGGACGAATTTGCGATTTTTGCGATATCGCATTGTGATCTGTATGTGATCTTAGTGATTTTGGCGACATCTATGTGATTTATGTGATCTTCGCAACGAAAGCTTTGTCACTGCGATATCGCTTTGTGACCTAAATGTGATCTTCGCAACGAAAGCTTTGTCACTGCGATATCGCTTTGTGACCTAAATGTGATCTTAGTGATTTTGGCGACATCCGTGTGATTTATGCGATCTTTGCAACGAAAGCTTTGTCACTGCGATATCGCTTTGTGACCTAAATGTGATCTTAGTGATTTTGGCGACATCCGTGTGATTTATGCGATTTTCGCAACGAAAGCTTTGTCGCTGCGATGTCACATTGTGACCTAAATGTGATCTTAGTGATTTTGGCGACATCCGTGTGATTTATGCGATCTTCGCAACGAAAGCTTTGTCACTGCGATATCGCTTTGTGACCTAAATGTGATCTTAGTGATTTTGGCGACATCCGTGTGATTTATGCGATCTTTGCAACGAAAGCTTTGTCACTGCGATATCGCTTTGTGACCTAAATGTGATCTTAGTGATTTTGGCGACATCCGTGTGATTTATGCGATTTTCGCAACGAAAGCTTTGTCGCTGCGATGTCACATTGTGACCTAAATGTGATCTTAGTGATTTTGGCGACATCCGTGTGATTTATGCGATCTTCGCAACGAAAGCTTTGTCACTGCGATATCGCTTTGTGACCTAAATGTGATCTTAGTGATTTTTGCGACATCCGTGTGATTTATGCGATTTTCGCAACGAAAGCTTTGTCGCTGCGATGTCACATTGTGACCTAAATGTGATCTTAGTGATTTTGGCGACATCCGTGTGATTTATGCGATTTTCGCAACGAAAGCTTTGTCACCGCGATGTCACATTGTGATCTCAGTGATTTTGGCGACATCCGTGTGATTTATGCGATCTTCGCAACGAAAGCTTTGTCACTGCGATATCGCTTTGTGACCTAAATGTGATCTTAGTGATTTTTGCGACATCCGTGTGATTTATGCGATTTTCGCAACGAAAGCTTTGTCGTTGCGATGTCACATTGTGACCTAAATGTGATCTTAGTGATTTTGGCGACATCCGTGTGATTTATGCGATCTTCGCAACGAAAGCTTTGTCACTGCGATATCGCTTTGTGACCTAAATGTGATCTTAGTGATTTTGGCGACATCCGTGTGATTTATGCGATTTTCGCAACGAAAGCTTTGTCGCTGCGATGTCACATTGTGATCTGTATGTGATCTTAGTGATTTTGGCGACATCCTTGTGATTTATGCGATCTTCGCAACGAAAGCTTTGTCACTGCGATATCGCTTTGTGACCTAAATGTGATCTCAGTGATTTTGGCGACATCCGTGTGATTTATGCGATTTTCTCGACGAAAGCTTTGTCGCTGCGATATCGCTTTGTGACCTAAATGTGATCTTAGTGATTTTGGCGACATCCATGTGATTTATGCGATTTTCGCAACGAAAGCTTTGTCGCTGCGATATGGCTTTGTGACCTAAATGTGATCTTAGTGATTTTGGCGACATCCGTGTGATTTATGCGATTTTCGCAACAAAAGCTTTGTCACTACGATGTCACATTGTGATCTGTATGTGATCTTAGTGATTTTGGCGACATCCATGTGATTTATGCGATTTTCGCAACGAAAGCTTTGTCACTGCGATATCGCTTTGTGACCTAAATGTGATCTTAGTGATTTTGGCGACATCCGTGTGATTTATGCGATCTTCGCAACGAAAGCTTTGTCACTGCGATATCGCTTTGTGACCTAAATGTGATCTTAGTGATTTTGGCGACATCCGTGTGATTTATGCGATCTTCGCAACGAAAGCTTTGTCACTGCGATATCGCTTTGTGACCTAAATGTGATCTCAGTGATTTTGGCGACATCCGTGTGATTTATGCGATCTTCGCAACGAAAGCTTTGTTGCTGCGATGTCACATTGTGATCTGTATGTGATCTTAGTGATTTTGGCGACATCCGTGTGATTTATGCGACTTTCGCAAAGAAAGCTTTGTCGCTGTGATGTCACATTGTGATCTTAGTGATTTTGGCGACATCTATGTGATTTTCACAACAAAAGCCTTGTTCCTGCAACATAATTATACAAAAAATTCACAATTAATTTTTTTTATCAACTACCTATATCTGCTTCAAGTACCTACTCTCACTATGAAGAGGCTCAGTATCTTTTCTTTACGTCAAATATTTTCTAATACTATGGTAATATAATTTATACTATCAAGGCCAGTCATTACTTTAATGACTGGCCTTAATGGTATAATCATAGTATTAGAAAATATTTGAATATTTTCTAAAAGTATGAACTTTTCTAAACTTAATATACATGAACTTAATGGTATAATAAATTAAAGAATCATAGCATTAGAAAATATTTCTTCGTCTTCAACAAGACTTTGGGAAGTAAAAACTAGTCTCCTATATTAAAAACCAATGAAACAGTTAACTACCTAATTAGCCTTTAACCAAGAGAATTTATCCATTCCAATAGATTTCTCAGCTAAATATATACCTTAAAAATAAGACAAAACATGACTAAATCTATTAAAGCACAATGTAATGTATCTCATACATCTCAATTTTTCTTTTAAACAGATTACAATGTTGTTTTGCCATTTTGTGCAAATCTTCTCCTTTATAAGTTTAGCATAAAAGAAAAATACAAAACTAAAAACAGGTTGAACAAATCAAGCAAAAATGGAAATATGCAATTAAAATAAGAGTAAAAACATAAAAAGGTAATAAGTTTATTTTATTGAACACAAAGCAAACATATTCTTTGTTACACTAAATATTGCAGAATGCTTTTCTTTTCAGCAAGGTATCTGTCCATCTGACTGCCAGGAATTAAGCCACTTCCTTCAATGTAGCCTATTCTTTCTTCGTGTTTCAGAGCATTAGGTGTAGGCTTTGGACCTAGAAAATAAAAAATAGGTTATTCTTAAATTTTAGTTTAAAATACACCATTTTTAAAATTGCCACTCACAATACAATTTTAAAAATCTAATGCAATTATAGCACAAGATGCTAGTTAATAAAAATAAAAACAGAAATTCTGTGCCAACTTTAAGTATTCATAACAAGGTTATAATAGTAATTAAAATGTGTAATGCCAACATAAATAATTGATAATTACACTCAATTTTGATATTGTTACAAGTGATTATTTACAGCTTCCATCACTGTAATCCATTAATTGCTAAAAAATTAATTTGGAATATTATGACTTACTATTTTCTGATTTTTTTTTTTTTAATATTTTCCCCCTTACCTTTGTAAAACTAAAACTGATAAATGGTATACCAATTAAAAAGCTAAAACACCTCTGCTTCTGACAAATACTTTATTTACAATTGCACATATTGCTATCTGTTTGACAAATAATTTATTGTTTTTGGCTTTCAATGAATATGCAGTAGGAAATATGTTAACTCGATCTGGAAATGATCCTCTTTTCAATTGTGAGACTTAAAACTACAAAAAAAAAAAAAAAAATTGTTTTAAAAGAGTTTTTAATTTTAAACATTTCCCTCCATTATTTCTTAAAAAATATAACTTATATATTAAAAAAGTTCCATTGAATTGAATAATGGATTCATAAGATACAATTTATCACTAGACGACCAGATATCCGAGCCATGCCAAGTTCTGTCTTTCAAATCAAGGTTCAATACATATCTTAGTAAAAGAATACAATACCTAACGCTGATATTTATGTTTATCTATGACTCACTCTGATAACAGAGGTTTTATCAGACTAATACTTCCTAATTAGTGAAAAAAAAATTATTCCATTTTTAATTATTGCTAAAAAATTGACTTGTTACTGAAAGTTGTTACGTCCAACAACCATTTGGGACCTCTAATTCCCCAAAATTGATATTTAAGAACACTATTATTAAAAGCAATAAATTTGGCAACAGTAAGTGATTTTAAAAAAATAAGGCAATTTGAGGGGCTTCAAACGACTGTTCGAAGAAGATGCCTGCTATACTTTTTGTTACTTTTAGAGTTTTGCAACAAAAGATAAAATAAAAAATTATAGAGTGCTTTTATTTTACTATCTAATTGTCTATCATTAAAAATTTTATACAAAAACTAGTTATATCACAGAATAACTAGACAACTGTTATAACTAATTATTTCACAATTTAACCTCTACGATATGTTGTTTCAAACTTTGCTTAAAGTACTTCAGTCCTTATATAGAAAAACTAATTTCACTTTCATACATTGACAATAACACACGCATAACATATATGGTCCAATTAGAGAATTCAAAAGCTAAAAAAAAAAAAACATCCTCAGACTTAACTTTTTCCTTAGTGGCATTATTGTATTTCTTCTAAATCAATTACATTTTATAGAAGATTTATCTGAAGACTACAATTTCTTGAAATTTGAAAGAAATTAATGCTGTTATGTTCAATTAGTATTGCAAAATGTTGACAGCAGCCATACTTAACCATCTATGTAACACTGTTCTTGCTTCATGGATTACATAAATATTTTTAGGTATATATATATTTAGATATACAAACAAAATAAAATGAAAAACGGCAGAAATTTGGAATTTCATCAGGGGGCAACTTTCAGGGTGTTTAGCAACTTGGAACTTCAAAAAAAGGGACTAAGGGACCAAAAGTTTGAAAAAAAGGTACTTGTAAAAAAAAAAGGGACTTTTACACAAAATTTGTTTTTATAGCATAGAAAAAAATGCCTAGTATTCAGTACTTACAATTTAAGGGGTGGAATTAAAAATTATTTGTCCAAGTGTAAACTTTGCACTCCAAACATTCATCTGGAATGCCTATTAAAAAGAAAAGAATTAATTATTGACTGTATATTACTAAAAAAAAACACTGAAAATTATGATTACCACATTTTTAAAATTGTAAACAGACAGAACGCAAATAACAATTTTGGAGTGCAAATTTCACCTTTGCATCGGATTATTTCAACACATGATTGAACACTAGAATTCTTACGATCTGCAGAAAACCTATATTTAACACCAAAAAGTGCTTATTCATTCGAACTAAGAAGAGAGCTACTTAAAAACATGCACGACCATCTTTTTCATTGAGAGTTAAAAACATTCTCTCATTCCATCAGGTGGATAACCTTAGAGTTATTCCTCCAACTTTCCCCATTTCACCTTGGCATCATCATGAAACTACAATTTTTAACCCTTTCTCAAATTTTAAAAAGTCTGAAACCCCTGATACTGTTTTTAAAAGTATCTTTTATGATCATCGTAATAATTTTTCTCATTTCAAATCTATTTTTACTGATGTGATCCATGTTGAAACAACATTGACATTCAACGTGGAAACCACATGGGCAAAAATGAACACTCATGTGGAAACAATGTGACAAATCCACGTTGAACCAATATTGACATTCAACATTGAAACCACGTGGGCAATAGCTAGCATGTGGAAGCAGTGTGATATATCTACGTAGAAACAACGTTGGCACTCAACATTGTATCCACGCTCCTTTAAGTGAACACTTCCGCTTGAAAACAACGTTGCAGTTCCACGTTGAAACAACATTGTGCATGTTGGTATTGAACGTTGACACCACATTGAAACAACATGGTTGCGTTGCTTGGGATATATATACATACATAAATACATATAGTAATTTCAAAACAATAAAGAATTTAAATTGAAATATTTTTAGTTAAAAATTAATATTGTGCATGGATAGTCAATGGAATTGAAGTTAATGATTCAAATATATTTAAGAATCATAAGCAAATTGAAATTGTCTAGAGTTTTAGTCGAGAGTTTAGTGATTTTATAGACTTTTAGATATATAGATTTTATAGACATGTGAATTTATAGAATAGAGACCAGGTAGTCTCTATTCTATAAATTCTATTCGACTATTATGAAAAGAATGTTTTTTATGCACACTTTTCCTGCACAAAAATTATAAAATGAGTAAAACTACATGAACAATAATGGCATTTTTCATTTAAAAAATTTTAGCCAGAAAACTAGTTTTGCTATCAAAAGAGTAATTTACCTGTTGACTATTATAATCGTCTTCAGCTCCATGTTGTCTTTTCATTGTTCTTGCTTTATCCATCTGGTTTAGCAGGTTCTTGTCCCATGTCAGATACTTCTCCATGAACCATCAACTAAATTCTCCCCAAAGGTGCTTTTGAGAAACTTTCTCTCAAATATGGCAAGGACCTATTGACTACAAAATAGTAAAAATTAGGTGACTGATTTTTTGGATAACAGATCATTTATATGATAAAATGTGGTACCAGCATCATAACAGCCATATGAAACCAGGAAAGAATGCTATTAAACACAAAACTATAGATATTTTATATCACAGGTTTTACAAATAACCTTACTTAAGAGTAATATTACACTAAAGTAGGTCTGAACCTAAAGTTTAGAAAAAGTTATACATTTTGAATTGATGATCATTAACACGAGATGAAACATTTTGAATAGTGAATTTTCATCATCGGTCATCACAGCTTCACATGTAGCTCGGATATCAGCAAGGCACTTTTACCAAAATACGATGATTGCTAAGATACATTCAAAAAGGAAATAAGATATATGTTTGAATTAAACTAGAGATGATGTCTTGACTAAGCTGCAGTATGCTTATCGGATAACAGAAGAAGAGGTAAAATTATGCCTTGTTTAATAAGAAGACACGTAAGACATAATAATGTACAACCTCAAAAAACAATTACCATATTTTTTATGGCATCACAATGTAAAAAAAAAAACAATCAAGCTATTTCAATATGTTGCAAAAAGATACTAATCAAAAATTGATTTTAGCAATAAGTTTTCTATAATTCAACAAGATGAGGTTTAAAGTACCCACTTGTAACAAAACCAGGTTATATTATATACAGCTTGTATATGCTACTTAGAAAAGGTACTTTGCTATGCTATTGTGCTTTATTCTATCCATCATGATAAATAGCAGAGCATTTTTGTAACTTCCTATTAATTGAGGAGACATACCAAGAAAGCATACAAAATTTTTCATCAACAAATTTCCTGATGGAGCAGGGCAACCTATAAACTGGCATTGTTTTGTGGCCTCTTGAGGGAAGGGAGTAGTAGATGATAGATAGTTTATGAATTATGATGTTTTTACGGATGCAAATACCTTTGTTAAATATATTATATCGGCGGAATTTGCCAAAAATACAAAAACTAATGTAATTTTTTTTACAAAGAAAAAGTAGAAAATGCCTTGAGGAATTGGATAAGATCTGGAATTTAGCGGAGTTTTGGATAAGATCTGTGATGCGCAACCAATTCCACTAATACGGAGAGTGCATTGTGTCGTATCAGTTTCTTCATAAACCATAAACTGCTTAGTGACTTTTAATTACCCTCAAGGTAAAGTTGTCTATACATCAAAGAAAATGGAGAGTGATATTGTACAACAAGTAAAAAATAAAGTTATTGTCACATGATGAATATTACCTCAGGAAAGTGGTATGCTGCATATTGGAAAGAATAATCACTAGTTTATTGGCCGGGCACTTAACGTTAGTCTTAATGAAGACAAATTCTCATACATCTACCAAACTAAGCCATCTAAAAATCAGTTTTAAGAGGCTTAAACCTTTATTATCCAGCCACACCCCTCAACTGTGTATTACCGCATGATTTTTAACACATTGAATTAAAAGTTTGAAATTTGTAACTGCATATAGTATTTTGTTTATTATCTTATTTTTAGTTTACTTTTCATAAATATTTAAATGCTTAAGTTTATGTTCTGTGCTTAGTCACCAGATTTATTTGATTGTAGACATATACTGTGGGTAAAAAAAGTCTCAGTACAGAAGCCAAAGTTACAAATAAATTAGCAAAATTTCTACTCTTTTGCTTCATATCTTCAGTAACTACTGAAATTATGTTTAATTTGGTTCTTTAAAATAAGTTTAAAATAAATGTCTGTTTTTACAAAACGCAGCAAGTATTTAAATTGAAATACTTGGGAGATATTGCTTAAGTCGCACATGGCTTAAAAATTTATAAAAATATTGAAGGGACATCTCAAACGGTGAGAAATATTATTAAAATAGCGGGTCTGAATGAACTTGCAGCCCGTAAGAATCCTTAAACAAGTACCTGTAACAGAAAAAAATGCCTTGAGTTTGCAAAAAAGCATGTAAGTTATCAGTTATCTTTCTGTGAATCAGTTCTTTTTAATGATGAATTAAAATTTAATATCCAAGGGTCAGATAATCGAGTTATGGTCTGGATAAAACCAAACCAACAAATGTTAATTTAGAATTTATGTGGAACTGTCAAACACAGTGGAGGAGGTGTTATAGTATGAGGGTGTATGAGAGCTGTTGGTGTGTCGCAATTTACGTTATGTAGAAGGAAACAAGCATAAATATGTGTATCTTGAAATTCTAACACAAAATGTCTTAACCAGTGCACAGAAATTGTCACTTGGGAAATTGTCTTCCATGCTTTTGTTAATTCTTAAGCCAAGTGCGACTTGAGGTGCACTTATTCGCGGATTAAATTGAACCTTGCAATAGGATATTTCTTTTATGAAAGCGTTTTAGCTTTGAAGATCTTCTGGATCAAACTCTATCCTCAAAAGTTTGAAGCTCACAGTGCCTTTCAATAATATATATTAAAGATTTCGCCAATTTTTTTCATAGATAATCCATCATTTCATAACTGGGTAAATTCCTAGTTCACATTTATGGGTTGGCGCACTTTTGAAAAGTTGGCGACAAAGCCAGAATGTCGCCAATTCGGAATTCCAATATGAAAAATTGAGAAACGAACCAGCTCTATGATTTGTGGTATAGAAAGGTTGAAGCCAAAGCACGTCAATAAAAAAAATGAGGTTGCCAAATTTAGAACTGTATCGCCTACAAAACAGCGCCAAATCGGCTTGGCGATATTTTAACGTCAACTAGGAATAGACTCATAACTGAATTACCAACTCACAAATGGATTTAGGAACTCTATTTTAAGACAATCAGCTACAAGCTAAAATTAAACAATTGCTGCTATCATGTCTTCATAACACTTGCGTACACTTCAGCTTGGAAAATTTATTGCAAATCTGTTATGGAAGACATCAGAATTCATTTGGTCTATTCCTAGTTGACGTTAAAATATCGCCAAGCCGATTTGGCGCTGTTTTGTAGGCGATACAGTTCTAAATTTGGCAACCCTATTTCTTTTATTGACGCGCTTTGGCTTCAACCTTTGCATACCACAAATCATGGAGCTGGTTCGTTTCTCAATTTTTCATATTGGAATTCCGAATTGGCGACATTCTGGCTTTGTCGCCAACTTTTCAAAAGTGCGCCAACCCATAAACGTGAACTAGGAATTTACCATTCATTTTCATATTGCATACGGAAACTTTTTTTGCATGGCACTTAGCAATATCTCCTAAATATTTCAATTTAAATACTTGCTGCGTTTTGTAAAAACAGACATTTATTATTAACTTATTTTAAAGAGTCAAATTAAACATATTTCAATAGTTACTAAAGATATGAAGCTAAAGATTAGAAATAATGCTAATTTATTTGCAACTTTGGCTATCGTACGGAGACTTTTTTTACCCACTGTAATTAACTCAGTTTGAGAACACATTTCTGATAAAGAAAAGTTTAATTGACTAAAAATAATTTTAAGTTAAATAATAATAATAAAAAATAAAAAAACACTGATTACCATGCTTTGATTTGATTTGGTGGTGGTTTTGCTTGATTATGCTTCCCGGGAGACCGGTCACCATGCTTTTTGAGGGTATTTTGGAGCAACAACGTATTGTCAACTAGAGTATTGCCACTGCATATATCTAAAACTAATACAATTTATGTATGGTTACGTCATAGTCAATTGCTTATACAACGTATAAATAAAATGGATATTTTTGATTGGTTTAAAATTTGAATATGTTTTTAAATCTGTACTTTTCATTAATTGGGTTTTGATACCATGTGCTTCAAAAATTTCTTTTGTCATGAAATGAAAAATTTTACTTCTTAATTAGTTTCCAAATTTTTGATTTCACGTACTTTCCTTTTCTTTTTAATTATGTGTTATTTTTTTATTGACATGCTGAGTTATATAACGAATTGAAAAACTCGTTTCAATCAAATGCATTCACGTGCATTATTAAATATAAATATGCTCAGCTTACAAATTTCCTAAGTTACATATAAGCACACACAATGAATTTATTTTCTGATTACAACACTATATGCTTATAAATATTCTAGAGCAGCGTTTGCCATTAACTTTTAGAGATGAGCGGTATAAGTTATGTTCCAGTTTTTTGTAGGCCGCAGATTTTTACAGAATATGCCAAAATGATTCCTATATATTTTTTTTTTTTTTATTTTTTTTTCATTTTTAGGAGTTAAAAAAAATATTCTCATTAGATTATTTTAGCTAAGATTATCAAGTTTTAGATTATTAAGAAAAAACTATTATAAACTATTCAAGTTTTAGATTATCAAGCATTAGATTATCAAGTCTCAAAAAATAAGCGAATCTTTAATTAAAACCTGTCTATTGTGTTTTTTTGTGACTTCTGACTTGACATAATATTCAATAAAGGTATTTAAATCATAATTTCCATATATTCTGCTGATTTATTCGATATCATCAATCTTACTGATCATGTTATTCATTTGCTTAAACTAATCATGGACGTATTTGTTAAAGTTTAAGCTGACTTATGATGGATTTTAGTGTATTTGTAATTTGGCAAGTAGCAAGGACTCTTTATCCGAATGATATACATTTTTGCAAGTAGTGTTTTTCATATTCATATAAATTGTGTGATCAGTTTACATCAGCATCATATGTCCAGAAAACACTCAAATCTAAACATGTTATTTTAATAAATTTTGTTTGCTTAATTGTATAAATATGGGGGGGGGGGGGTAATAGATATTTTATTATCTATCCATAACATCCAGGATATATTTTTCAAAAGTCAGGTTTATACAGAATTCTGATATCCAAAAGATATGTCATATATGCATCGTTTATTGCATTAAAAATATATTCGTTTTCGGTATACAATGCAATTTATTTGTCTGGAATCCTTGTAAATCTATTACTTATTACTTTCAATTACCCATGTGTATACATAGGGTAATGAAAGTATAGTATTCAGTAAAAAAATGTTTTTTTTTTTTTTTTTTTTTTTTTTTGCATTTCTCTATGATTTGGATTATCCTGAATTCAAAACTGTTATCTAGAAAAAATGTGTCTGTGTGTCTGTGGTCAGCATAACTCCCGAACAATTTGACTTACGATATTCAAATTTGGTGTGGAAGTTGATGATGGCACAGGGATCTACCATTAGGGTTTTCGTCAAAACCGCGCTTGCAAATAAGGTAGTTGCCATTGAAAAAATAGTATTTTTCAGTAATTGCTAAAAAACGTCTCAAACGATTTTGTTCAAAATTGCTGTGATAATTCCTCTTGAGGTGTTCTAATCATCCCCACCTCCGAAATTCCCGTAAAAATGTTTGAATGGCTTAAAAAGTTGAAGAATGAATGCCTTTAACACAGAGTTCTCTTTCCTTGAGCATACCTCATCAACGATTGTTTTTTCTTCTCTCCTCAGTTTCACTTATGGGAAACGATAATATACGAATTATAGAAAAGTAAATTGCCTAAATCATCATTTTGGCGAATTTTTTTTTTTTAAAGACCCATGCAAGAATTATCGCAAAAAATATCACCTAACTGGCCATTTTTGCTAAATGAATGATGAAAATATAAAAACCGTAAATGACACAATTCCACATCAGTATTATAGGGTAATTGAAAGTTGTGCGATGTTCAACACGCCTAGTTTTTATTATAATTATAGTCTATATTAAAGAAACGTAACTTTACAATCGAAATTACATCTTCCACATTGAAAAACTGATTAATTCAAAATCGAAAATCTGACTAAAATTTTATAATGATTTGTTCGAAATTCCGATAAGATGATAATTTTATCATTCATTCCAATATTCAACAAATTTATTTCAACAAATATTTTTATTGCTTTGAAAAGAAATTCATTTCCGGAATACATGCAGTTTGGATATCCGGAATCCAAATAAATTAATAGTTAACTTTTACTGTAATTATAGTAAAGAATGGTGAGTTTTTTCTTGAAATAACTTACTGAAAGGCATCCGGCCAATATTGATTATATTATTCAAAATCGGAAATTTGATTTTAAATTTTTGTAATGGTTTGACAATTCGGATAAAAGTAACCTGGAATTTGGTTTATAGGCCAAATTAAAATAACTTCGTGAATTTTACCAATTGTAAAATCGTATAAAACGAACAACTATGACATTTGATTCTTTTATAGCAAAATTCTAATTTCTCATGAACCAGAATAACATCTAATATCGCCTCTGTTTACATCTGTGCATGGAATGTATTTTCCTCTATAATCATGGCACATTCGCAATCTACCATTTTATGCACAAAATGGTGAACGCTCAAGTCAATGAGATTCTGACCGTTCAACTTTTACCCGGAATTTAATACTGGCACAATTAAACGATCACTATGAATTGTTGCAATTGAAATTATTAAAACCAAAATATATATATATATAAAAAAATTATTATTATCTGCTCTCGAAAAGCATACAAACATTAACTGAATTAAGAAAATTTAAAATAAATATGGTATCCTTTATTTTGTCCTTGCAAAAAGTAAGAATTAAATTTTGCTGAATACTATAAAGTAGTTTGCATTCTATTATTATTAAAAACTCTTTAACAATCAATCAAGTATTAAATCCGCAATACCAAAATAAATTTGTCGCATCAATAATTTTGTTCAATTTTGTTTGTTTGTTGCATCAAAGTATAATGTATTAAATCCGGCATTCTATAGAATACCTGCACCTAGGCATTTTAAATTATTCCAAAAATTAGCCGGCAAAGTATAAAACGATTAAACATTTCACGCATTGCTCAGGCATTCTAAAGAATGCCAAATGACAAACCGACCAAGTATAAAATACATCACCAATTTTTTGTATAGTTCATATAAATAACGATTTTACTTTTTATAAGAAATAAAGTTAAGTGAAATTGAAATTAAGTAAATTATCAACTTTCTTGGTACAACAAAAAGGTTCATATTTTATTTTGTTTCATTAATAAAATTCATAATTTTTTTTTTTTTTATTACTTAAGGTATACGAACACCTTTCAAAAGTCATTTTCGGTCAAATTTTCCATTTTTCAAATTGTGGTTTATTTCAAAGTAGAAATCATTAGCTTTCCAATGGTGTCTAAATTAAGTCTCTATCATTTTTAGAAGAAAAGTTATTGGTATTTAAAAAATACATGAAAGACGATTTCGAAACCGGAAGTGGCTGTCAATGGCACCGGAAGTTCATTTTTAATCCTTATAATTTTTATTTTGAGCCTTTTAAAAAATACTTTTTAACTGCAATTGATTGTTTTAATATTTCACTTTAATATTTCGAGCATGAAGAATCTGGCAACATCTTATGTTGCTTACAATCTGGCAACAACTTTATGTTCTCTGAATATTTCTACATGCTGTTTTGATTTTGTTTCCCTGATTTCATAACTTTTTAGCTATTAATTTTAAGATTTCTGTCTGTGAGGATAAATTTGTTTAAATTCCAATTTATTATACTATTAATTTTTGTTATAAAAATGGGAAAATCGCTAGTTACAAAGAAAAAACGTCGTTTTCAAGGCAATAGATACATGAAACGTGTTTCACAAAACGTAGTACATAATAACTCTGTTTGTCCTTCTGTAACTGAAGCTAAAGAGACGGGAGAGACCATTGAAAGAGAAACCCCAGTTTCAGGAAATAGGATTTTCAATATCGAAACTCTGGCAAGCTTGTTTTCAGAGCTATTGTGCCCAAGCTGTTCAAATGCAGGATTGCACTTGTATGAGAAAACTAAGTATGGCCTCTGCTCACATTTTGCCTTGACATGCAGTTGTTGTGATTTTGTAAAGAATTTTGTGTCGACAAATAAATCTGGACAGGCACCTGAAATAAATACCAGGTTGGTGTACGGAATGCGCCAACTGGGCAAAGGTTATTCTGCTGCGAATAAACTGTGCGCCACATTGAATTTGCCTTCACCTCCATGTAAGAATGCATACAACTCGCACAAAAAAAGGATACTTGGTGCAGTCACTGAAGTTGCCCAAGAATCCATGAACAAAGCAGCAGCTGAGCTAAATGGCGGAGAAGATCCTGCCGAGTGTGGTGTATCTGTTGACGGGTCATGGCAGCGTCGAGGATATACTTCTTTGAATGGTTGTGTCACAGCTATTTCTATCAACACAGGGAAAGTGCTCGACATTGAGGTTATGTCTTCATTTTGCACTACTTGCAAACGCCTCTACAAAATGAAGAAAGACAATATCTATCAGTCGACGAAAGCAGACCACATATGTCAGTGCAACCACAAGGGGTCAGCTAAAACAATGGAAGCAGTTGGGGCAAGGAGAATCTTCAACCGATCCATTCGCAAAGGTCTGAAGTATACTACATACTATGGTGATGGAGATTCCAATGGCTACGATGTTGTGAAGGACACATACGGGAAGGATAGTGTGGAGAAGCTTGAGTGTATCGGGCACATCCAAAAAAGAGTTGGCGGGCGTCTTCGAAAGCTGAAGAAGAAAGTGAAAGGTCTCTCTGGCAGAGGAAAACTAACAGACACCTTCATCGATCGTCTGCAAAATTATTATGGATTAGCCATACGAAGTAATGTGGGTGATTTGCCAAAGATGCAGCAAACTGTCATTGCTGTGCTTTTCCACTGCGCATCATCTGAAGAAAAGCCGATGCATCGACAATGTCCAACAGGAAAAGATAGTTGGTGCTACTACCAACGAGCAGTTGCAAACAACTCCCAACCAACTACAAAGTACAAAGGACTTCCAGATACAGTTCTGAAAGAGGTAAAGCCAGTATATATGCAGTTGTGCTCAAGGGAACTGTTGAGCAAGTGCTTGCATGGGAAAACCCAGAATGCCAATGAATGTTTCAATGGCAACATTTGGCAAAGAGTGCCGAAAACCGTTTTCGTTGGACTACAAGCTTTGCGCTTAGGGGCTTATGATGCGGTAATTCAATTCAATGATGGGTATGAGGGTTGTTTACATGTATTTTCAAAACTCAATATTGAAAATAATGAGAACTTTACTGTGAAAGAGTACTTACGCCTGGACGAGACGAGAAAGAAAGAGTCTGTGCGACATTCTACCCCTGTAGCGCAGAAGCAAAGGAAAGTCTTGAGGGCAATACGCAAAAAAAAAATTTCTGTAATTGAAACACAAGAAGGTCCCGCATATGAAGCTGGGAATTATTAAAACTATAAATAGTCTATAACTATATATAGAATGTCGCAAGGTGAAATATTTTTCTATAATTTTAAAAAGATTTTTGCAATATTTATATAAAATATCACATGTTTATAAATTTTAATTTAAATAACAAAAAAAAATATTATTTCTTCACCCAATGTATATATATAATTTATGTATGACAAATTAGTTATCAATTTCAAGTAGAAAAGGTGTTAATTTGATCCAAAACATGTAATTCAAATTTTTTTCAAATTTTTTTTTTCACGTTCTTTTGTATAAAATAGAATATTTTCAAAAGTTTTCATTTAAATTGCAAAAAAATTATTTGCAGTTGTTCCCAAGATGCAGCTCAATTAAAGAAACCAGAATTGTGCAATAAAAATATATGCATAAAAATTAAAGTGAAAAATAAACTTTCATTTGGCTTTTTCTCGGAAAAGGTTTTTTTTATATTTTACATCACGCATATTACAATAGTTTCCAAAGTTCTAGTTCAAATTGAAAAAAATTTTCCATTTATGTCATTGAAGTATGTATGATGGCTGGGAACTAGGATGACACTAAAAACATAATAACAAAATGATTTATGCCTTTATAAAAACTTAAACATGTGCTGCTTTAGGGCATTTGTTTAAGCGTTGATTTCAAAAGTTTATAAAATCCTCAAATATTAATGTATTGATAAGTTTCTAGTATACAGCCTTCTTTGTCCATTACTCTTTCTAATTCAGTTTAAAAAATTGAAAAATATTGAATAGGTGTCATTTTATTTCAATATGCGGAACAGTGTATTTTATGACTTTTTCAGCAGTTTATTGTATTTTAAACTAATAAAAAATATTTTATTTTACAAATTTTATCATTAAACACTTTTTTTATTTATAGTTGATAGAAATATACCAATAAATTAAATTTTTAATAGAATTTAAAAAAAAATCTATCGAAGGTGTTCGTATACCTTAAATTCTTTTTAAGTATTTTAAATAAAAGCTTTTTCAAGGGCTGTTTTTCATTATTTTTTCAAAATTACAAATGTATTGTTGAGGAAGAACATTTTTTTTTTTTCTTCAAAGTTTTATCATGGCTCTTTTTCATACTTTGCTAAAAATGCCGGTCATTATATAAGGTAGATCGGCATTTCGTACGTTGCCGGTCATGTGTTCTCAAACATACTTCTCTTGACGAGGGGCGGAGAATGAAGGAACAAGGGACAAGAATGAACAATGAAATCCCCATCAGAGTTTTCAGAATCTGACCTTGAAAGGACCCACAGAAAGAGTGGCAGCAAATGATCAACGACACGTTCTGTCGAAAATCTGACCGGTTCGTGACGTCACTCCCCGTTTTCAAGTGAACGCTGGATCACGGGACGCTTTCCTAGGAAACCAGGGCTTTTAGACGCTTTCGTTTGAAACGGTTTATCATACTTTTTTTTACAATGCTCTGTTTTCTGAATGAATTTAAGTAGTGAAAATGATTTAATTTTTTTTTTAAATTTTTTTATATATATATATATATATATATATATATATATATATATATATATATATATATATTACACATTTTTATTGACTGGAAGGTTAAAATATAACATACGTATCGTTATGTTATTTTATTAAAATATTTGTTACTTTTAATTTGTCTTCTGCTGGCTCTGTAAGTTTATACAATAACAGACTTACATAGTTTTCGTTTTTTTTTTTTTTTTTTTAACTATTTAATGTGAAACAGAATTCGGTGAATATATGTGATATGTGAGCATGATAGGAATTAGAAAAAAATTACAAATATAGTAAATAAATTATTCGATTGCATCATGCTTCTTAATCGTTACTGAAATAATAAAAGGAAATAATGTTTGCTTCCAAATCAAAATAAAGTATTTTAATTGTCAATATGTGTTTTTCATGGCTCTCTCAAGTTAATTAACTATTTTTAGAAATAATAATCTTGCGGTTAAAGTTGTATTATTTTTATATTTATCTAAAATTTTCAACATCATTTCCAGATTGGTTGGTGCCCATCTGATGGCTGTGTGGTTAGTTCTCTGGTCACACATGCCAAAAGGTGCTGGATCCGAATCCCGGATTAAGCAGGGATGTTCGTTGTGGTTCGGAATCCACGTTAAGCTGTAGGTCCCGTCGTAATTAGCCGTCATTGTGCATAAAAATAGGTCATTGAGCGTATAAACCAATCAAACAGATTGGTAGTATTTCTTCCATTTGTACTGCTTCCTTTATTGAACAAAATCAAATTGAAAATAAATCATTATTTGCAGTTATTTATTATTCATTTTGTTAAGTTTTAAATGAAAAGCATTAGTAAATAACCAAAGAATATCTAAGAATATTTTTCAATATTATTTGGAACGTTAACCCAATTAATAGATAAAAATGGAAAAGAAAAAAGCCGAACCTAACAAATCATGTGAGAAAATGGAATCGGTTTCTGTCAAGATTGGATCAAGGGAAAGATACTAAACTTTTCATCCCCCCCCCCCCTCTCCTTCACCCGACAACGCGACCAGTCTTTTAACAAACGGAACAGATGTGCAATCTTGGTTCTTTGGTTCATTGAATTTTGCTTGCGAGACAAAAAAAAAAAGGAGGAACTGGAGGCCAGAGGCCAAACTGACCTAAAGCGACCCTCTATAACCATTTCAATTAGTTATCCCGCCAATCGATCTTATTATTTGTTCGCGTCTCTTGAATTGATCTCGTATTTCATCGCCTGCTGGTTTTGTAAAGACTCTTGTCTCTTCAACACAAGCTTCACATTATCAGATTATCCAAAGAAATACTTCTTCCGTAATAAAATAAAATAAATAAATAAAAAATACACCATTTTTTTAAAAAAAATCCGCAAATACCCTCATTTTCAAATTATCTTCCAAAATACCAGCCAAACTTTAAAATACGGTAATTTTTGCAGGTAATTACCCGATTACCGGCTGCTTGTGTAAGTTGTTAATTTAACCTTTTCACATGGGCTCCTGTGAGAGGAAGGGGGCATGTGACAATTTCGGAATTGGGGTGAGAGGAAGAAATTTCGACAGCACACATGGCCAGCCCATTCAGTTGGGACACAAAGGGGTATTTTGAAGCTGCTTGACAGGGGGGCAATTTAGTAAATGATAAGTGACTTTTACCTGCTAGGCGGGTTTTCGCTAACTGCATTTCTACGATTTCCTTTGCTGAATGTTTATTCTTTTGGCTCTATGAAGTCTTGATATTTTTTTACTAAATTATTTTGCAAATGTTTAAAGTATCCAAACCATAAATAAAAACTTAACTTTAAGTTAACTTTAGTGAATTTTAAGAGCATTTAATATTCTGATTCCATAAATCTGTTAAAATTTGTCGTAAAACTCTTTTTAATATTTTTCAACTTTTAATTTAAATTTTTGTAGAATATATCAAATTATTTTAAAAGTGTTTATTTTAAACAAAATTTTTAAAATCAAAATTCCCTTTATTGCGTGTCGATAGTCATATGACCAATTGTTATCAATTTACAGGTTATGAAATAGAAATGTGGGATGTAAATTTGGTATATTATATTTTACACTTATGTTGTATTATTACTTTTATTTACTAAAGACCGATAGATAAATTTTCTATAATCTGAAGAATTATAGTATGAAAGGTGTAAAATTAAAATAATACAGACAAAAAGTACAATAATATAATTTATCGTATGAGTTTTCATCCTTTTATTAAAAAAATATATAAAAATAAAAAAATGTCTTCAATTTTGACGATATGTAGCAACACAAATATTGTTTAGTTGGTGAAATTCCCGATAAGAGGAGGTGTAAATTTCTGAAACATGATCTGAAGAAATTGAAAGACATAGGCCCTTGAAGAAAGTTATCTCCACAGTGTAATACAGGGGCTAAAATGACGTAGTTTTAAAAAAGAAGGTAAGGAAGATGAGAAGAGTACGCGAATCTTTTTTTATTTCAGTTCACATGTCATAAACATATTGTGAATAAAAACAGTCAGTAACTGTTGCAAAATAACTGTTTTATTTTACAATTTGGTTGATTACGTCTTCTGTAAATTTTCACGCGAATTTTAGTGGTGAGGATGTTGAAATTTTTTTTTAAAGTAATAAACAATAATTGGTATATTCACTATAAAAACAAAAGTAATAAATATAACATTAATAAGCAGTTTTTAAAATAAATCAATATATATCCTTTCACGCTTTTGTACAATTGCTTTACTTTTTTTATATATATAAATGGCAGGCTTTTATAGTTCTTCGCATATATGTATTTGAAATTCATTACAAGCAATAGGTACAGTTTCTATAACATATTTTTGAATAAAAAAAGGAAATAAACGTTTCACCTTTTACCTCTCTTGTCCAAAGTATTGAATCGTTATACCTTATTCTTGTACGTTGTTCTGTATTGGAGCATTTTGAATTTATAGTAAAATATTGCAGTTTCTTACTTTAGAAAATAGTTTATGTTTATATAAAAAATGCAATAATTTTCAACTATTGTGACATAATGGTTAAGTACTATTTAGAATATTTAAGAGAACTTAATAATTACACAGCAATCCAATCAATTATCCAATAATGATAAAATGTTTTATACGATCGTTCACTATTGAAACAAACTAAGATTTATACAAATAGTTAAAACTAATTGCATACAAGCAAAAAGAAAATAGTTAAAAGCACACTAAAAATGTCATTCTGATTTCAAATATTTCATACCGCATTGAGAAACATTTTTAAGGTGTATTTTTATATTTTGGAAATCTGAATAGAAATGAAAAACAGATTAAATTTTAACATTTATATTGAAAGTGTGCAAAATTTTTATTTTATATCTCATTTTTTATTAGCATCCTAAATTTTAATTGCGTCATTAGATTTCCAACAAAAAGTAGGCTACTAATATATGTACATTTTCTATTTCTACCACACAATCTTGAAATTCCAAATCTTCCACACCTGTGAGGGGCGTGAATGACTGTCTTCAAGGATGGACGACTGTATTGTACTACTACCAGTACCTTACAATGGCCAAGGAACACCCCTCTGGGTAGACTCCAATAGTGAAAATTTCTTTCCCCCCCCTTCAAGAACGACCTTATGGTGAGCCCCTAGCTAATGTTGCATGCAAAATATATATATATATATATATATATATATATATATATATAAGGTTTCTGGGATAATTTTTCTTTTAATTTCTTTTTTATTAATTAACAAATATTATAAATAAACGATTTCTAATAAAGCTACATCTCTGAAATTTTCTAGATAAGTATAGTTTCGGCCTTCTAATTGGATTTTTGCTAAACAGAATTTTAAAATTTTGATTTCTTTTTTTTTAAATTAATTTTTTTAATTAATTAACAAATATTTCATAAAACGATTTTTAATAGGACTACAGCTCTGAAATTTTCAACATAATTAGTTTTGACCTTCTAATTAGACTTTTGACAAACATAATTTAAAATTTTGATTAGCTTTTTTTTAATTAATTTTTGTAATTAACAAATATTTTACTAAACGATTTCTAATTGGCTATAGTTCTGAAATTTGTAACATAAGTAGTTTTTGCCTTTTAATTGGTCTTTTGAAAAATAGAATTTCTTCTAATAGGCCTAGAGCTTTGAAAATTTCAACATAGTTATGGCCTTCTAATTTTGTTTTTTACAAATAAGTGTTAAAATATTCTCAAATGGGTGTTATATTATTGTATTACCAGGGATTTTTTTTTTTTGCTTCTTGACAGGGTAGGGGCTTCTAATATTAAGGGTTTACGTAGCAATAACTTTTTAGGGAATGAAGCGAGCTTATGCTTGCATAGCAATGAACCTTTCAACGTGTGAAGTAAGCCTGTGCTTATGTGTCAATGAACTTTTCAGAGAGCAAAGCCAGCTTGGTTTTGGGTATCAATGAATCATCCTGCGAACAAAGCGTCAAAAGTTGGAACCTATACACCAATTACGGATCTCGGTCGGCAACGCAACTCTAACTAAAATATTGCACATAGCACAATTTCGCAGCGAAGCACGGGTACTATTCAGCTAGTTGCGAATAAAAACGAAAACTAATTAACTTCTGAAGTAATTCAGGAGATCATGCCTCTAGTGGCGCCATCTAGTTATAACTGGGGGACTAAATAGGGGAAAATGCAAAATTTTAAAGTAATAAAGAGATGGGAAATAAATATCATCAATATATATATATAGTTTAAAAGACACGAGTCATATCTAATACGATCAGATTTTTCTGATTAAAAAATCAGGACATGTCTCTGCTATGGGAAAGGGATAATTTTTTTTACGTATTTATTTATGGAGTTCGGAACACACAATTCTAAAATCTTCAATGTTTGCGGTTTTTTCGGAAGATATACAATATACATTGTAATTCATAGGTTTATTTAACTTTTTTATTAGCTTTCAACCATACTTAATATATTTTTTTGAGGCTATAATCCAGAAACTCTGCAGAAATATGACAAGTTAATTTTAGTTATTAACAAAGATTTCAGAGTAATTGCAGAAAGTTGTGCCTTCTCAGAATTCCAAATTTTACTAACAATAGAAAATGTTCTTTCAATATCTGCAGTTTTCCCGACAAACTAAAGCTGAATTCCACAATTTTCATAATTTGGCAATTTCAATTGAATGCTGGTGGAAATGTAAATGGGTAATGTAAATGTCGTCAAAATCACTAAGATCACATACAGATCACAATGTGATATCGCAGTGACAAAGCTTTCGTTGCGAAAATCGCAGAAATCACATGGATGTCGCCAAAATCACTAAGATCACATACAGATCACAATGTGATATCGCAGTGACAAAGCTTTCGTTGCGAAAATCGCATAAATCACATGGATGTCGCCAAAATCACTAAGATCACATACAGATCACAATGTGATATCGCAGTGACAAAGTTTTCGTTGCGAAAATCGCATAAATCACATGGATGTCGCCAAAGTCACTAAGATCACATACAGATCACAATGTGATATCGCAGTGACAAAGTTTTCGTTGCGAAAATCGCATAAATCACATGGATGTCGCCAAAGTCACTAAGATCACATACAGATCACAATGTGATATCGCAGTGACAAAGTTTTCGTTGCGAAAATCGCATAAATCACATGGATGTCGCCAAAATCACTAAGATCACATACAGATCACAATGTGATATCGCAGTGACAAAGCTTTCGTTGCGAAAATCGCATAAATCACATGGATGTCGCCAAAATCACTAAGATCACATACAGATCACAATGTGATATCGCAGTGACAAAGTTTTCGTTACGAAAATCGCATAAATCACATGGATGTCGCCAAAGTCACTAAGATCACATACAGATCACAATGTGACATCGCAGCGACAAAGCTTTCGTTGCTAAAATCGCATAAATCACATAGATGTCGCCAAAGTCACTAAGATCGCATACTGATCACAATGTGATATAGCAGTGACGTGAGATTCGTTGATAAAATCACATAGATGTCCCCAAAATCACATAGAGATCACACTGATACCACAAAAATAGCATAAATGTTAAAATGTGATATCCCTGTGTATCCCTGTGATATCGCAAAATTACGTCTTATATCACATACATGTCACAAAATGACTTATTTGTGATTTTCATTATATAAAATTATTTTGGGATATCACTGGATGTCGCTGCCATATCACAAAGTAACATCACGACTTCGTCACAGTGTGATGTCGCTGCGATATCACATGGAAGTCGAAAGTGACGTGAACTTTTGCGACATCGCTGCGATATCCCATGCAAGTCACATTGTGACCGTGATCTTTGCGACGAAAAACTTCGTTGCAGTGACGTAACTGTGACAAAGATGGTTAGTAGGGTGATTAAAAAATTGACGGAAAAAGAAATTATATATGCAAATGCATTAATTTTTATTCTGATTCTCTTTGATTGATTCTTATTGATTTTATTCAGATTATTCTGATATACTGTAAAATAATTTGAAATTATTACTTAAAAATTATAGAAAATCATCTCAATTGTATCTGTATACCTTAACATTGTTTAAAATATGCAGGATGGTCATAAAGAAACTTTGCCGATATAGCGACCTATAGCTTCCCTTCCGTACAACAGTGCGATAGGATATTTCTGGTATAGTTAATCAGAGATGTGAGCTCGGGAATCTGGGAAGGCCAGCAAAAACAAAATGGCACTCATGGTTATAGTTATAGTTACAGAAACTCGAAATTTTCGAATAGCAACACCTACTTTTTCTTGTAGCAAAATACTCAGCTCATGCGAAAATCCTTGTACGTGTAAGGACGGGAACGTGTATCACAAAAATTGGACGCGTTATGCACGCACAAAAAACATATCTGCGAAAGGCCAACAAAATGCAATCGGGGCTCATGGTGGAAATTTGCATTTGACAGAGGCTAAAGTTGACGTGGGTCCCATCACAGGCAATTTTATCGGTTTTCTATGTGCAAATTTCTACCATGTGCCACGATCGTGTTTCTGTCGGCCGTTCGCAGTGCTGTTTTTTGTTCGTGCTTAACTCATCAATTTTTTGTGATACACGTACTGTTCCAACGATCTTTAGGTTTTTCAAATGCGCTGAGCATTTTGTGACAAGAAAAAGTAAATGTTGCCATTTGAAAATTTCAAGTTTCTGTAACGATAACCGTAGCCGTGAACGCCATTTTGTTGTCATTCACGGAATCCCAAGCTCAAACCTCTAAATAACTACTCCAGAAATCTTATCCCGATCTGTAGAACGCAACGGCTGCTACAGGTCCATGTATCGGGAAGATTTCTTTGTGACCACCCTATATAATATCCTATGCTATAACGTATTGTCTAGTTTAAATTTTATTTTCCATTCATTATACATAAATTAAATAAGCATTATTTAATGGGTTTCGGAGTGGCAACATGGTGACTTAATCTTGTAGATGGCCGATTTCAAAATAACTGAACGTTGCCGATTAAAAAATATAAAAGAATCCAAGAACATACACAATAATTTTAGATTATGCCAATTTTTTAAATGTGTTGTTAAAATAACTAATAAAAAAATCAACCAAGGAAATTCCGATAATCAGTTTTTTAGCAGAAAGTCAATTAAAAATATGTATGTTTTATACATCGTACTTGGGCTTTATGCATGATGATATATGAAAATTATGTCATAATTCTCACACACGCACCGACTAACTCCCCGAAAAACGGGGAATTCCCGTTTTGAAGGAAGAAGAAGGCAGAAAAAATGGGGTGTAGTGCTATCTAAAACATGATGTATCTAATTGATTTTCTTATCATTCAAGAAAACTTTTAATTCCATCAGCTAGAATAGTTTTTAAAGATTCGAACCATATTTGTTTCAATTGAAAAAGTAAATATTTCGAGTATTTATTGCGAACGAGAGAAGAGTAGGGAGAAAAATTTGTCCCATTGGATTACAATTACGGCCAAATTTTAAAATTTAATTAAAAAAAAAAAACTAATTAACAATTCAATTTTTTTCTTTCTTTTGGAACTAAATGAATGCAGAAACTACTTATGGTTCAAATTTCACAGTTCTCTTTGCACCAGAAATTGAGATACAAGTGACACAAAATTAGATTCCTAACTTTTTTTTTGATATAGATAGATTTTTCTCATGGTACAGTATTAATTTAAAAGCTTTGAAACCTATTGGAATTTTGAAATTCACTTTAACACATACAAACATATGGACATTTTTCAAGCCTCTAATCATTCATCATGACCTTACATATTTGTCTATAGAAAACTTCCAAATAAAATAAACTTGTGTTGCCATCCAACAACTTCATAAAAGTGGATTTCAAAGTCCAAATGGTTCTCAAAGGTTTTAAATTAAAGCAGTGTCATAAGAAAACTATTGAGACTTATAAGTTCCATGAGCTAGATTTTTAAAACCAGGAATTATAATTTTGGTATCAATTCATTCCTTAAACATTACTATTGTAATATTTTCAAACAATTTAGTATTATATATGTTTAAAATATTTCGTAAGATAGTGAAATTTCATAAATGTTTATAATTAATAAATTGTGATTAGTGATAGAAATTTATGTAGTAGTTTTGTGTATATTGTATGCACAAACTGCTCACATTGATTAAACCCTAATATTGAAGGATCATGGTTTCAACACTAAACCTATATTTGTCAATGAGGAGATACATTACGCGGATGTTTGCTTCATTTAGTTAAGATAACAGAGCATTTCGCCGAAACGTGCTATGGTGCTTTATGCACATTGTTTAGTCATGAGGTTAACATGAAACTAAGTTATAGTGAGCCTAATTTCCTAATCTGTTTTGCTTTTTCTTCTATTCGTTATGGAAAGTATTGTGTGTTCATCAAGAAATAGAAAAAGTCACATAAATCAACATAATATCAAAAGCTGATTCCAAAAATGCCAAAATCTCAGTAATATATATCCATTCGTTGGTGTCGTCCACTTGAAATTTTACTTTCTGTGACTTTAATGGAGCAGGAAAGGTATATCTGGTTGAGGAAGAATTACGTTCTAACACAAATTCTGGTACTTACAAAAGTAAGTAATAATGGAAATCAAGGCTTTAGTTCCTTCAATTTGGAAAAATATTCAATGACTGCCATGATCATAGTTTTTTAAAAATAATATGAGGCTGTGAATATAAATTGCAAAATTTTATTTTCTTTTGACAGAAAAAGTTTTTATTTCAAATAAACTTATTTTAGGGGAGTTGGTACTCTTCAAATTTTTATTTTTTATTTAAGTCTATAAAATGAATTTTTTTTACTTCTTTGGAAGTATTACTTTGTGAAAACTAAATTTTATTACTAAAAAAACTTCATATAGTGCTCAAATTGTCAAAATTTAGTTTTAAACATCTCATTTCAAATTCTATCTTCTTTTTAATTTTTTTTTTTTTTTTTTTAAAATTTTTTTTTATAATGTTCCTAGTAATATCCTCAAAGTTTTTAGACTTCGGATTTAGAATAAGTAAAATAGTTTTAGAAAAAATTATAGTTACTGCACCTATATGTAAAAAAAAACGTAAAAAACAACCCGGGTATTTTTCAACATTTAAATTTGTAAAAAAAAAAAGTTAAATTTTTTTTTTTTTAAATTTTTGTCAAATAGTTATAAAGAATGACAAAAAAATAAATAAATTAAAAGTCATTTCGTTGATTGTTTTAGCATTTTGAGTAAGGTGGGAATTTCAAAAATCACGAACTGAGAAAAATGCGTTCGATACATCGAAGGAGCAATTACAACAATGCTAAACTATCCAAAAAATTATAGTTTTTCTGCATTTGCAGTTATCGGATCAGCTCAAAAACTTGCCAGAATAAAGAGATGGTTTCAAGGATTATAAAAATGCAAAAAAATAGAAATTTTATATTTTTTGTAAAAACAAGTGGTACCAAGTCTTCTTAATTTAAAATATTTGTTAGTATTAGCTACTTTACTTGTGTACCCGTATGTACGTAATATACACTCAAGAGCCAAAACATTATGACCACCTGTCAATAACGAGTTGGCCCACCTTTGGCGTGCAACACAGCTTCAACCCGCCTTGGCATGGATGCCACAAGTCCTTGGTAGATGGCCGGAGACAGATTGTACCAAATGTTTAAGCAACGGTCACGCAAATCCGAGATATTGCGAATTGGTGGTCTTTGAACTCTGAGCTGCCGTCCCATGACATCCCAAATGTGTTCTATCGGATTGAGGTCCGGTGAGTTAGGCGGCCAGGACATTAACTGGAATTCAGCATCATGTTCCTGGAACCACTCCAACACAATTTTAGCCTTGTGACACGGTGCGTTGTCCTGTTGAAACATTCCTTTTCCAGCTGGAAAAACAGAGGCCATGTAAGGGTGCAACTGGTCCGCAGTGATGTTCAGATACCCTGTAGCATTCATGGTCTGCTCTACCACAACCACGGGTCCCAGAGACGCCCAAGAGAACCTCCCCAAAGCATAATACCGCCACCACCGGCCTGTATATGACCTACTGTACATTGAGGGAGCAACTGTTCGCCTGGAAGACGGCGTATTCTGACACGGTCATCGCCGTGATGAATGACAAACTATGATTCATCTGACCAGACAACTCTCTCCTACTGATCCATGAACCAGTCGCGATGTTCCCGGGCCCAGCGCAGGCGCAGTTGGTGATGACGCTTGGTCAGCAAAGGCACACGAGTGGGACTTTTGCTGCGTAGCCCTATATCCAACAGTGTCCACTCAACAGTGTACTCCGTTACTATTCTACTTGGCCCTGCATTGTATTGGGCTGTCAGCTGAGCCACTGTCTGGCTCCGGTTTTGCTTCACCATGCGAGACAGTCTCCGACGACCTTTTTCTTTGATAGCGTGTGGACGTCCAACACCATGTCGTCTACTGCTGATTTCACCGTCATTCATCCACTTTGCATAAATACTAACAACTGTAGATCGCGAAGAACCCACGAGTCGTGCAGTTTCGGAAATACTTGTTCCGAGCCTTGAGCCATTACAATTTGCCCTCTATCAAAGTAGCTTAGATCCGCAGCCTTTCCCATCACACACAGAAGTAAGTGAAAGAATGATTCTTCAGACTCTCCAGCAGCAGTTAAATACCACTTCCACCTGATCACGTGCCTTCCACGTCATCCAGGCGAGTTCATTGCAAAATGTAAGGGTGGTCATAATGTTTTGGCTCTTGAGTGTAGGAAGTAATTGTTTCTATCCGTGTAACGAATCTAACATTTCCCCCCAAAGCTAAATCTCATAATTATTTTTGTAGCCGAAATGTCAATAAGTTCGAAAATCTACCGACATTTTTAGTAATTTATATTTTGTTTAAAACTGTTACCATATGTGATTAATTAGTGATATCTTGGTGCCAAATCAAAACTGGACAAATGGCTGAACTGGAATTCTTGTGCAATTACATCGAAGTACATGTGTCCACCTGAAACATATTTAGTCACTAAAACTAGATCTGGAATGCAACAAATATGTACTCAAACATAAAAAAAATAAAAAAATATTTTTGATGACACCAACGAACTACAAATAAAAGAACTGATGCGTAACACCATAATTGAAATTGCAAGCAGTTTACAAAATTAAAAATAATTACTATTATGTGTTCATCAATTCAGTGTCACTGTACTAACTATTAACTGAATGAACTGGAAATAAAATAATTATATGAATTTACAGTTTAAATTCCTTTTTTGTATTGAATGTCTTCATTTTATTTCTTGAATTAATTGTTAAATGTATGTAACCATCTATGTTGCCTTCTCCACATACGATTCCTGCCGCTTCTGTTACCAATTCTACAAATCTCTCGGTAAGCTGAATGTGACAAGGAATTTAAGAAATGTTGATCCATGCATTTCTGTCGTTCATGTTCATCTGCAGAAAACCTTCAAAAGTCTTTCGGGGAATATTTCTCAAAAGTGGAGGACACATGCTGGGGATTTTCTGCCAGTTTATCAAGTTCATATAATCATCCACAGCAAGATTTATTTCAGGAACTTTAAACAACCTTACAGAGTATTCTGATTCCGTAGAATCCATTGCTACAAGAATCTTCCTGAATGTCAGCTCATGAATAGACTATCATATGTAATTATTGAAAGTAACAGGTTTTCAGGATGTGCGTTGAAAGAATTCCTTGCCTACGTTCGGAGTATTTTTTAAAAAAAACTTTATGTACGAATATTTTGAGTGCCTTTTTATATTTAGTACTACTATAGATTAGTAATACAGTAAAAAAAAAAAAAAAATATTATTATTATTTTTCAAAATTTGCAATTTCGCATGAAATTTTGATGAAATATTTCAAAAACTTAAAATAAGATAAATAAAAAACTATTAAGTTTTTTAGAAAATAAATTGTATGTAAATAAACTATATGCTTATATCTAGGGCATATACTACATTAAGAAAAATATATTCATTAAAACGTTTTTTATGGATAGTCGAAAAATAAGTTCATGATTTTTTTAATAATTTCATCTTGTTTTCATTCAAACTAAAGGTGGTATTTCATAAAATAACCATCCAATCTCAATTTCTATTTCAGATGCACTAGAAAACAATCAACAAAAGAAGTACTAATTTTTTTTAAATGATTCATCCATAATGTTTTGAGTTATGACATTTCAAATTAGCAATATTTATGTGAAAATCAATTCCAAGAAAAATGCATTTAAACTTAAAAACACTCAATTTCTATAAAAACCATATTACTTACACACTTAAAATGCCCTTTCTTCTTTTTCAATTTTTTATTTAACAAAAAGAAGAAAATATTAATATTTAGAAGGAAATCACTTTTTTAATCTGCAACTTTTGGCTTTGATATGCTATTCCCATTTATAATTTACAGTTTTAGATCAGTTCCAAAATGTCATAACTTTTGCTCAAATCAACGCAGAGATAAAAAGTAGACAGTTTTAGAAACTAAAAGATTTGGGCTTAAATTTTCACGAATAATATTTTTTCTGTCAAATTTCATCAAAATCAACCTTTTCAACGTAGGCAAGTACCTTTTACTGCATCCACTATGTTCCGCAAGTTTGGATCAAGATACCTGGAAATACAACCATTTTCCACATATGTCGTAAACCTTCTTGGCAAGTTTCATTTTTTGTCAAATTTCATCAAAATCAACCTTTTCAACGTGGGCAAGTACCTTTTATTGCATCCACTATGTTCCGCAAGTTTGGATCAAGATACCTGGAAATACAACCATTTTTCACATATGTCGTAAACCTTCTTGGCAAGTTTCATTTTTTGTCAAATTTCATCAAAGTCGACCTTCTCAACGTAGGCAAGTACCTTTTACTGCATCCACTATGTTCCACAAGTTTGGATCAAGATACCTGGAAAGACAACCATTTTACACATATGTCGAAAACCTTCTTTGTTCTTAGACCACTTTATTTTTATGCTAAACTAAACACATGCATATACTTTAACCTGATATGCAGAAAGTATTGATTGGTTCTTTGAAGTACAGGGTGGTTATAATTAAAGTTACCCTGTTTAGAGCCACGTAGAGTCCGTTCTAATGAGCAGATTTTGATGAAACTTGGAATTTACGCTATATGGACCATGGGAAAAAGAAATATGCAATAAAAAATTGTAGTTCAAATTTTTACCACCAGGTGAAAAAGTGGCCCATAAAGAACAAAAATCATTAATTGAAAACACAAATTTTTATTTAATTACAGCATATGTTCAATGTGCATTCCATTTACGTCAACCACATGCTCGAAGCGTGTTATAGCGTGTTCGACAGTAGCGCGAAGAGTTTCTCGATCAATGCAGCAACATGACGTATTATGCTTGCTTTCAATTCAGGCAGAGTCCGTATGCTCCCTCCATACACACGATCTTTCAGAAATCCCCACAACCAGAAATCACAGGGATTTAAGTCCTGAGAACGAGGAGGCCAGGCAGTCGAAAAAATTCTCGAAATTACCCGATCATCTCCAAAGTGGTCTATCCTTTTTTCTCTATCCCTCGGTCAACAGTTGGAAAGATTCTTCGATCTATTGTAAAATGGTATCCATATAAGCTCCATGTTGTGCAACAACTGAAACCTGCTGACTCGGGTAAGCGCACTCAATTTTGTAGAATTTTTTTGGCCAGAATAATGGTTGATAAAGCATGGCCTTGGAACATTTTATGGTCGGACGAGGCGCATTTTACACTAGATGGAGCTGTGAATACTCAGAACTGTCGAATATGGGGTACGGCAAAACCTAATGTTGTGTATTAACAGTCTTTGCATTCTGATTACATTACTGTATGGTGTGGTTTTACTGCTGAATTTATTCTTGGTCCCTTTTTCTTTGAGGAGAGCACGCTTCGTGGCCCTCAAAGGTGTTCGATTACTGGGACCTGCTACTGCGAGCTTCTTCGGCAGCAAGTCATTCCTGACCTACAAGAACGAGAATGTTTAGAGACTACTGTCTTTACGCAAGATGGTGCACCACCTCACATTGCACGACCAGTGACAGCACTACTTCGTGCCCACTTTGGAAATGATCGGGTAATTTCGAGAAGTTTTTCGACTGCCTGGCCTCCTCGTTCTCAGGACTTAAATCCCTGTGATTTCTGGTTGTGGGGATTTCTGAAAGATCGTGTGTATGGAGGGAGCATACGGACTCTGCCTGAATTGAAAGCAAGCATAATACGTCATGTTGCTGCATTGATCGAGAAACTCTTCGCGCTACTGTCGAACACGCTATAACACGCTTCGAGCATGTGGTTGACGTAAATGGAATGCACATTGAACATATGCTGTAATTAAATAAAAATTTGTGTTTTCAATTAATGATTTTTGTTCTTTATGGGCCACTTTTTCACCTGGTGGTAAAAATTTGAACTACAATTTTTTATTGCATATTTCTTTTTCCCATGGTCCATATAGCGTAAATTCCAAGTTTCATCAAAATCTGCTCATTAGAACGGACTCTACGTGGCTCTAAACAGGGTAACTTTAATTATAACCACCCTGTATTCTTAGATGCCATGTAAAGACGTAATAGCATTGAAGCTGTTGTGAATAGAGGTCGGAAATATCGATCAAAATAAATATCGATACTATATCATTGCATAGAAAAAAATATCGATAAAATATCTATGCGTCGATACATGTTTTTTTTTTTTTTTTTAATTTCAATTTTGCCAGAAACAAAGCTTTTCGGAGCAAATTTCTACTTTTCATGAATTCATGAATTTCATGAAAATTGTTTTAATAAATATATTATAAAAATTGCTTTTATAAATAAATTATAAAAATTGTTTATATAAATAAATTATATTATCCATCAGAATAACAAAAATACATTTAGATGTCAATGCATAAATTCACATTTATTTTTAAAAAATAAATTTTGAAAAGTAGTTTACCTAATATTTTGCTGATAGAAATGTTTTTAATATTTAAAATTAGATGCAAATTCCAGGCACACGTTGGCAACAGAAACGGCGCTGTGTTAATGACTACTGATAAATGATCTTATCTTTCTATTACATTGTTTTCTTTTTGGTTAGGGTGCCATTTTAACCGTCTCTCAGCCAAGTCCAAACTTTAGTTTTGAAGTTTTTGAAAAGGAAGTAAAGAAAATCGAAAAAACACATGGAACTACAAAACGATCATCATAAAACTATAAATGTTTGAAAATATCGATATATCTGTGACTTATATCAATGTTTTTACAATCGATTTAAAAAAAAAAAAAATATCGATAAAAATATCGTTGTATCGATTTATTACCGACCTCTAGTTGTGAACCATCTGGAATGGCTGACAGGACCTGGTTTAATATTTTCTAGATCAGTAGTACATACACCATTGGAAATACTATAGCATAGATCGTAGATCGTATAGGTAACTCTAATCAGTATTAAGATCTTGTAATTGTGAACGTGGTGGTAACTGCTCTCCAGTAATTGGCAATGTTGTATCGCTTTTCATGTATAACAGGCGAAAGCTTTCGGCCCTATTGCTAACCCAACAAGTGCCTGGAGAAGATGGCGCGACGGAATTTCATTAATATGTAAGATGCATAAATAGCACTGAAGTGGCCTTCCGAGGTGGTTTTAAAGTAATTTTATTACACCTGCATTTGCTATTGTATTCCCATTTGTACCATCACACGGATGTTTTACAAGAACGTTTTATGCCGTGAAAAGAAATTCAAAATCTCTTCCTTTAAGGGGGTCCAGTACCGAAATTTCTTAAAAAAATCCCAATTTTTTTTCTGAATTTAAAAAATAGTTCATACATTCCTGAAGAGAATGATGTTTTTATCTTATTCCTCCGGTGATTAGAACGCCACAAAATTACCTGTGATTTAAACATCACTAATGGGCGTAACACCTTGAAGCGTCTGCTTAAAGTGCGTTCTTCGAGCACTAGTGTTTTTCACGGATGTTGCATATTCAAATCGATATATCTCTAGAACCATTAACAATTGGCTATTCAAATTTTTGGAGAATTTAATTTATATAGTTTTAAATATTTTGTCTTCACAGAATTTTGTTTTTTTAATTCTGTTTTAAAATATAACATTTAGCGTAAAAGATACCATAAAAAAAAGCAAAAATTTCAATATTTTAACTTTGAGAATTTTTTTAATTTTTTTAAATCACCTATCAAAATTCTGTGAAGACAAAATTTTCTTTATATAATTATGTATTACAGAAAGCTTTCACTTTGAAAAAAAAATTATTTTTTCTTGACTTATATCAAAATACGCAAACATCAATTATTATGGATTGTTCCTAGTTTTTTAATTTTTTTTAAATAACTAAACACAATATTTAAAAAAAACATTTTCTCAAAGATATATAAATAGTATCTCATACATAAAATAAATTTTTGACATAAAAATGTACATAAATAAAGTTTTTTTTATTTTCGGTACCGGACCCCGCTAAAGCAAGAGAGGTGACATTGGAAACAGTGAAATGCCCTATATATTTCGAACTAAAGTTATGTGTTCTTACTAGAGGTAACATGGATTACTTTTCCAAAAAATTTTTAGTTTTGCTTAGAACAGCGCTAGCCACTACGCGGCCCGTGACAGATTTTTCTGCAGCCAGTTAGCACCACAGAAGATAAAAAAAAAGAAGAAAAAAAAGTTCACTGTATCGACTTTTTTTTTTTATACATAAAATTGTAATTTATCCGAAATAATATGTGTTAACTATGTAGTAGGTACTCGAAGAAACTACATGAAGAAGTTTTCAGCAAGGTGGTTTTCATCAAGAATAAATACTGGAATAACTTAACTGAATTTCATTTGAGCATTTTATTAAAATTCACTGCAACAAATATTCCGAAAGAACATCTTCAAAAAATAAACTGAAAGATTTCGACCACCATCGTTTCCCAATTGATATTGACTAAAATGGAGTAATCTGGAAGTATTATACAGTTTGTATAATAGTACTTTTACTTAAAATTAGGTCAAGTCGCATTGTCATGTTGAAACAAAAGATTCACTTCATTTTAGACTTTGATTTACTAATAATGAAAACTCTTATTTTTTAATAAAATTTAAAAAATCAATCAAATACCAATTTTAATTTTATAAAGATAATTTTTTTTTATTATTATTTTCCAGTTTTCAGAAATGTTGTATGTTAAATGAATAATAATTAAAGATGCCTATTTTAGTGTGGCCGGCCCGCGAAAAACTCCAAAATAAGCTATACGGCCCGCCTCTAAAAGTTAGTGGCGAACGCTACTTAGAATGAAGTAAAATTTGGCACACACATTGAAGATATGACTTATAAGGGATAAACAAAATTTGAGAAGATAATATAAAGTAGATAGTAAATTATTGAGAAAAATGCATTAAAATAATACAAAATTTTAACTTTTTTCAAAATGCTCCTCGCGATACAATATTTTAACGAACGTGGAAGAAAAATGGAAAATTGTTAATCAATGTACTGCAAACATTTTCACACGTGCTTTTTTCTTTAGGTACTATAGTTGAACAGAAATAAAATGCACATATTTCAACTTTCCAATATGAAAAAATTATGTGATATTAAAAAGCCTGTGTGTATCTATCTCTAATACATTAAAAATTATTTCTACAAAAAATTAGGTGGATTTATCAAAAAATAAATCGCAAGGACCTTTTCGAACATACGTAAAGTGTGAAAAAAACAAAGATGAGAAAAATGCACTTTTAACTTTTTCGAACCTAGTGGGAAATACGTTAAAATAGTTAGATAAAATAAAGATTTTACCACTTAAAATCATCGGATTTCAAAAATTCAAACCTGAAATTAAAGCTAGTGACGTCAGCAATTTTTATGGAAAAAAAATAAAATAATAATGTTTGATGATATTTTTGTAGTTTCAGTGTCCCATGTTCCCTTAAAATTACCAAAGTGAAACTTGCAACCTTTCTTTTCTTGCATCATTGTCATGTCTTTCCTTCCATCGTAAGATAATGCGAACAGTTGGTGATAAATCATCATAATATCACTAACATATTTCTAACCATTTGCCTCTCCCTTCGAACTTTATTTCTGTTGGTGATTTTTGTTTTGTCATTTTCATTAAGGTATACATATACATTAGGAATTGCGAAATTTGACTCAAGTCTGCGTTTTTGTTTTTTGGTTTTAAAATATTTCCGAATTCATTACCGTTAAAATGATACCATTTTTTTCTTTTACTCAAATTACTTTTTAAATTATAGTAGGTTGTGTGAAGCTGTTTTGCATCACGTTCATTAATGTAGTAAACTTAAAACGCGTTTTCTGAAGAATGACATTTTGTTGTTATATGACTTTACGCCAATGGTCATAACTTCATAATAAATGGTCTGATTTACAAAATTTTAATTTTGTTCTGTAGACACAAGTTGTGAATGTGTTTTCTGGGGAGAATCTAATATATATTGTTATAGACATATATTTTATGCATATTTTAATCTTAATTTTTTGTTAAAAACAATGTATTTTTTAAGCTTTTTTTTAAAAAACTTATAATTAAATAAATATTGAAGCCAAATTCAAAACTCTCCATAGGAACATGCGTCAATATAATATCTTTTATTGGCAATAAAAATCATACCTCTAAGTTAATTACAAGTTTATTTATGTATGCTCTAATAATGTCCTAATTAGTCACTTTAATTGCAATTAGCTGATTAAAAAGTTGACGGAAACAAAAAGTTTATTTATAAAAATGCATCATTTTTAATTCTGATATACTGCCAAAAAGTTTGAAATTATAACCTAACAATTAAAGAAAATCATCTTAATTGTATATGTATACCTTAATTATATTGGTATTTTGTAGAACTGAACTGGCAAGTTTTGCAGCACTTCTAGTAGATACCCCATGTCTCTCGCATTCTGCAGCACAATTTTTCAAAGGAATTCTCATTTGGGTTATTGGTGTACTTTGGATGTTTGGAGTTAATAAAGATGATGGCAAGGAGTTACAACTATCGCTGATATCCAAATCGAAAGTTTCCTTTTCTTCATTAAGAGACTGGATGATATGAGTTTCAGATATTTCACAAGAGGTTCATGTGGATGTGATCGCATAGACTGTGGATGTAGATTAGATGGAAAATTTTTCACATGTGTGCCACATCTTACTGAAACTCTATGCTGCCTGGTAAATCTCTTCTGCAGTTATTTCGTCTTTTTTTTATATTTTATCTACAATAAGCATTCTTTTTGTGGTTCTTTGATAACAAATGAAAACTCTCTCTTCAAAAAGTACTTTCTTTGGCTTAGGACAACCATATTTTAAAAAGTCTTCACATTTACAACAGGAAATATCGAAATTTTTTTTTCGAAGAATCACCTCGGAATTCTCGAGTTTCTTAAAATTTTCAAATATTTTACATATTCTTAGAAGGCTTTCAGAATAATTTTAATAAGTAATAATTTTGATAATCAAAACAATGAATTTTATGTTATTTTGATTACTAATTACGTCGAGATACGCTAAAACAAGGAAATCTTAAATCCATTAAAAAACGTTGACTTACGAATTCGAGAGAAAAAAAAAATATCATTTGTTTTGCTCGTAACACAGTCACACTTACCGTAGAATCGAAAATTCTCGTATGACAAACTATATTCCTTGAAAATTTACTTTTCTTTCTCTTGCAATGCCATGTATTAAGCAAAATAATAGTATCGCTTTTCTACCAAACATAATTTGACTAAATTTAAATTAAAAATAAAAATTGGCACTTTAATTATTTAAATAAAAATTGTAATATATTAATAAATTCTTGTATATTAATCATAATTTCACATAATAATATTTTTATCAATAATAGTTAATTATATATTAATATTTTATCATTAATAATGCAACTATTACTAAATAATTATTATTTTTATATAATTTATGTAATGTACCGGTGGTGTAATGTAAAGGACGCTTTGGCCAGCACAAAACTTTGAAGTAGAAGTTTGAATTTTTTTGCATTTCATTATAACAAAGTACAACTTTGTGAAATACAGGGTATTGTAAATTCAATTATTAGTTTTTTGGATCCACCCTAAGGTTTAGTATACGTCATTTCCTCTTCAGTTCTTTCTAGGTAGTTGCTAGAACCTTCTTTGTTGGTATATAAGTGATTCCTGCATTGTAAGTGGGGATTTCTTAGTCAGTCTTGCCACCTGTGCCTGGTAATTTGTTCACTTTAATAAACTCGCTTTTAAACTTTATCTAAGTACCTTCATTAAGTCTCTTAAACGTGACAATATTTGAAAGCGTAGTATCCTTGTAGGTAATCGTTGCGTTTCATTTGCAATTAAAATTAAAGTTATGACTGGTGCAATTAAACACTTATTTGGTAATAAAATTTTAATTTATTGATTAAATATCATCAAATGAAGCATATTAGTTTTGTAACACTTGTTAAGGGGACTTGATAGTCGCCGTCACAAGCTAAAATCCGAATTTACATCTAACTTCAATGTCCTGTAAATTATTTATTTCTCAACGATTTTTTTTTTTCGTTTTTTTAAATTCACTTAATTTGTAGCTTAATTTTTGCAAATATAGTAACAAGGTAAAAAAAAATTAATATTTTTATATCATAAGAAATTTTTGCAATTAACTTAAAAAAGTGATTTTCAACATCTAGGTACACTTTTAAAAAAATCTATTCAATATTTCGATTTAATTTTTGACTAGAATATTTTATAAAAGTTAGTTCTATATTGATGACCTGAATTTTTATTTTAATATGTGTATCTTTTATTTAATGGGAATTTTATGAAAAAAAAAAGTTCCTTTAGTTCATACAAAGTATACAAATTTTTCAGAAGCATTAAAAAAAAATATTGTCTAAAAAATAGGTTATCACCGTTAATCGAAATGTCAACTTAAGATTAGCAATTTCTAGTTTATGGGCTATTTTGTCTAGAGACACTGTTGTGAGATAATTTCGAAAAATGCTTCTAAACTCAAAGTATTAATTTTTTTTTTAAAATAATTTTTGCACAATTACTATGTTTATAAATATCTAACAATACTTTGAGAGAAAAAAGTTTGTAAATTAATTGAGAAATCAATATTTTATAAAACATTGAATTTGGATGAAAATGCAACTTTTAAATTTTGTCGGTGACTGTCAAGTCTGAAACAATTATGATTCTAGTTCAAAATATTAAAGAAAAACATTTCCAGCGTGTATATACAACATAAAATATAAAACTACCTGTCAAATTAATAAAATTATATTTTTGTTAACGTAGACATTTTGAATTATGTACCTTAAGGACTCTCAAAACTAAAAAACTAAATCGGTACTTTTTGTAAAAATACACAGCTGAAAAACAATCCACAAAAACCGACCGCAAGAGTACCTCCTCACAATCCATTATCGGAATTAAGATCCATTACAAAGACAGATCCAACTCAATTAATCTTAAAGCTTTCCAGCACGTGTTATCGACTTTAAACACCAAAACACAAAACAAATTGCTAACTCAGCTGTGAACCACACTTTCAGTTTCACCCTCGACCTCAATAATACATTCCGATAAGGCTCAAATACACTCTCTTTCCCAGACACAGGGGCTCTGAAAAGCAATCTATATTTCGCTGATTTCGTCAGGAGAATGAGCTATTGTTAATGACTTTTTAATGACCATTCTAGGTCACCCAGTAAGTCAGTAAAAAGGGATTCTCGCTCCAGAAAGACTATTGTTTTCTATCAGCTTAATTGAACTTGACTGAGTTGGTTAATAAGGTTTCAAAACTGCGCAAATGATCATTTTTTAGAAATCGATTAGAGTTTGCAACAATACTATAACTAAAGTATGGTTAACTAGCATGCAGGAATATTTTATGTGAACTATCGATTTTATATCAAAGATACTTTCCAATACTCCAAAATCTTATTGAAAGTAAATAAAGTAGAAGAACTGGTTTAAAAAGTTTTGAAAAATGTATCTATAAATCACACTAATACGATTATACAAACAGCGATTGAAATATAAAACTACCTGTCAAATTCATAAAATTCAATTTTTGATAACATTACATTCTGAATTTTGATAACATGTACATTCTGAATGTGTGACGAATGTGTCATCAACAAAACATAATCAATCCCAATAACACCTTCAACAATAAATTATAGTTTTCAAATTCAAGTGGTGGGAGAATTCAGGTTCTTGAACAAAAGCGCATGGTCAGATATTTTAGTAAACTCTAATAAAAGCTTCGAAGAAACTGTATTTGGTCGATATCGTCGGATAATGATGTCACTGAAATTGAAAGATTGAAATGAAAATTCATTTTCTGATAATTCGTTATACTTAAAAAGTAAAATATTACATCTTTTTTTGACATTCTCTAGTAAATAAACTGAGGTGTAGATCGTCTGATGTTGATGATGTTATTTTAAGGAAAATCCAATTACACGAGAAATAAAACAATCCCTAACAAATCAAATCTTGAATACATTCTCTTCAAATTTTTAAATTAAGATAAATTGTAATGATTGGTGAAGAAACCTTTGATGAACAAACCAACATACAGACATACCTACACACATACACACATTGTTTGATTAGTTTTCGATATTTATTACTGTGATTACTTGAAACTTTTTAAGGTGTGTTTCAGTTAAAAAAGGGTTTAACATAATAGACTTTAATTCTTAAAAAATCCTTTTCCAATAAAAATTCGAAAATTTTCATATTTTTTTCCCATATAATATTTGCATTGAAAGAATTTATCTTATATTATTCTTGAATAATATCTTTCAATCAATTCATCCGTTCTAAAACGATAGCTCAATCTGCCATAATGCATCCCTTCTCCCATCAACAGTAACAAGATGCTTCATTCCAAACACGTAAAAACCCCTCCAAGAATAGAATACATTCAGACACAAACTATCGTTTGGTTTTCGAGCTAGAACAAAGCCTCCTGCGCGAAAAGAAACTAACTTGGACAAGAACCATCCGTCAATCTGGCAACGAAGCAGGCGGTTTTCGGAACCAGGAGCAAGAACTAGCTCATTTTTTTTTTACCCTCTTTCTTGCATTTTTTCTTTGTGATTTTGCTTTTGCTTGTTCCGCATTATTCTTCGGCTGCTTGTACGATGCAGATTGATGCTTTTGCTGCTGGAACTATCATTTAGCCCATCATGGCATAACATGGATTCTTGTCAGTAGTTATTTTCTTCGACGAGCAGAATTTTCTTTGTGATCTTTTGCTCATACACTTGATGGAGTTTCTGCGTTACATAGTTCATGTCAGAATGAGATAGCAAATGTCTTGCATTCCTATGAGTATGGTTAAAATAAATAAGATAAGAGATGGACATGTTTTATCTTTGTATAAGCCAACATATTTACAACTTTTTAAAATAAACGAACTTATAACCACGATTTAATGTACTTAGTGTTTGAAATTAAAGCTCAATTTTCAATTAGTTGTAAAAAAATCTACTCAAAATGATCTGAAATTTGATATGTATATTTTATTTACTCGAAGAAGGGAAAATGGTATGGCAATAGAAAAAAAATCTATTCAAATTTTCCTTTTTATACCATACTAATGTCTTCTTCTCATTTTAGATAAAATATTCCAACGAGTATTTCTTTTACAGTTTTTTGAATATTGAATTACAATAACTCCGGAGGTGTTTATAATTAAAGTTCGACTCTCAAAACGCAGGATTTCAAAAACAAGGAATTTTTTCTTGTGCCGAACAAAAAAATAATTTATGTAGTTTTTTCTTATTTTATAACAATTCGTTCTTACAAGTCAAATTTCAGGTTATTCAGATTGATGTTTTTTTTTTTACAGTTTTTATAAACTTGAACTGTTATTATAAATACCATGTATTTTATAAACTGAAAATTCTGAGAGTTAAAGTTTTCTCGTAAAATTCCGACGGAACTGATTTAAAGTTTTTTAAATCCTTTCTTTCAATTTAAAGTGTGGGGGGATGGTTGTGTACCTCGATGGTGGACAAATATTCGGAAGCCTAATTATCCCCCTTGCCATCATAAAATCGGGTTGAAACTTGTCAGATAGATTCTATGTCGATGGCAATACATTCTACTAAATTTCATTGCCACTAAAATGTAGCTTTTACGGAATAATAATAAATAAACGTCATCGAATCGCTCTAAAATAGCATTTATCGATCATTGAAGAAACTCTTTCCTGTTGCAAAAATTGTTTTAATAAATAAAACATAAAATTGTTTTAATCAGAATAAATAAATGATATTTGGATGTAATTTTTAATTAATAAATTTTGAAAAGTAGTTTACCGCATATTTTGATGATAAAAATGTTTTTAATATTTATAAATAGATGCAAATACCAAGCATAACATGAGAACAGAAACGGCGCTATTAATATAATAATTGGTAATACATATAAAGGATTTGTATTAAAAACTTTGTTGTTTTTAGTTATAACTTTTATGTCATACATAGAGCTCCTCTGGGATAAAAATGACTAAAAATGTAAATTAAGATACTTGATTAAGCATAAAAGAAATATATATTTTTTGTAAAACGCCTCTATTTTCCTGAGTGACGTTATTAAAATATAGTGGCAAGTACATCTTTGCTCCACTGGCTTGAAATAATGTGTTTAAATGTTTTTATAGAAAATAATAGGTCCTAATAATTTTTAATTGATTATCAAAGAGACAATTTTAATTTAAATTAGTAAAAGTTAAACGTTTATAATGTTATATTCTAAATGGGTTGTTTATTATTTAGACTATTTCACTTTACCGCAAATATAACTTTACATTCAGGCATTTGCTTAAAAATTCAACTACACTAAACACTATATAATTTATTGGTCTACTTTGATTCGGGTTGAAAAACTTTTTGAGGGGACTTGGTACCCTTGAAACTTTTTTATTTATTTAAGCCTTTAAAATGATAATTTTTAGATATTTGAAAGTATTACTAAGTAAAAACTAAATTTTATTCTAAAAAAAGTTCTCATAGTGCTCTAAATTTTTTAATTAAAAAAAAAAAAAATTCATCACATTTCAAATTCTATCTTTTTTATTTTTCAATATTTTTTATAGATTTAAAAAAAAAAAAAAAAAAAAAAAAAAAAAATGTGTCTATAGTAATAAGCTCTAACTTTGTAAGCATCGGATATAGAATAAGTAAAATAGTTTTTGAGAAAAACGATAATTACTGTACCTATATGTAAAAAAAGCGTAAAAAATGTGTATTTTTCAACATTTTAATTTGTAAAAAAAAACCTGTTTATTTTATTCAATAACCCATGCCTATTTTTGTGAAATGGATATTAAGAATGACACAAAAAATATTTCAAGTAATTTCATTCATGTGTGATGAAGTTTTGGCATTTTGAGTGAGGTGGGAATTTCAAAAATCACGAACTGAAAAAATGCGTTTGAAACACAAAAGGAGTTATTGCAGCAATGCTAAATTCACCATAAAAATATAGTTTATCTGCAATTGCAGCTATCGAATCAGCTCAAAAACCTGTCAGAATAAGGACAAGGTTTCAAAGATTATAATCATGCAAAAAATATAACATTTATATTTTTATTATTTTTTGTGAAAACAAGGGGTACCGAGCCCCCTTAATTGGCTGGAGTTTGAACAGCCTTTTTCTAACAGACGTACTTTGACTTCTTCTTTTTCAATGAATATTTCTCAGATAAAGAATTCCTTTAAATGTAGTATACAGAATTCTTTTTAAATGTTTTGATTGTTTATTGAGACAATATAAATGTTTACTGGTTTTTTAAATATCTGCATCCCCATAAAGAAACTCCATATATTTAAATACATTGCGTTTAATATACTGCTTCGGAGCTTCACAGTAAAAAATATTCTTTATTGATATTGAAATTACTAGGCGAAGTATTTCTTTTTACAATACCATCAACTTAGAATAAACAATAGCTATCATTTTCAATACTAATACAAAATGTATACATATGATACCAGATAAGAAAAATTCAATAAAGAATAGTATTTATTTATTGAAGAAGGTAAACAATATATTTTGCTAGTATTATAGACAGATGACTTCATAAAATATACTCTGGTTTCAAGAACACTTCCAAGAATTTCCAATCTCACGAACATGATTTTGTTCAAGTATTTTTCTTTTTTAATATTCTGAAAGAAAAATATCCACAGAAGTTACGTGCCTTTTTTTAAGCAATATTATATGCATGATAATACCGACAAATTTTGAATATTCTATAGAGCATTGTAAACATTAACATAAATTATATAAAGAAATATAGGAAAAGGAACAATATACTTAAAAAATGAATCAGTTATTTGAAAAATGAATCAATGAGAATCGTCTGAAGGGCAGCGTTTAATACGAAATGCTGATTGAAAAAATATTGTCTTGCCACTTTCCAATAATTGTTGAATTTCTTTCACTTTCTTTTATTTAAATTCATTTTTAAATAGGTTAGTTATTTCTGGGATACCTTCTACCAGTAAATAATTTAGCAATGCAATACATTATTTTATGTATCATATGTAGATAATATAAAAATAGGGTTAAATATATCTGGACCGAAACGTTGGTTGGAAGTTTTCAGATTATCTGGCACCGTCAGCAACACGAGGGCTATAATGCGCCGAAACATTCGTCATTAGACAAGCCAACATACATTTACAAACACCCATGCCTAACACAGGACTCGAACCCGCAACCTCGCGGTCTAGAAGCTAGTACGCTATCCACTATACCGTTTGGTCACATGAGCGCCCTCAGGAGGGTGCAAGGATGTGCACTTGCACCCTCCTAGATCATGAAAATTAAAAAAAAAATATGTATATGAGAGAAAAGGTGTAAATTCCTAGATAAAAAGAAAAGCACATATGCCGTTTCGGTTTTTATGTATTTCGTTTTTCTATTAATTTAGTCTTTTGTTTCTTTTCTATTTCGTTTTTCCATAGCTACTGACGCCTATTGTCTAGGATTATTTCAGGCTGAGTAGAAGTATTTTTTTCTTTTATTGTATAATCATTTCCTGTGTAGCTCTCAAAATTTTAGGAAAAATATTTTGCTTTTTAAGTATACTATCTTAAAACTTTTATACCATCTTAAAAACTATTTTTAGAATTCAATTTAACATATCCAATGCTGCCTTTGTATTTCATTTTGAATTTTTTTCTTTTTCTAATTATCTCCAAAACTTGGAAGAAATATAATGTTACTCTTTTGTATTTTTGCATCTTCGTGTTCACCTGTTTTAAACACTTTCTCTTGAATGTCGTGAGATCTAGTTAGATGATAAAAAATCTTTAAAAATATATATTTTTTAAAAATATTTTTACTATATTTTTCTTTTTAACAGGGTTGCGCTTTCAAAAATATATACCATGAATTTGTTTAAAACTATTCTAAAAGAGTATAATTTAAAACGCATAACTATTAATACAATTTTTTTAAAAATTAATGATTTTGATAAAAATCTAGTCTTGCACCCCCTTGCAAATATTTCTACGGGCGCCCATGTTTGGTCGGCTGGACCGAAACGGTGCCAAATCTCAAAGTTCGATTTGCAAGCGACAGAACTCGTGTTAAAAAGAAATGTAGATGAAAAATAATTAGATAATTTTTCACATTGACCACGGAAACGGTAAAAAATTCATTTAAAAATCGTTAAAGTTAACGGATATTTTTTCTGCTTCTTCTCTTCCAGTTACAACCAAAACATTATCCTTGACCAAGAACCGAAACGGTTTGATGGATTTCAATCATTCTTCTATGTTTGAGCTTTTAAGGGGAGTTGGTACCTTCTATTCCGGTAATGTTAATTTGGCATATTTCATGTACCTTTATCTCAGAAAGTAATTGACATAGAAGCCTAATTTTATTCAGTGCATTTAGCAGACACTTGTTATTGTAATGAAGTTAGCTTTTGATTGTAATCCATTTACTTTTTTTCCTAAATAAATTTTTGTAAAAGTCACTCAAATTTGTTTAAAATTCACAAGATTTTTTTGCCGAAAAAAGATAAAATAAAAAAATATTCTTCAAACAACAACAAAATCTTACTTCAGTATATGCAGATACGTAAAAGGAATATGTGGTAAAAAATTCGAGAAGATAGTTTGCTCAGTTTCTGAAAAAAAGGTACATGAATAATGAAAAATGCAGTTTTTGAGAAAAAACTAATTTTAAAGAAAACTTTACTTACACTAATAGTTAGCAATTTCGTCCTCAAAAAATTGCTAAAAATACTTCTAGTTGAGGTATTATTAAAATTAAGGTATTCTTTTAAAGTTGAGAATTAAAATTTTGATTAACAATAATATACTCAAAATCAATAATTTATAAATATGTGGGTACTAACTCTCATTAAATATAATGAACACAGTCGACTGATTTCAACTAACTTATTTTTGCTAAGATAAAAGCTGAGTTTGATACTTAAAATTTAACTTCTAAAACAATACATTTACATACAAATGAGTAAAATTTATTAGTGTAGAATATAAATAAAAGTGGGTGCATATCAGAGCTCTTAAGACATGCATTTAACTCTGATTTAGATAACCATTCATATTTTTAAATTAAAATGCAACCGTTTTCCTGGTTAATTTTGAACCTGTTTTATCTCTTGTCGTTTATGGACTTATTTACATAATAGTGCTTAAAACTTGTGGGGGATAGTTTCACCACATGATAACTTAGAAGAACATCAGAAGGTTTAAAGAATCACTACGCATAGTTGTAAGATATAAAAAAACAAAGTTTAATAATTAACATTAAAATACATCATTCTGAAGAGCGGGATGGAAAACTAGGCCATTGAAGAAAAAGTTTCTGGGATATATATAGGAATGCTGTTAAGTTAAATTTACATAATCCTTTGAAGTTAAAACAATCATGAAATAAATATATAAAATTCTATATGTTCAGTAAAGTTCTCCACGGAGTCGATAAGTCCAAAAGTTCTCTAAGTTGCCATATCACGCCTTGATGCTAGGTCGCCACAAACTTCCTCAAAGTTCTAGTAAATGATATTTCTCGAGCATCGGAGCTCCTTACTACGTCGCGTTTCGTTCTGAAGTTATAGTTTTTCACGTGCGATCGTAGCACGGTAACTACTATAACGTGACCCCTTAAATGCACTCGAATCAATGAGAGCATAGATTACTACTACCTCACTATTATCAACTCTAACAAGGAGACCTTACGGTCTCGGAAATTCAGATCGGGATGAGACTCGGCAGATTGGTAGTATACCTTAAGGGTATCCACACAGTAAAGCAATAAAGTGCACTAGCCAGATTCCGAGAAAACAGGCTCTAAAGTGTTACACGCAGCTTATATACTAGTAGAGATTATTGTTCGGCAACTCCCGGTGGCTAAGTGGTTAGCGTGCTGGGTTCCCGTACGGGCGATCTGGGTTCAATACCGCGTGAGATATTTTTATTTATTTATTTATTTATTTTAATATTTTTTTCCCCTTCCACTTATAAAGTAACTGTTGCAGCTAACTGAAATTTGAATTAAAGATAATATTTTATTTTTAAATACGTAATGTGTTTAATGAAGGTTACAATAAAACTCTATTTACTATTCACACAAACAAGTGATTATAAATTTTGAAATATTATAAGCTGTTGAGAAATAAATGATTTTCGCAATAAACATGAAGAACCAGTTTCTATATGGAAGAGTAAGAATGTTTTCCTATTGTACATAAGCAGAAAGTCAGAAATTTTCAAAACCCTAACTCTAACCGTACTTATCGAACAATTGTTCTACCCCTACCCAACCCACTTTATAAATTGACTTTATAAATTTAAAAAAAAAAAAAATACAACACGAAGTATCGAACCCGAGTCGTCCGTACGGTAACCCAGAACGCTGACCACTTAGCCACCGGTTAGCTGCAGAATAAAAATCTCTACTAGTATGAAAGCTGTGCGTAACACTTTAGAGCCTGTTTTCTCGGAATCTTCTGGCTAGTGCGCTTTATTGCTTTACTGTGTGGATACCCTTAAAGTATACTTCTAATCTGCCGAGTTTCATCCCGATCTGAATTTCCGAGACCGTAAGGTCCCCTTGTAAGTCAGTTATCTACTATTCCAAATAATCCCGTGGTCATTTAATGACACCCTCAATCCCTATCCTAATTGGTTAAGAAGAAGGTCGACCCAAAGTCCGGATATAACGAGGTACTTTAAGGAACACACCAGATATATTTAAAGTTATTTCACTGTATGATCTTAAAAGGTTTCAGGTAACGAGACATTATTATTGATGCAGACGTAGTTTAGTTTATCGAAGTTAGTCAAAAAGCCCATACACGGCTTTATGACTTATCGCTATCTTAAAATCATGGTACCAGTACACTCGCCGAGACAAGACGAGCGGGTACGAGTGGGATAATGTACTTGGTGCGCTCGGCTTCAATCCCTGTCCTGATATGTTAAGAAGAAGGTCGCCCCGATGTCCGGATATAACGAGGTACTTTAAGGAACAGACCAGATATTTTTAAAGTTATTCCACTGTATGATCTTAAAAGATTTCAGGTAACGAGAAATAATTATTGATGTATACGCTGTTTAATTTATCGAAGTTAGTCAAAAAGTCCGTAAACGACTTTATGACTTATCGCTATCTTAATCTGATGGTGCCAGTACACTCGCCGAAAAGAGACGAGCGGGTACGAGTGGGAGAGTGTACTTGGTGAGCTCGGTTTCTCCCACCCTATCTCGCCTTGCCTGCATTCCGTCTGGAGTCGTTTTTTTGGCACGAGTCAAAAAACCAGAGTCTGCCCGAGAGACGAGCGAGAGACGACTCCAGTTCACTCTCGCTTGTTGTCCTGGTTAGTTCAGCTGTCATTTTGTGTTGTTTACTAAACATGGATTGGTCAAATGACACAGTACTTGAGTTTTTAGAAGCTTACCATGTTGAGATGGTAACATAAGGACAAGCATACGAACTAAAAAAAAGACAACGCTACAACTGCTACATCTAAATTTACCTCCATTTCGACTGAGTCAAGGCGAGAGTGAACTTGAGTACCTCTCAGTACGATATAAGCCAATCTCTCGCCCGATCTACTCGGTGAAGCGCCTCGGCAAGAGTGTACTGGTACCATCATCACTGACATATTGGTTGATCCCATATTGCTATCGCCGACCAAACGGTATAGTGGTTAGGGTGCTAGCTTCTAGACAGCGAGGTTGGGGGTTCGAGTCCAGTGTAAGGCATGGGTGTTTGTAAATGTATGTTGGCTTGTCAAATGACGAATGTTTCGGAGCATTATAGCCCTCGTGTTGCTGACGGCGCCAGATAATCTGAAAACAACCAACCCATATTGTTACCGACTGACAATTGTTACCCAATTGTCAATTGACAATTGTTACCCATATTGTCAGATTGTATTTATGTGTTTGTGAGGCAATGAGTAAGTCAAAGGAGATTAGTGAGTTTGATCATGGCAGAATAGTGGGATGCCACCTTTTGGGAAATCAGTTCGTGAGATTGCGGGCATTCTACAGAAGCCTAAATCTACTGTGAGTGATGTAATTGTGAAGTGGAAACGTCGAGGCAGAGAAACGGCAGAAAAACGAACCGGTAGGCCGAAAACACTTTGTGAACGCAACCGCTGAACTCTGAAAAGGGTAGTGAAACAAAATCGCAAGACCTCGTTGGTGGAAATTTCTCAGGAGTTCCAAAGTTCATCAGGCGTTAGTGTTAGCAAAAGGACTGTCCGTCGAGAGTTAAAAGACTTGGGATTCCATGGTCGTGCAGCCGCTCACAAGCTGAACATCACTCCACAGAATGCGAAGCATCGATTGCAATGGTGTAGAGCTTACCGTCATTGGACTGTGGACATGTGGAAAACTGTTCTTTGGAGTGATAAATCTCGCTTTACAGTCTGGCAGTCTGATAGACGCGTCTGGGTTTGGCGGATGCCCGGCAAACGTTTCTATAGTGACTGCATTGTGCCAACTGTTAAGTTTGGTGGTGGAAGCATAATGGTGTGGGGGTGTTTCTCGTGGTTAGGCCTTGGTCCGTTAGTTCCTGTGGTTGGAAACATGAACTCTGAGATGTATGTGGACATTCTGGACAATGCTGCACTCCCAACTCTATGGCAATATTTCGGGGAAGGCCCATTTCTCTTCCAGCAGGATAACTGCTCCATTCACACATCGAGGCTTGCACAGGCGTGGTTTGACGAAATGGGTGTTCAAAAACTGGACTGGCCTTCTCAGAGCACCAATCTAAATCCCATAGAACACCTTTGTGAAGAATTAGAGAACAGATTACGTAGCCAGCCAAATCAACCATCTTCACTGCAAGCACTCACTTCAGCTGTGATGGACGCCTGGAAGGCAATTCCTGTGGTCACCTATCAAAAATTGGTGGAAAGTCTTCCCAAACGTGTGCAAGCTGTCATCGATGCAAAAGGGGGACCAACATCATATTAATATGTGCCTCAGGACGCTCTAAGTCCATACCACTGGGTGTCCGGATACTTTTGGCCAGATAGTGTATATATATACATATATAATTTTTTTAGTTTTAAAACACTGCATTATTTTTCAAGTTACATAAAACCCTACATATTTTTTAGCAACATATCCTTCTCTCAGACAAAAACCACATAAATTAAACGACAACATATAAATGAATAATCGATTAAATAATAAACCTACGTTAATGTATGCATATACAATTGATATGATTTTTTTAAATTTTTATGTAAAATTTAAAACTTTTTGACAGTATATAAGAAATAAAAATTGTGTATTTTTATACATAAATTTGTTTTCCGTTAATTTTTTAACTAGCTAATTGCAATTAAAATAATTAATTAGGACGTTATTAGAACGGACATAAATAAACTTATAATTCGAGGTATGATTTTTATTGCAAATAAAAATATTATATTAAGATTTGTTTCCATAAAGAACTGTGAATTTGGCTTCAATATTTGTTTAATTATAAGTTTTTAAATAAAAAGTTTGAAAAAATACTTAGCTTTTAACAAAAAATTAAGATTAAAATCTGTATAAAAAATGTACTTATCACAATATATATTATATTTTAGATGTAAACACATTCACAACTATTGTCTACAAAACAACATTAGAATATTGTAAATCGAAACATTTATAATGAAGTTATGAATATTAGTCTAAAGTTATACAACATCAAACTGTCATTCTTCCAAAAACGCGTTTAAAGTATACTACACTAATTAATGTGATACAAAAGAAGTTCACAAAACCCTCTGTAATTTAAAAAGTGATTTGAGTCTCAGAAATAAAATGGTATCATTTTAAAGGTAATGAATTCGAGAGTATTTTGAAACAAAAATCATTATTTATACAATAAAGAAAATAAAGAAATGTTTAACCCATACTTTTTTTCACAAATATATTATTAATCAAGTTTATTTCTTAAGTTAACCCTAAAAAACGTGGATGGGGACATTCCCATGCTTTGAATTTTAAAATAAATAAATAAATAAATAAATAAATAAATAAATAAATAAATAAATAAATAAATAAATAAATAAATAAATAAATAAATAAATAAATAAATAAATAAATAAATAAATAAATAAATAAATAAATAAATAAATAAATAAATAAATAAATAAATAAATAAATAAATAAATAAATAAATAAATAAATAAATAAATAAATAAATAAATAAATAAATAAATAATATCCTCATTTAAAGAAATAAATATTAAGCCAGAAAAATCACAGGGACTGAAATGTCCCCTTAATTTCAGTTTCGCCCTTATATTTATGTAAAAGCATATATATGCTTTAACAAATATACCATTTTGCAGTTAACATTTCCACTATTACATAACACTAAACACCTGAAAATATTTGTTGAAATTGTTTTTTTTTTTTGCTTTTCTGTCCCCCATAAATTGAATATTAAATACCTTTGATATTTTTAATAATCTAGCATTCGAAAACAGGGGTTCCGACACCTCCATATTAGCCCTTGTTAAATTCAACAGTTTTGGGGGCATCTAATTAAATAACCGATTCTTCAATCATTATGAAACTATCACAGTATAATGTTTAGATACTTTTTAATACTTTAGCACGAAATGTTTGTGAATTTTTTTTAAAAAATAAAATAATTACGATTTTCTAAAAATATGATTAAGAATTTTTTTTTAAATTTTAGACTAATTATTTTTTCAAAAAAAAAAAAAAAATAATATTTATAAATAATTTTTCATGTTAAAGTACTTAATTACATAAGAGAAACATGTATAAGAAACTTGAAGCATTTATGTCATATAGATTTTAAGCTATGTGCCCTCAAACATGAAAAAACTGCATTTTGAGACATTCGACTTTGAAGTTAAAAAACATGCAATAAATACCTACATTTTGTTTATTTCAAAAAAATTATTAAAAATTCTTTGAAATAAGATATAATTACAAATGTGGATAAAAAAAATTATATTTTAATAAACAGTAATAAACACGAAATTAATAATCTGACCCCGTTGTACATACACAAAATTATAAAATTGAATTATTTGTTAAAAAAAAAGTCATTTTTCACAAGGAATTAAACGTTTATAAACAGATATTTTGTGGTTTGTTTGATAGTGTATATTTTTATATTCATAGAAAATTACTCAAGATTTCTTAATAAATAAGAACATAGAAAATAATAAATTTTTATTTCATCACTAGCGCAAAATGTTAAGTGAAAAGAAAAAAAATGGGAATGTTTGTTAAACTTGTAGAACTCAATAATTTTCAAAGGAAACAGTTTTTAACTGAAGTTTTTCCTTCAAAAGAACGCATACATTCCAGTCGTTTTCATCGCACATATCTACCTTTCGCAACTAAACTTTTTCCGAGCATCAAAAGAAGCATTTTTTAAAACATAAAATATGTCCCCACTTACGATGTCTCCATTGCACTTTAAACTCGATGCTCGTTTTAAAAGCTCTTTCAAAAATTTTAAACAAGAAAAAAAAAAAAAAAAAAAAAAAGAGAATTTTTTTTTTATTCTTTTGCACGATGAAAACGCAGAAAGGCTGAGTTTTACGATTGCTTTGTAAAACGGCCTATACAGACATTTTTTTGCCTGCCATGCTTTCAAATATCAATTCTATTTCTTCAAGAGGATTTTTTTCATATGTATTGTTTTACAAGCTGTTGTTTTTGGTAGAGTGCTTTGCTGGAAATACAAAACTGTATTCTTAGAATGACACTAGAAAAAAATCCCATATTCCAATGCAGCAGATCCAGATCAATACTTTTTATTTATTAAAAATAACAGACTCAGAAATGCATTTATATATCTGCACCGGTTCAATCAGAAGATATAATTCATTTCAACAAAAACTGCCATACATCTAAACGAAGAAACGATATCATTAATTTTAATTTGAACTATTTGCCATTAAGTTTGGCTATCTTACTATTTCTACTTTTGTAGTCAAAATTTAAAAATGTTACGAATTTCTGTATATTTGTAAATATTTCGTAGCATTAACTATGTAAAAAGATAAATTTATGTACATTTCGTATAAGGCAGTGTAAGAGTTCGCTTTCCTGCGATGTGTGTCTTAATGCTTAAAAACGAGTTTTACAAAGAGGCCATTTAACATTATGGTAATGGCAATCTCGCCAAGTTGGAGACGGTTTTAGCGACTATTTTTTGTCGCCAAACTTATCGACCATTTGGCGACATTTTTGGTCCCCATTTACATGTGTAGGGCTTTTCGACTACGATCTGGAAAGTTCTTCAAATTTCTATCTATGAAAGCTTCGAGAAGATTCACGAAGTATTGACTTCCTATATAAGACCGGCCGTGAGTGGAGTTAGTTAAGTTACTGACTGAGTGGAGTTACTGAGTTAGCTGTCTCTCAGCGAGAATTCAGAGAGTTCCGAAAGCGAACTGTATTGCATTGTCTTTTGCAGCGATTTTAGCAGTTGTGTTGTCAAGTTTTTAACTGCTGTTTTGTGCTCTATTGTTATGAAAAGAGCTGTATTGAGTCTACTAGAACGAGAAGTTCTGGAGTTGTAAGAGAATCTGCGAAGAGTTATATCGGAATAAATTTCTTCAAGTTTTGATCTGCTTTGGCTTCAAATCTATCGAAACCATCCACGCAACAATATTTTCTATAGAATTTATGTGATTATAATCTTCAGTATGCCAAACTTAAAAACTCGTCTTTTTTGGTTGTCGTTCTCAAAAACGATAATTAATATAAAAATATAGCATATAATTGATAAATAGCTCTTCTGTAAAATAAAGTAAAGAAGAACATCATTGTAAATAGAAAACACAACTTCCAAAGATCGTTTACAGCATCTGTGTTGGAAATAAAATGTTTAAAACAAAAAAAATTATAACATTTACTCCATCCTTAATTCAAACTATTATGATAAATGTATTTGATTTTCTTGGAAAGTTTTTAGTACTGCTACCTTCTTATTTGTATAAAACAAATATTGTTAAATGATATACAAATATGAAGGATAAAACCCACATTTCTGACGCAGGATTTATTTAAAATTGCACATTGTGTTATTTGTTTGAAAATTGAAGTTAAAAAAAAGTACAGAAGAGGGAGAAGTCTGCGAAGGAATCATTTTTTAACTCTACAAGTGGAGTAAACTATACTTGAGTACTCGATGAGAAGATAATAACTATGAGAGAATATATAAACCTGTTTTCCCATTAATTTCTTAATTAGCTAATTACAATTAAAATAACTAATTAGGACGTTATTCGAATATGCATAAATAAACTGGTAAATAATTTAGAGATATGATTTTTATTGCAAATAAAAGAAATTATATTTATGCCTGTTTCCATACAGAATTATGAATTTGCCTTTCTTGTTTTTAAAATTTGAATATAAGTTTGATAAAATTTGATTATAAGTTTTTAAATAAAAAGTTTGAAAAAATACATAGTTTTTACTCAAAAAATAAGATTAAAATACAAATAAAAAAATTGTTTACAATAATATATTGTTACGAGTTTTTGTATATTTGTAAATATTTTGTAGTATTAATTATGTAAAAAAGAAAATGTATGTATATTTCGCATAAGGCAGTGCAATAGTTTGTCTTCGCTTTCCTGCAATGTGTCTATTAATGCTGGAAAACGAGTTTTACAGAGAAAGCGAGTTTTACAAAGAGAAGGCCATTTAACATTATGGTTAATGGCAATCTCGCCAAGTTGGCGATGGTTTTGACGACTAATTTTGGTCACCAAATTTGGCGAGAAATCACCAAATATCGCCAAACTTGGCGACCATTTGGCGACATTTTTGGTCCCCATGTACATGTAGAGGTCTTTTCGATTACGATCCAGAAAGTTCTCCAAATTTATATCTCTAGAAGATTCACGGCCAACCAAACAGTGTAGTAGTTAGCGTGCTAGCTTCTAGACCTCGAGGTTGCGGGTTCGAGTCCCGTGTTAGGCATGGGTGTTTGTAAATGTATGTTGGCTTGTCTAATGACGAATGTTTCGGCGCATTATAGCCCTCGTGTTGCTGACGGCGCCAGATAATCTGAATACAACCAACCAACTAGAAGATTCACGAAGTTTTTACTTCTTATACAAGGCCGGCCGTGGGTGGTGTTAGTTAGTTAGTTAACTGGAGTTACTGAGTTAGCTGTCTCTCAGCGAGCATTTAGAGAGTTCCGAAAGTGAACTGTATTGCATTGTATTTTGCGGTGATTTGTAGCACATGTGTATCAAGTTTTTAACTGCTGTTTTGTGCTATATTGTTGTGTGAAGAGCTGTATTGAGTCTACTAGAATGAGAAGTTCTGGAGTTATATCGGAATAAATTTCTGCAAGTTTTCATCTGCTTTGGCTTCAAGTCTTTCGAACCCATCCATGTAAGACTATATTAGATTTTTTATATTCACAACTATTGTCTACAAAACATAATTAAAATTTTGTAAATTGGACGTAAATAAACTTGTGATTAACTTAGAGGTATAATTTTTATTGCAAATAAAATATATTATATTTATGCCTGTTTCCATACAGAATTGTGAATTTGGCTTCAATATTTATTTAATTATAAGTTTTTAAATAAAAAGTTTGAAAAAATACATAGTTTTTACTAAAAAAATTAAGATTCAAATACAAATAAAAAAATTGTTTACAGCAATAAATATTAGATTTTTTATGGAAATATGTTCACAACTATTGTCTACAAAACATATTTAGAATTTTGTAAATCGGACGATTTATAATGAAGTTATGACCATTGGCGTAAAATCATATAACACCAAAATGTCATTCTTCAGAAAACGCGTTTAAAGTTTACTACTCGAATTAATGTGATACAAAACAGGTTAACAAAACCCAGAGTAATTTAAAGAGTAATTTGATTCTGAAAAAGAAAATGATATCATTTTAAAGGTAATGAATTGGGGAATATTTTAAAACCTATTAGTGTACGTATTTGTATTAGTGTTACATACTTAAAACTTCAATAAACAAATTTTGTTAATGGTACGTATTTTAAACCAAAATGAACAAATGTATAACTTTTAAGTACTTTAAACTTCAAAAAGAAAATGTATTACTGCTGCATACTTTAAACTACGATAAACAAATTTGTTACTTTAAACTTGAACTAACAAATGTATTACTGTTATGTACTTTAAACTACAATAAACAAATGCATTACTGTTACGTATTTTAAACTTCAATATACAACATATTACTATTACTTATTTTAAACTACAATGAAGAAATGTGTTACACTTTTAAAGATATAATTCTCAATTTTAAACAATTAATTTTATTATTTATTGATAAATAGAACTTACTTGGTAGGAAAAGTTTAATCAGATATCCTTTGTTGGATGATTGGATATACGATTTATCACCACACCAACTAGCTACACGAGCAGAGATCTGCTTTCCAAATCAATTTTATAATTTCTCTCATTAATAGAATACAATATTTAACTGTAATAAGCTTCTGAAAAACTAATTCTGCAAAACAATCAACAATGCTCTGGTTGCATCCAATACAATTAATACTTTCTTCCTCGAACAATTAGATTGCCACAAAAATATGCTTGTTTGGTTGTTTTCAGATTATCTGGCTCCGTCAGCAACACGAGGGCTATTAACAATAATATGCGATAGTAGTGATTAAAAAAAAAAAAAAACAACATGTTGGAGTTTTAAAATAATCACGTAATTAAAATTTTGATTAGCTAATAATACAATAATGGCAAAAGTAATAATGAGTCCATTAACAAAATCATTAAAAACTTATTTAATAGCTCATTTCTTTCCCAATTTATAAGTTCATCTTTGCAATACAACATAAATATTTCAAAACTTTTTTAATCAGGTTGAGGTTAAGCATAGTTAAATTACTTACAAAGATTGTAATAGTTAAATGTACCATTAATAACTTGTAAGCAATTGGTAAGTTAGTAACTAACACAATGATGTAATTATGAATGCTTTAATCACTCATGATACATCAAGCGAACTTTAAAACATGTATACAGTCTTATATGTCACTAAAAAAATAATGTTAAAATTTTTAACCGGACACCACCTCAAATTATTCCTTTTGGTGAGAAAACGCATATGTAAAAATTTTTGGTGATTTAAATAAAATTTTAGGGGTTGCTACCAGCAATTAAAATTATCACTATCATGGAAAAAATGAAGTTTTTTCAATTTAAATTATAAAAGTGTTAGACAAAGAAAAATGTCCATTGCCAATTTTTTTTTTATTACATATAATCATTAATAAACTTATTACAAACATATGTGGTGTGTACAATGTGCACTGTGTATATATTTTCAGTATGAAATTTTAAGAATGAAATAAAACTGTGACTTCACGAATTTTTGTTTTCAAATGAAAATGGTCATTGAAAAGCTATGAATTTTTATCGCCCAAAGAGTACGAACTCTTATGTACTTCTACACGCTGGCTACTTAACTTCTTCAAGTTCACCCAATCACGAAACAATTTTTCGATATGATTAACAACGTGTTTCAATTTCGTTGGTTATTCGGGCTTAGCCTACACCTCGATGACATGCATACCTGTTGAATGACAAGCATTTTTAACGTTTTTCTTCAAAATCTGCTTGAAATGAAAAATAGAGACAAGGTTTCTCTTTTGATGGAAGTTTTTTTTTTTGTTATGATTCAGTCAGGATGATACTTGGCCTATGAGTCACATCATGGTTTGTTTTCTTGTAGTAGGATCATTAAAGACCATGAAGTGTTGCTATGATGATTTTGATGATTTAGAAAACTTGTAGATAATTTAAACTAATCTAAAAAATGGATATATAGGAAATTATAAACGAAGATAAGAAAAAAATTAAATTAATGATTGCTAAAGCCCATCGATTAAAGAAATATCTTCAAAATATCCTCTATAATATTTTTAAAATTTTATAATCTAGTTATATAATACATCTTTAGTTAAAATTGATATGTTACTAAGAAATTGTAATATAGGCTAAAGTCAATATAGGCTACTTGAAGCAGAATATATATAATGATTCAATAACTACTAGTTGAACAATAAAATATTTTGCAAATACATGAAGCACATTAACGGCAATGTTTGCTTAGTGCTAAATTTGTCATAATTTGCAGACCTGGTAAAACCTCTAAATATCATTTGATTTTGATAAAAAAAAAATTGAATTTTTTTCTCTTGAAATGGAACACAATGAGAGGGTTTCCCGTAAAAAATTGATACCTTCGAAAGTATGATGCTCCCTAGTATACAGGTGTAGAAGAAACTTGGATAACCAAAAATAAAAGTTGTGACGATAGATAATTTTGAATTCGAAAACATTTGCATTGGTTGACGGAAAATATAATGAGTGATACACTAACTGGCCAAAAGTATCCGGACACCCCTTAAAAAAGTGGTTCTGGCAAGTGACGCAATTTGATACTTAATTGAAAGCTATAAAAGTGTTGGTAGTGGTTTGTCAGATTGTATTTGTGCGTTTGTGAGGCAATGAGTAAGTCAAAGGAGCTTAATGAGTTTGATCGTGGCAGAATAGTGGGATGCCACCTTTGTGGGAAATCAATTCGTGAGATTGCGGACATTCTACAGAAGCCTAAATCCACTGTGAGTGATGTAATTGTGAAGTGGAAACGTCGAGGCAGTGAAACGGCAGAAAAACGAACTGGTAGGCCGAAAACACTTGGTGAACGCAGCCGCAGAACTCTGAAAAGGGTAGTGAAACAAAATCGCAAGTCCTCGTTGGTGGAAATTTCTCAGGAGTTCCAAAGTTCATCAGGCATTAGTGTTAACAGCAGGACTGTCCGTCGAGAGTTAAAAGACTTGGGATTCCATGGTCGTGCAGCCGCTCACAAGCTGAACATCACTCCACAGAATGCGAAGCATCGATTGCAATGGTGTAGAGCTTACCGTCATTGGACTGTGGACATGTGGAAAACTGTTCTTTGGAGTGATAAATCTCGCTTTACAGTCTGGCAGTTGGATGGACGCGTCTGGGTTTGGCGGATGCCCGGCGAACGTTTCTATAGTGACTGCATTGTGCCGACTGTTAAGTTTGGTGGTGGAAGCATAATGGCGTGGGGGTGTTTCTCGTGGTTAGGCCTTGGTCCGTTAGTTCCTGTGGTTGGAAACATGAACTCTGAGATGTATGTGGACATTCTGGACTATGCTGCACTCCCAACTCTATGGCAATATTTCGGGAAAGGCCCATTTCTCTTCCAGCAGGATAACTGCTCCATTCACACATCAAGGTTTGCACAGACGTGGTTCGACGAAATGGGTGTTCAAAAACTGGACTGGCCTTCTCAGAGCCCCGATCTAAATCCCATAGAACACTTTTGGGACGAATTAGAGTGCAGCTTACGTAGCCAGCCAAATCGACCATCTTCACTGCAAGCACTCACTTCAGCTGTGATGGACGCCTGGAAGGCAATTCCTATGGTCACCTATCAAAAATTGGTGGAAAGTTTTCCCAAATGTGTGCAGGCTGTCATCGATGCAAAAGGGGGACCAACATCATATAAATATGTGCCTCAGGATGCTCTAAGTCCATACCACTGGGTGTCCGGATACTTTTGGCCATATAGTGTAGATCATACCAAAGTAAATGCACTCTTAAATATTATTAGGATAAAATATGATCGTTAAATGTAATTTATTATGCAATAATTTGAAAGTAAGCATACTTGTATAATTTCACAAAGTATATATTTTATTTTTTATTTTAATTATAGTCTGTAAATATTCCTCTCTCCCTTTGTTTAAATTATGTCTATGAAAAGGTGTTTGGAAACGAAGCTCCTCAATGATTTAAATGTATTGTTAAAAATTTTTATTTTATACTAACTTTGAAACTGAATTATAAAGATACAAAAATATTATCAGACAGCGTTTAAAATATTACGCAAATATAAGCTAACATATGAAAATATCGACTCCTGATATAATTTGCTGTAACCTCACTAATGCACGTTAGTCCTATATAGTAATACAGTTTCAATAGCTTAAAACTAATATTTTTAATTATTTTTATTGTGAAACAAATTGGATTGTGACAGTAACTCTCACTAAGAGACCGTAGATACATTTCCTACCTTTACATGCATTCGGACAAGGGAAAGTAATGTCGCATGCTGATTGGTTATCAGATATATCTCGTGCTGCCATCTACAAATGGATAAATCAATGCTTTTGGAAGAAAATTTTACCGAAATACTGTTAGCATTAGTATGCAATATAACTTATTTCATCAGTAACTGAACCTTTTCATTACTAGTCACGAGCCCTTTTTAAATGAAAATTTTCGTTTTAAGAAGATTTGTATAAACAGTATGTCATTCTTCAACATTTCGAACATTGCTCCGAATAACTACAGTTTTTAAAGAGGCGTATTCAACCTTGTTTATAAAGGGAGATGGAATCTGATCTTCCAAAAATTCAGTTTATTTATTTGTTTTGTTTTTTACTTTTTTTTTAAAGTGTCAGGTAAATAAATACAATAGCTAGGACTTGTCGTGGTAAAAATGAAGATTTTGAGCAAGCAGCCACAGCCAGCCAATCATCGCTTAGCCTTATTTCCCCTTGTCCGATTGTAAAGGCAGAACATATCCAGATATCAATCAAATACAATTTAAGGGAGTGGAAGGATAATTTACATTGACAAGCCTTTTAATGACCTATTTTGAAATTATTGCATACTTAGTTACCTTTAACGACCATTGATGTTACTTATACTTAAGAGTGTATTTCCTTTTGTGTGATGTATCAGCATCGATATAGATAAACAACTGGATAGACTGCTCCATTGTCAATGCAAAGAGAAAAACGCGCCGGGGATTGCGAAGCTGGTGGGAAGATTAACCAATCACAGTCCACTTTTATAGTTGGATGGAAATGCGAAAAACCTTGTAAAATGATAGAGTATAGAATTTTTTGCACATTATTACTGTGTGCAACCCAAAATTTTATTTTCAATCCTCGGCAATCTGTATTTTTTATCCCACCAACGGCATCTGTCAACGGCTTCATTTTCCCAGCGTTAAGCAGTCTATCCAGTTGTTTATTTATATCGATGTGTATCAGTCACAATGTTCAGTTTTGTAATTGAATTTTGACGTTGTATGATATCAAAAACATTTAAAATTGAGTTTATTTAATAAAAAATTTGTCAAGGTTTGGATCATAAACTCTAAATAAAAAAAAAACTAGTAATAAAGACAGCTATTGTAATCGATAGTTACTTGGACGCTTGGTCTTAAGGTATACATATACATTAGGAATCTCGAAATTTGACTCAAGTCTGCGTTTTTGTTTTTTGGTTTTAAAATATTCCAAAATTCATTACCATTAAAATGATACAATTTTCTTACTGAGACTCAAATTACTTTTTAAATTACAGTAGGTTTTGTGAACCTGTTTTGTATCACGTTCATTAGTGTAGTAAACTTTAAACGCGTTTTCTGCAGAATGACATTTTGGTATTATATGACTTTACGCCAACGGTCATAACTTCACAATCAATTATCCGATTTACAAAATTCTAATTTTTTTTTGTCGACAATAGTTGTGAATGTGTTTTCTATGGAGCATCTAATATATATTGTTATGGAAAAAAATTTTATGCATATTTTAATCTTAATTTTTTGTTAAAAACTACGCATTTTTTTAAACTTTTTATTTAAAAACTTATCATTAAATATATATTGAAGCCAAAATCAAAATTCTCCATAGGAACATGTGTCAATATAATATATTTTATTTGCAATAAAAATATTACCTCTAAGTTAAGTACAAATTTATTTATGTATGTTCTAATAATGTCCTAATTAGTCACTTTAATTGAAATTAGCTGGTTAAAAAATTGACAGAAAAAGAAAATTTATACATAAAAATGAATTATTTTTAATTCTGATATACTTCCATAAAGTTTGAAATTATAATCTAAAAATTAAAGGAAATTATCTCAATTTTATATTTGTACCTTAAGGTACTTGCTTAATTTGAAAAGGTCGATTTTGATGAAATTTGCCATAATATATTATTCGTGAATATTTAAACCCAAATCTTTAAGTTTCTAAAACTGTCTACTTTTTATCTCTGCGTTGATTTGAACAAAAGTTATGACAATTTGAAACTGATCTAAAACTGTAAATTATAACCGGAAATAGCAAATCAAAGCCAGAAGTTGCCGATTAAAAAAGTGATTTCCTTCTAAGTATTAATATTTTCTTATTTTTATTAAATAAAAAAATTGAAAAAGATGAACGGGTATTTTAAGTGTGTAAGTAATATGGTTTTTATAGAAATTGAGTGTTTTTAAGTTTAAATGCATTTTTCTCGGAACTGATTTTCACACAAATATTGCTAATTTGAAATGTCATATCTCAAAAAATTATTCAGGAATCATTATAAATTTTTTTGTACTTCTCTTGTTGATGATTTTCTAGTGCATCTGCTAAGAAATTGAGATTGGATAGTTGTTTAAGAAATACCACCTTTAGTTTGAATAAAAACAAGGTGAAATTGTTAAAAAATCATGAACTTATTTTCGACTATCCATAAAAAAAGTTTTAATGAATATATTTTTCTTAATGTAGTATATGCCCTAGATATAAACATATAGTTAATTTATATACAATTCATTTCCTAAAAAACTTAATAGTTTTTTATTTATCTTAATTTAAGTTTTTGAAATATTTCAACAAAATTTCATACGAAATTGCCATTTTTGAAAAATAATAATAATAAATTTGAATTTTTTTCACTGTATTACTTATTTACAGTAGTACTAAACATAAAAAGGCACTTAAAATATTCGTACATAAAGTTTTTTTGAAAAAATACTCTGAACGTAAGCAAGTACTTTGACATTTTAATGAATAACCCTTGATGTTCTACAGTTTCTATGTTTTTGTATAATGTATCTCTAGAGTAGCCCTTTAGCAAGATAATGTCTAAATCAACCATCTCACTAGTTATGGACAAAAATCTCGCCAAGTTGGCAAGTTTGGTTACAAACTTGGTTAATAACTTTTAAAAGATTATTTGAAGCCAAGATGCATTTCTCTTAAAATGTCTATCTATATAAGCCCTCTTCTGGTTGAAGTTTAAAGATTTTGGTTTGAGCTATCATTTCAACGAGATCTTTCATTTGACATATCGTATCTGTAAAACACGTAGTTTTGTGTGGGAATTTTGACCTCAGAAGGACATGCAGGACATATGAAATGAACTATATACTACATTATAAAACTGAAAATTATTGATGTGTTCGGTTTTTATGCTATTAGCTTAAGTCAGAAAATCTAGGATGCACATTAGCTTTGTTTTTGGGACATATCTTATATATAATGACGTCACATACCACTATTTTTTTCAGTAACTACGAACGTACTGGTTTGTCATTCGTTATAAATGTAAATTTATTTTTGAAGGTGTATTGCTATTGGTTCAATACACTTATAAAAATAAATTTTAATTTTAAACAACATATGAGTGGTACTAAATGGGCAATAGTAATATGGTACATCATCTTGCATAAATTTCATAATATCTTATTTATTCTAATGGAAGTTATGAATGATGACGTCACAGTCAATTCATTAAAAAGGGACTAAAGGAATTGTGCATTGAGATTGGCTAACATAATTAAAAAACTTGAATTCGTTTTTAAATATGTATTGAGATCAGTCACAAGCACTTCAAAGGTGTTATCATTTGATACATTTCCACTTCTAACAACACTGCACATAAGATGTATAAATATTTTATACAAGGTCCGGCTATTAATTTCCAGGACTGACGTAACTGTAGGAGAACGAAAAGCCGGAAGATGGCGCTAATGATTGCATATTGAAGAGTGTTTTCTTGCGCATGTGCAGTGCAATCGGAGCCATTCTGAAGTAAGTGGTATTCGTGGAAAGTTGCATTAAAACGTAGCTCTTAAATTCCAGTTGTCAAAGTGAAAATGGAGCAAAGAATTAACATTAAATTTTGCTTCAAATTGTGCAAGACAGCTGCCGAAACCTACGAAATGTAACACAAGTTTACGGCGAGGAAGCATTATCCCGCTCAAGTACTTTTGAATGGTTTAAACACTTTCGGGACGGGCGCGAAAGCGACGAAGATGATCCACACACAGGTCGGCCTCAGTCCGTACGCACGCCGGAAGCTATTGAAAAAGTTCGCGATATGGTGAAATGTGATCGTCGATTGACTATTCGAGTACTCGCCAATGAATTGAACATGGACAAAGAGACGGTTCGGCGAATTTTGACGCAAGACCTAGGCAAACGCAAGATTTGTTCCAGATTCGTTCCTCACCATTTAAGGGACGAACAAAAGCAATTGAGACTGGACGCATGTGGCGAACTTGTCGACAACCATGATACTGACCCTGCGTACCTGGATAGGATACCCAATTTGAAACAAAATTTAATGTTAATTCTTTGCTCCATTTTCACTTCGACAACAGGAATTTAAGAGCTACGTTTTAATACGCCTTTCCACGAAAACTACTTACTTCAGAATGGTGCCAATTGCACTGCACATGAGCAAGAAAACGCTCTTCAATATGCAAACATTAGCGCCATCTTCCGGCTTTTCGTTCTCCTACAGTTACGTCAGTCCTGGAAATTAATAGCCGCACTTTGTATTTATTTTGAAAAATGGGATATAAATATTGTGTGATATGATGTAATACAAAATTGGTTCCCTTTTAAAGTTCTTGCATGTAATATAAAAGTCTATTAAGTTTTTTGAACAAAACCTTTTTACATATTAAAGATATTGCAAAAAAATATAAACTATTGGGGAAAAGTATTTTATAGAATATATTTAATCGATACAATTTCTAAAGATTTTTTTATTAGCAATATTTATTATTTTATCAATATATTTTGCCATCAAATATTTTTTATGATTTCTTCAAAAACATTAATCCGTTTAAATATAATCGAACTTATGTATTCCAATTTGTGACCTTTCAATGTTTCCTTGTAGTTAAACGCACGTTTAACATGGACATGTAATTTGTTTGGTATAAGTAACTTGATTTAAATTAAATATACCCCGACGTTAAATACTTGTCGCTTAAAAACCTAAGCTACAATTTATAAAACAAAAATTCCTCTTACTTTGAATAGTAGACATAATTCAAAAAAGCCTTTTTATTCACGGAGTGAATAATAACTTTATAAAGCACAAAGATGCATTCTAAGGAAAGAAAAAAGAGACGAAGCCATCTTGCATAATTGCAAACGATTTTGCAAAAATTCTTGATAAAACCGTATTCTATTCATATGAACATAAGGCAAAAACTTTTCGTGGAAGTTTTCCGAGCAGAAGGAAAACACTTCAACTCGGTGAGGCGAACAAAAATAAAATAAAGGGAATAAAAGAATGAAGGAAGGAAAAGAAGCCGAATTAATTCCAATCCACTGGGACTTTCTTCACGGAGTTTTTTTTTTTTCTTTATTTCCTTCAATTTTGGACATAAGAACTGCACCTTTTTGCGGTTACAGATAATCCTTGTATTCCTAACGTTGATAAAAAAAGGTTTTGTCATTGATTCGAATTGAGCCGCAGATATTTTTTTTCTTTAAAAAAAGAACGATAAGAAGTGAAGGGAAACGTTTGGAGAAAAACAATTGGATTATCACAAAAATACATGGTAACACGTTAATCAGAATACAATGAATTGCGAGTTCATATGCCTTTGACTTATCTTTGAAGCCTTTGTCAGCTATAAAAGAAATCCATCGTAATTCTAAGTCCCTACGTTGGGCTTTAGATTTTTTAATTCAAGATCAAATAAATTTGAGATTGTTTGGCATATCAACATTTGAAGAAATCTCATATTTTGTTTTATGATTGCCAAAATTAATACATATATCTGAATAAAAATGCTCAAACAGTTTGTTTCTATTATCAATAGAACTTGATGTATTCAAACTAACAAAAAAACAAACAAAAAAAAACATAAGAAGTGAAAGGAAAGGTTTGGAGAAAAACAATTGGATTATCACAAAAATACATGCAACACGTTAATCAGAATTGCGATTCATTTGCTTCTGATTTATCTTTGAAACCATTGTCAGCCATAAAAGAAATCCATCGTAATTCTAATTATTTCTTTATTTTGGGGACAATTTTTATTGTTGGGGGATCTGTTGGTTGAGATACAATTTCATTTCGAAGGGTGTTACGAATCACGATAATTTGTATAAAAAGTAATAAATCGCACAAGAAAAATTGTTTTCGGATAATTTTGCATATTCTGATAAATTTATCCACGAAAAATGTAGCTTTTTTGTGATGTCAAAATATATCAGTATGCAAAATTATTATGACTTTTTTTTCTTTCTCATTAGCTTCACCAATTTCCCGGTTGATTTAAAATTTTATTTATAACAAGCAAAAATTCATGCAGTTAAGGGTTAATAAATTAATTAAAATAATTTTAAATAGTTATAAATAATTAGATATAATTTTTTTAAATGTTGAAATTTTGAATGAAATAACTATAAATAATTTTTTTTAAAGACAGCATGTCTATAAACATATACAATACCAGTACATATTTTAAACTCAAAATATTTAATGAATCAAATGTGAAACCATTTTACAGGAATAGTATGAAACAAACATACTACACATATTCAGAACTGATTCTTTGACTGCAAATTATAGACAATATTGTGAACATTCTTTAAAAAATCATATTTCTTTCTGCAGCAATCTTTAAATAGTTTTTTTTTTTTTAATTTTTTTGTCCTTACTTTTTTTTTTTTTTTTTTTTTGCCAAAACTATTTTTTTTGTTTTCGAAAACAACTATATTCTGTGATAGTTTATTTCTTTATCTGTGAAAATTTTTGTTGTTGCTGCGCTGTTGGCTGAGTATGATTTCCTTTCGACGGGTGTTACGAATCACGATAATTCATATAAAAAGTAATAAACACAGGAAAAATTGTTTTTGGAGAGATACAAGGTAACAATATTTATATTCTGGCAAATACTAATAAATTTATGCATAAACTGATAGATTTTTTTTATGATGTAAAAATACATCAATATGTAAAATTCTTATGTTTTTTATTTGCTGTATTTTTTTCATTACCTACACTCATTTTCCGGTTGATTTTAAATTTTGTATATTAAAAATAAAAATTCATGCATTTAAGCATTTAAGGGTAAAATAATTATAAATAATTTTTACAACGTTGAATGAACACATTTTTAAAATATTGAATGAAATAATTATACATATTTTTTATTAAAGACAGCATGTCTATAAACGTATACAATACCATAGTGTATTTTAAACCCAAAATATTGTATAAATCAAACGTGTAGCCATTTTAACTGAATGGCTTCCAACAAATATACTACACATATCTAGGACTTATTTTTCTACCGGAATTTTCTTTTCTACAACATAAATTTTCAATCAAATTACACTTCAAAAATGTCGAGTGCAAGATTAGTTTTTCAGAAGAAAAAACCCACTTATTCACATACGCTTGAATTTACTTTTTTGTAAAATAAAGACAAACATACTTAAAATAAAATAAGAAATATTGAATAAAACATTTACTTAAAGTCTACCTTGCACTTATTTCTGTATAATTATATTTTCGATTCCCAGCTTTTTTTTATTAACTTTTCCTTAAACAAAGACTTATAAGTGGACTTTTTGTGCCGTTTCCAATACAATTTTTCATTTTTTAACGAAGTTATTTTTGGCGATGCCTCCTTTTTTTTTTTTTTTTTTTTTATTATTTTATTATTAGCTTTTATTTATGTCTCTGGATAATTATAGTTTCGAGGGATGTGCCAAGGCTTTTCCTGTTTAAGTAAGATTTGAAGAGAAGAGGGAGAAAATGTGTTAGAAAAAAAGACATGAGGGATAATTAAGTGTCATTTCTCAGAGAAATAATAAGCCCCAAAATTGTGAAAATATATTTCATTCCTTGTTATTTGGATGGGAAAAAAAGTTTCTTTTGGATTTTGTCAGTCGTCCCTGCTTTATCTGGTAAGCCTGTGAGTGTAAATGAAATGTATTAATAGAATTGTTTGTGTATTTGCTTGGGATTTGGGGGAAGTGTGCTTAGATTTCTTAAAATGTCGTGTTTGATGTATCTTTTGATATTTTCAGAGAGTTGTTTGTAGTTTTTAATTGTGACAGCTTGAATCGATTTTGTTGTAAGGAGATAAAGTTATAAAATGGTAAATGATTTGTAACATTTACATTTTTTTATTCAGAAGGTAAATTAATTCTGGATTTTATAAACACTTCAGTTATGATTACTAGGGAAGTTTACAATTAACCATTACATAATTTAGGTATTGCTTTAAGAGAAGTTAGCACCCTCTATACCAGCAATATTAATTTGGCATATTTCATGTAACCTTTTCTCAGAAAATAATTAACATAGAAACTTAATTTATTTTTCAGTCTATTTAGCAGACATTTGTTATTTTACTAAAGTTAGCTTTTTTTTATAATTCATTTTTTTTTTATTTAAATGAATTATTGTGAAAGTCACTCAAATTTGTTAAAAATCACAATTTTTTTTTCTGAAATAAGCCAAAATAAAAAATGTATTTTTAAAATAACAACAAATTCTCACTTCACTATATATATAGATACATAAAATGAACATGTTGTAAAATTTATAAGAAGATAGTTTGTGCAGTTTCTGAGAAAAGGTACATGACTAATGAAAAATATAGTTTTGAAAAAAAACAACAAAAAAACCACGATTTAGAAAACTTTACTTATACTAATAGTTACCAAATTTGTCTTCAAAAAAGTATTAAAAATACTTCTTTTTGAGATATTATTACAAATGCGATATCCTTTTAAAGGAGAGAATTTAAATTTTTATAAACAGTAATAAACTCAAAATCGATTATTAATGAATTTTACTGTATTACGCAACTAAGTCGAATAAAGGGAGTTTGAATATTTTCTTTCTTCAACAATTACCTCTAAAGTATAATAAAAGTAATATAAAATGATGATATGAAGCAATTTTAAAACACTGCTACACAATTGTTGCTCTTACACGTTCTAGTTTATAAAAAAATATCGGAGAAAGCAGTATGAAATACTACTACATAACTGTTGCTTTTACTTCCACAAATGCTCAGTTATATACTGTCAATTACTCTGCTTTCTCAAATTATACTAAAAGCTCTTTTCTTTATAAATTTTGTCAATGTCTATCTAGTTTATTAATATAAAATATGCGACAAGTCATCATTGGGGAATATGGGTAAGAACCAAAATTCTTTTTGGAACGTATATATTTATACATTTTAGTTGATTCATTCAAGTATGGAACAAGTTTTCGACATTTGGTTGGTTGGTTGGTTTGTACGTTCATAGACCTATTTTTATACACAATGACGGATAATCAGGCCGGGACCTACTGCTTAACGTGGATTCCGTACCACAATGAACATCCATGCCTAACCTGGGATTCAAACCCGGCACCTTTTTCATGCGAAACCAGTGAGGTATCCCACAGACATCTGGCGGGCTTCGATGTTTAGGGTTTCAACTGTTGTGTATATTCTTAAAGAAACGTTGTCTAATGCTATGTTGCGTTGTGTTTTAGTAATTTCCATTTTTCATGAAGAATTAGTTTTAAAATATCCATCAGCATGTTAAATCACAGTATGACTTTATAACACATTAAAACTTAAAAATCAGATTTTTTTAATATAATTTTAAAGTAAAATATAAATGTATTACTTTTTCTTTGAAGAATAAAATTAATAACTGATTGAACTAGATAGTTTATTGCACTAGGACAAAACGATAGATTTACTGTACTGGAACTTCTTAACAGCAATGTATGGGCCGCAAAGAGTAGTCATCAGATTCAAGTTAAACGCTTTCCAGGAGGTCGTTAAAGGGGAAACTATCCCGTGCTTCTCAACTGAAAGAAAACGTTCAAAAATATCTCCAAACAATCCGGAAAATAACACAAGGCTATGTTTAGCAATCGACATCGTGTCTACTCATCTTGTACATGGCGCAGCATGACCCTACTGCTGCCTTTGCCCCATAAAAACTCAAACAAACAAACATCGTGTACATGTCAGTCTCTACGTGGTAATGAATCAATATCGAAGTGTTTTACATACAAATTAGAGAAATAAAAAAAAAATTTAAGCATAAGTGTTTATGCTAAAAGTAATAGAAATTATAATTGAAGTTAGTAATGTCTATAAATGAATTGAAGCTTTTTTAATGAATGCAATTGGAAATATTACAATTGGAAATCAAATGCACAATGATAAAGATAAAAATGTTTTTATTGATGAATTTTATTTGAAACTATTAAAACTAACTGCTGTTACCTTAAAGTATCCTCCAAGTATTTATTTTTTTTTTTTTTTTTTAAATTTTTGATATTCAGATTATTAGTTAAGTTGTTAAAACTGTCCTTTGTCACATAGTTTCACATTTGAATACATATAATAGTCTTTGTTTTTTTAGTGTACAAATACTTACTATTTAACGAAGAAAAGACTATTAAATAAAAATACTTTCTTTGAACCAGGAAAATACTATTAAAGGAAGACCTTAATTGTTACGAAAATTTATTTCTATGATTTCTTTTGTAAAAAACATATTGAAGAATTAAGTACTTAGAACGGAAAAACAAAAGCTGATCAAAACCCATTGTTATTACTGATTAAATCCCATTTTTATGTAATAGGATATTTTATGTTTCCATTTAATCAAAATAAAACAAAATTGCCATTCTATTTTATTTCTAGGATATTTATAAATTCAAATAAAAATGGTTGCGATTAGAAATATTGAAAAAAAAATAAAAAAAATATGAAAAACGTAATATGCATAGATTTTTTCGAAATAACGTTTTTATGATTACAAACGTCTTAAAGGATTTTATTAAACAATTTTATCTCAACTATTCCATTTAAATTTCATGTAATGGACTTCAGACATAATATAACAATATTTTTTTTTTAAATATTTATTTTTATTAAACTGGAAAATTGAAAATGTAAGATTTTTCTTGATAACTGGGTGAGGTTAACAATATTTTTTTGATAACTTAATATTGTTAATGTTCATTTATAAGATAAATATGAGAGACATTTATTTTATTTGAATGAGTTTTCTTTTAACTTCGCAGAGTAAAATGCTTGGTATTATTTATAAAATAAAATTATAGTAATATAACACGCAACGGTCATCATGTGAGCTGATTTACAAATTTAAACTTTTGTCAATTTTTAAAGTTAGATAGAAGTTTTCAAGAAAAAAGGAATTAGTGAGCCTTTATTTATACACAATTAGGAGTTGGGTTGTATCAAATGACAGCGCTTGTTATATATTAAATACCAATCACAACACTCCTCTAAAAAACGTACTTATTTCTAAAACATGGTCGATAAGAACTATCCAGTTTGGAGGTAAATACTTTTTTTATAATTACAATAAACCATCATTGTTGCCGTTATGTCAGATAGCAATTGACATGTGATGTCACATATATAATTCTCATTATCTGTAGTTCACACGCAGTTATTTTACATGAGGGATTTTCTCTCTCAAAAATATGAATAGTTTGTGTTAAATATCAAAGTGAGTAAAATTTGCCAGGCACTCCAGTAGCACAAATACCCAGGCCAATACCGATTCAACACTGGTCAATCTCGAAGTGGACCGTTGTAGAATGTCCGATGCTACGGTTCTAGGACAATCTCACAAGTGTTGGGTAAAATCAGTGTTTGCCGGTTAAGGGGAGTTTAAACCTTTTGACGCCAACTAAAACAGCTTTTTTTGCTTAATGTTCAATATGCTTTAAAATAAAATATACTTTATATTTTTAATTGTAATTTTTTATACGATACAATACTTATTTTCTTCTTGAAAAACAATAACTATTTTAGACATAAATATTTTTTTTTTAAAGTTATCAAGTGAAACGTAACGATGAAAAATTTAGAAAAAAAATGTTTTGAACATAAATTACCCACAATATATTTTATTAAGTTTCTGGAATAAACTCAATATTATTATTGGAAATTAAAGCTAATTTACGGGTTGATTCTCTAAAGCAGAATTATTCTTTTATACAATATAAAAATATTTTTATGTAAAAAATAACGATAAAATTTAAATTTTAAATATTTTTTCTAACTATAAATGGCGTTTTAAGAAAAACTTGTCATATATATTCTTATTTCCTGCTTCAGAGAATGTAAAACTATCACGTGCATATTCATATATTTTTTTAAAGAGATAGAACAATAACTTTTTATTTAATATTGTGGGTAACTTATATACATAATTTTTTTTTCTAAATTTTCCATCATTACGTTTCACTTGATAACTTTTTAAAAAACATACTTATGCTTAAAATAATTAATGTTTTTCAAAAAGGAAATAAACATTATGCTGCATAAAAAATATCAATTAAAAATACCGAATACCTTTTATTTGAAAGAATATCGAAAATTACGTAAGGAAAGCTCTTTTTGCTGTCGTCAAAAGGTTTAAACTCCCTAATATTTTCAAAGGGTATTTTCACCACCTCTCAAAATTTTAAGGAGTATTTCTAAAATCCAAAGGGCAATTTTAAACTAAAAATTTTTTAAACAAAAGAAAATAAGTTTTTTTGACAAAATTAATAATTATAACAATAACAGTGATGTACGATCACGATTTCGCGTCTAAGAGCGGAAATATGTTTTTAAAATGGCTACTTAAAACACTTGGTGGTTATAAACACCTTAAACTAACTATTAACAACTATGCCGTTTGGTGCCGGAGAAGTAAAACTTGACAATTTACGATATCCAGAGAACATCGAAAAACCACCGGTGATAGGCATAGGCGAAATGATCTGAACTTCTGAATTAGTCCTACTAACGCTAAAAGAAAAAAAAAGAAGAAAAAAAACCTAATTAGACGTGCTGTCGACATAATGATAATCTACGTTTTCTATTAGTCCGAGAGGCGACTGCAATTTTTGGACCCCATCGAACATCATCCTGAATTTTTTATAAAAATTAGAGAAAAGTGAGTAGATTAGGAATCCACTGGTCTGCCGTGGCAAAAATGGCCGAAACTGATCAATAATCGACTTGGAATGAGTTGAACTAAACTCCGATTGCCAAATATGTCATAACTTGCCAAAAATAGAACTAACTTATTAGTCTGGCAACCCACCTCATTTTGATTTTCAATGAGAAAAAGCGCAAACGATTTCTGATTTTTGGCCCGGAAAATTTATATCTTTTAAAATTAAGTCATCATCAGTTACGTCATAAGTGACGTAATATCTGTTGCCAACTTGGCTCCCTTTTAATAAATGCAAGTAGACCGTCGCCAGATATCCGAATCGTCTGCAACCTTCTTAATTGAAAATTAAAGAGTGAGGGTTACCAAATAAAAAAAAAAAGGCTCATTATTTGGCAAGTTATGGCGCATTTGGCAATTGGATTTAGTTCAACTTACTAAAAGTCGATTTTTGACCAGTTTTAGCCATTTTTGCCACGGCAGACCAGTGGATTCGTAATCTACTCACTTTTCTCTAATTTCTATAAAAATTTCAGAGTGATGTTCGATGGGGTCCAAAAATTTCAGTCGCCTCTCAGTCTATATGTATTCAATCATGATGTCACCTTTTTTTTCTATTTTGTCCAAGGAGGCATGGTAAAAAGCCGGCGAAATACACTTAAATGTACGAAATGGCAGCACGGCTCCTAGAAATTGAAGGACGGTCCTGGTCCCATACCATGTACCTACTAAAACTCACGTGGTATCGGCAGCCATTCAATGACTTCTGTCACAGTCATTCGTATGTGCGTGGCACATTTGAACGTGAATGCGCATGCGTGATAGGCGATTTCTGTGGGTTTGATCCGTATATTGATTTATAAAAAGGAATATTATTTTTAAAAATGTAACCATGATGGGCCGATGGCGTGAATTCACTCATGAGGTTAATTCTATGGGGAGAAGTCGATTTCCAATTCTTGTCCAAGCAAATTTTACCCATTTTGAGTGAACTCTTGGAAAAATATACTTTGCATTTTGAAATGTTGAAGTAGAATTTTGAAATTGAAATAAATTTTTATGAGATATGACAGACTGATTAAAAAAATACGCTTTGTGGTTATTTTGACATATTTATTTTTAAAAAAAAAATCTTGTTTTCTGGAACTACACTCCAAGACTTGGCATGAACTGGCCTAGCTTTCCAAACACCTGGGTATAGTGGTTAACGTGCTAGCATCTAGACCATGAGGTTGCGGGTCCGAGTCCCGTGTTAGGCATGGGTGTTTGTAAATGTATGGTTGCTTGTCTAATGACGAATGTTTTGGTGCATTATAGCCCTCGTGTTGCTGACGGCACCAGATAATCTGAAAACAACAAACCAAGAACACCTGTTTTCGACAGTGCTCAATACGGCTGTGCTATCTAAGACATGTTATTTATAATCTTTTAAATAATTTCTGGTGTAGATCTATCTTTTTTTATTTGTTTAAATATTAACCAATTGCTTTTGTATGAAAAATATATCGCTGCTTGTTTAAAAAATTTTCAAACATACTGTAAACTACAACATCATCAGGTTTAAAATAACTAGTTTCCTACTCAAATATGATAATAATGATAAATCTTATGTTATTTATAAATATTCATAGCTTTATTTTAAATTTATCGGTGTATAAATATTGACAGAATAGTATGCTGCAAGAAGCTACCCTGTAAAGTGTTTGCCTTCATTTCACTGTTCCTATAATAAAGAATAAAAAATAAAGTAATATTCTGCGAGGTATCGTAAAAAAGAAATAATCAAAATATTTATATACTCAGACTTTGGGATGATATGAAATTTTTTCCTCATACCAATTATTTTTATGCCATGCAGAAATCATACCCATTGGAATAAAAATTACTATTTTCAAAATTCTAAAACACAGCTTCTTTGAAATTTTGATACCGTCATATGAAATTAAAATGAGAATAACTGAATTAAAATGATTTCCAATTTTAATTTGGATTGATATTTATTATTTTAAGTAATAATAACTAAATTTCAAATTACAGTTAAATTTTTTTTTTATTTAAAATTATCAATATTATTGTTTTTATTTTCTGATTCTCACCAAATCACAAAAATAGCTTTAGTAACCCTACGGTGCCTGATTTTTTCTTTTCCTATGAAATAATTCTTTCAAATTTTCCTTTTCACTTAAAGTCTACCTTGCACCTATTTTTTTTTTTTTTTTTTTTTAATAACTTTGCCTTAAACAAAAACTTAAAAGTGAACTTTTGGTGCATTTTCTTTTTGCCCTTGGATTACTGAAAAAATACCAAGAAATATCCTAATGGCCTATTTAATGAAATAGTTAATTAAATCAATTGTATAGCAGCATATATATGCAACATCATGTGATAAGTTTTGTTTATTCTAAGATGCGTAACATATATTTATTTATTTATTTATTTATTTATTTATTTATTTATTTATTTATTTATTTATTTATTTATTTATTTATTTATTTATTTATTTATTTATTTATTTATTATCATAAAGCACACTACAGAAAAAAAATTCCAAAAATGTGCTACACTATGTACTGGAGGGTTAAGTTATTCAGATTCAATGAAATAAATTAAACCTCTCAAATTTAAAACTTATCTTTTTACTTATTAAATATTTTATAACATATTTTTAACAAACCACACTGAGTTAAATGCATAATTATTTTGGACTGATTTAGTTTGAATATATTATGTGCTATTATACAGACTCACTGATTCTTTCGCCATAAGAATAGTAGTGTTAAATCGTCATCACATTTGTTAAAAGCTAATGTGTTTTCATTAGATCATAGCGGTAGAGTGTAACAAATTAGTCACCACTTCAAGTACACATGTTTCCGAATTCAAACTTGAATACGTGTTCCATTTTTACTTTCAATTACCCATATGTGTACATAGAGAGTAATGAAGGCATTCGGTCAAAAAAAAAAAAAAAAAAATTGTGTTTCTCACGTTTTGGAACATCCTGATTTAAAAAAAATGATCTAGAAAAAATGTCTGTATGTGTGTGTGTGTCTGTAGTCAGTATAACTCCCGAACAAATTGATCTACGATGTTTAGTTTTGGTATTAGGGTTAGTGGCAGCCATGGGACCTACCATTAAGGTTTTCGTCAAAATTGGGCATAAGGTAGCTGCCATTGAAAAAATCATGTTTTTCAATTATTGCTAAAAAACGGCTCTGATGATTTTGATAAAATCGCTGTGGTAATGCCTCTTAAGGTGTTCTAAATATCCCCACTTCCGAAATTACCATAAAAAAGTTTTAATGGCGTAAAAAGTTGAAATACGAATGCCAACACACTGAGTTCCCTTTCCTTGAGCATACCTCATCAACGATCGTTTTCACTTCTCCCCTCAGTTTCGCTTATAATAAAGGTTAATATAAGAAATTTATCGAAAAGTAAATCGCAAAAATCACCGTTTAAGGAGAATTTTTTTTTTTTTTTTTTTTTTTTTTTGAGACCCATACAAGAACTATTACAGAAATTATCGCCAAAGATGAAGGATGAAAATATACAAACGATACAAATCCACGTCAGTATTCTAGTGTAACTGAAAGTTGTGCGATGTTCCACACCCCTAGTTTTTATTGCAATTACTTATGATTTTTCTACTCTAAACTATTGAGTAGTTTTTAATAAAAATATCATAATGTATTAGAGTGGCCCAAATGAAAAGTGGACATGTTCAGCACCACCACTACCTCTACCACGAACGTTCGTGGTAGAGGTAGTGGTGGCGCTGAACATGTCCACTTTTCATTTGGGTCACTTTAATACATTTCCTACTACATTAATTTTTAACGTTTCCTTACTTAAGGGTCTCGTAATGCCAATACTTATTTGGAATACTACTTGTAAGTAACTGAGTGCCTATAGCATCAAACGATAATTATTTTTATGATAATAATTACTAAATCCAATATTATTTTACAACCTAAGCAAATCTTTATATTTTAACATATTGTTGCCGACCAAACGGTATAGTGGTTAGCGTGATAGCTTCTAGACCGCGAGGTTGCGGGTTCGAGTCCCGTGTTAAGCATGGGTGTTTGTAAATGTATGTTGGCTTGTTTAATGACGAATGTTTCGGCGCATTATAGCCCTCGTGTTGCTGACGGCGCCAGATAATCTGAATACAACCAACCAATCAAAATATTGTTGCTTGGATGGGTTCGAGAGACTTGAAGCCAAAGCATATTAACAATTGAAGAAATTTATTCCGATATAACTCTTCATAGATTCTTTTACAACTCCAGAACTTTCCGTTCTAATAGACTAAATACAGCTCTTTACACAACAATAGAGCACAAACATCAGTTAAAAACTTGATACACAACTGCTAAAATCGCCGCAAAAGACAATGCACTACATTTCGCTTTTGGAACTATTCTGAATGCTCGCTGAGAGACAACCAAGTAACTAACTCCCTCGCTCTCTTAGCCGGCCTTATGTAGGACAGTTTCCTTCGCGAATCTTCTAGAAATAGAAATTTGGAGAATTTTCCAGATCGCAGTCGAAAAGCGCTATACAAGTACATGGGGACCGAAAATGTCGCCAAATGGTGGCCAAGCTTGGCGCACATTTGGCGATTTCTCGCCAAATTTGGCAACCAATATTAGTCACCAAAACCGTCGCCAATTTGGCGAGATTGCCATTAACCATAATGTTAAATGGCCCTCTCCTTGTAAAACTCGTTTTCCAGCATTATCTCTGTAAAACTCGTTTTCCAGCATTATCTCTGTAAAACTCGTTTTCAAGCATTAAGCGACGCATTGCAGGAAAGTAAAGACGAACTCTTGCACTGCCTTATGCGAAATGTACATAACATGTTCTTTTTACATAATTAATACTACGAAATATTTACAAATATACAGAAATTCGTAACAATATTTATACTAACTCAAGAGTCATACAGGGAATAAAAATAAAGATTTGAACAATTGCACTCACGACTCTAATAGAATTTATTTCCAGAATTGTAATTCAAGTGTGAATATAGCTCCTGGAATCTATCACTAAAATAACATTCACGCCCTTTTCAGTGAATCCTTTGTGTGACTGCGATAATGTTTAGGAAGAAGATCAGTTTAACTCTAATTAAATTCGTGATCACAGAAAGTTCTCTATTCAAGATCGGTTTGAAAAAGAGATTAAGGAACTGAGAGAAGCTCTCCACGTCATATAGGACTCACTTAGGATTCTTAAGTAGTCTCAGCGCGATTACCGAAAAGCAATATTATTTTGGCTGCATTATCTAAGCTATTTAATTATAAGAGCTTTTCGGATATCTACTTCTAAATAAGGTTTCCAATTGAGTATTATTGCTTCAGTTGTTGGACATTGACTTCATTTGCGCTGTGTTTGGGATATTTCAACAACAGAAGCCGTGGAAGATATTGAAACTGATTTTAATTAAATTTTATAGTTTATAGACTGAGAGGCGACTGAATTTTGTGGACTCCATCGAACATCATTCTGAATTTTTTATAGAAGTTGGAGAAAAGTGAGTAGATTACGAATCCACTGGTCTGCCAAGCAAAAATAGCCGAAACTGGTCAAAAATCGACTTTAATAACTTGAACTAAATCCAATTGCCAAATGCGCCGTAACTTGCCAAATAATGAGCTTTTTTTTTAATTTGGTAACCCTCACTTTTTAATTTTCAATTAAGAAGGTTGCAGACGATTCGGATGTGTGGCTATGGCTTACTTGCATCTTTCACAAATGAGCCAAATTGGCAATGAACATTACGTCACATATGACGTAACTGATGTCGCCAATTTGGCTTATTTTTAAAAGATACAAGTTTTCCGAGCCAGAGATCAGAAATCGTTTGCGCTTTTTCTCATTGAAAATCAAAATGCAGTGGGCTGTCAGACGAAAAAGTATGTTCTCTTTTTGGCAAGTTATGATATATTTGGAAATCGGATTTTAGTTCAACTCATTCCAAGTCGATTTTTGATCAGTTTTGGCCATTTTTGCCACGGCAGACCACTGGATTCGTAATCTACTAACTTTTCTCCAATCTCTATAAAAAAATTCAGAATGATGTTCGATGGGGTCCAAAAATTGCAGTCGCCTCTCGGACTATTAGCTTTAATAAACTAAAACACTTGTTTATAAACCCATCAGGGCTGAATGTTTTAAACAAATCAAAGCACGAACACAAAGTTTTTATTATATATCATTTATAAGCATTGATAACTTTATATGCGATTTCAACGTACAAGTACAACATTGCAACGAGTGTACATATCCCACTAGCACTAATTCACTGGTCAATATCTATTCGACACTGTACAAGTTCGATGTGTACCGTTGTTGACTGGCCGTCGCAACGGATCATGCTCAATCTTGCCCAGTTATATCTAAAATATGCTGGAAGTTTTTAAATATTGATATTTAGATTTAACATTGAAATATATGGTTATAAAAAAGGACTGAGGGTGGAAGTACAAACGTTTAAAAGCAACTCTTTAATGATAGTCCCTACAAATTCATACAAGGTATTGTTATTGACAGCTAGTCTATCTGCCAATTTTCACCTCAATTAGATGGCGGCTTGTGGGTTAGTTAGCCCTCCACAGATTTTGCCAGCCATACGCAAATAAAATCAAAGATAATATAAAAATTTACATTGGCTTATTCGCTCCTTCTTAATTCTTTATCTCCATCTGGGAAAAAAAATCCAAACCTAGGTATACATATACAATTGAGATGATTTTTTTAATTTTTGGGTTATAATTTCAAACTTTTTGACAGTATATTAAAATTAAAAATGATGCATTTTTATTTATAAACTTTTTTTTCCGTCATTTTTTTAATAAGCTTATTGCAAATATAGTGACTAATTAAGTCATTATTAGAACATACATAAATAAACTTGTAATTAACTTAGAAGTATTATTTTTATTGCAAATAAGAGATATTATGTTGACTCATGTTCCTATGAAGAATTTTGAATTTGGCTTCAATATTTATTTCATTATAAATTTTTAAATAAAAAATTTGAAAAAATCCGTAGTTTTTAACAAAAAATTAAGATTACAATATGCAATAACAATATATATTAGATTCTCCTAAGAAAACACATTCACAACTATTGTCTAGAAAACAAAATTCGAATTTTGTAAATCGGACCATTTATTATGAAGTTATGACCGTTTGCGTAAAGTCATATAACACCAAAATGTCATTCTTCAGAAAACGCGTTTAAAGTTTACTACACTAATGAAAGTGATACAAAACAAGTTCACGAAACCCTCTGTAATTTAAAAAGTAATTTGAGTCTCAGGAAGAAAATGGTATCATTTTAATGGTAATGAATTCTGGAATATTTTAAAACCAAAAAACAAAACTCAGACTTGAGTCAAATTTTGCGATTCCAAATGTATATGGATACCTTAAAGTATTAGTTCAGCAATAGAGCACTGCTGAAACATCAATATGGGTTTGGTTTAACAGATGTTTTGATGTTTAGATAAAGCTTACAACGTAATTTACCAAATTACGAAATGCAAGAACTCATTGTGTCTGTTATTCAAAGAATTGTAAGACGAATTTTGGTTTTGGCAATTTTAATTCGTTAAATTTTGCTTTCTGGAGGTTTTGCTCATGCCGCTTCGCATTGGAGTTAATTTTTCGATCTACAATGAATATTTGATCTATAATCGAATATATAATAGAGGAATATATACAAACATATATATCAGAGGATTATATATGTAATATGAATTAGTGAAATATTTATGCACAAATATATATTAGGCTTTACTCAGTATGACCCACTGAATATAATCTAACAGTTATGTTTTTATTTTATTTAATACTCGTTAGTAACAAAATTATATAGAAAAATAATTATTTTTAGTAAAACTAGGGGAAATGTAAATTTATAGGTATTTGTAAACATATAAATTATTATTAGGTGAATGGAGTTATATGGGTATTGGTATATATTTAGTAGAATGATAAAAAACAACAACATATGTTAGAGAAATGAATATAATTTAGAAGTATGTATCAGAGGAATGTATAAAAACAAACCTATATTTCAGGAATGTGTGTTTACGAATTTATATCATAAGAATGTATAAACCCAACCTATATCATAGGAATATGATATAGGTTTCTTATATACATTTTTATGATATAAGACGTACAAACAACATGTATTCGAGGAATGTTTCAAACAAATCTATATCATTGATTTGTACATCAACTTATATTAGAGGAATATTTTTCAAACCTATAACTTAAAAGTATTAAAATAAATTTTTATTCAGTAAATGTGTACAAATATATAATAAAAAATTGCATGTATGCAAATATATATCAGAAGAATGAGTACTTTCAAATATGTATTAAAGAAAGAAGTGTTATAACGTTATTTTAATGTAATCATTTTGGCTTTCACTCATAAATCAGATGAATGAGTATATAAATTATGTATACTAGAAGAATGATTATATCTGTCAAAATTAATACGAAAAATACAGTATAAGCAATGTAATAACATAATTTAAAATTAAGCTTCTAGTAAAAACCAATTCCAGTATTTAACTAAAGGTAAACATATACATTAGGAATTGCGAAATTTGACTCAAGTCTGCATTTTTTTAATTTTTTTTCTTCTTCTTCTTTTTTTAAAAAAAATATTCTCGAATTCATTACAATTAAAATGATACTATTTTCTTTCTGAGACTTAAATTACTCTTTAAATTACAGTGGGTTTTGTGAACCGGTTTTGTATCACGTTCATTAGTGTAGTAAACTTTAAACACATTTTCTGAAGAATGACATTTTGGTGTTATATGACTTTACGCCAACGGTCATAACTTCATAATAAATGGTCCGATTTACGAAATTCTAATTTTGTTTTGTAGACAATAGTTATGGATGTGTTTCCTATTAAGAATCCTATATATATATTGTTATAAGCACATTTTTTATGCATATTTTAATCTTAATTTTTTTGTTAAAAACTATGTATTTTTGTTTACTTTTATTTAAAAACTTATAATTAAATAAATATTGGAGCCAAATTCAAAATCCTCCACAGAAACATGCGTCAATATAATACCTTCTATTTGCAATAAAAATCATACCTCTAAGTTAATTACAAGTTTATTTATGAACGTTCTAATAATGTCCTAATTAGTCACTTTAACTGCAATTAGCTCATTAAAAAATTGACGGAAAAAAAAAAAGAATGTATTTATAAAAACGCATCATTTTTAATTCTGATATACTGCAAAAAGTTTGAAATTATAACCTAAAAATTAAAGAAAATCATCACAATTGTATAAGTCTACCTAAAATCAAGTTTCCATCCCTGTAAGTTCTCACCTAAACTTCAAACTCATTTACCTTGCACACTAGGCACTATGTACGCATTCACAGTATTGCAGAGTACACGTACTGCATTAATTGGAAGAGACGGGTACATTCGGTAAGGTTTCTCTTCGAAAAGAGCTTTTAGAAAGACTTTCGAATCCACTTCAAGTCTACAAGTGTCGTTATTTGAGTTAAGTGTTACAATGCTCCCTTAAAATTTTAAGTGCTTTCGCATAAACGAGTTACGGGTCCATCCATACACTCTTTGTAGGTGATGTTACTTTTACGACAGGGATTAGCGGAGGAAGAGTTTGGCTGATTAGTATGAAGGGGATCCCTCCTTTCGCTTTCTATATTTTTCAGCGAACTTCCTGGTAAGGTTCTTTGAACGGCTGTGTACGGTAAGAAGGTAAATGGGAAAATGTTCGAAATTGAGTTATTGGTGTGGTTGGATTTAGCTTGGCAATATCTAATTATTTGTAGCAGTTTTGCTTAAATGTATGAATTGTTGTGTATAAAAAAGTTAAACGTCTTGATTGAGGTATAATCTCCAAAAAGACTTAAGTGGAAATCGAGGTTTAGTAATAGTTTCTGTTTGAAAAACTATTAATAACTCTTAGAAGCGGTAATTGCGCAATGAGTGCTATTCAAAGAAAAATAATGTACAGTTTGTCTATCAAGACACCTGTAGCCCAAATAAGCTTGCTAATATCGGGTCGACTCTAACCAATCCTGATTTTTTGGCCGTTGTAGACTGGACGTTGCTATGGATGTTGACCAATTTCGTCCAGTTCTGGGTAAAATATACTAAAAGTTTTGAAATGTTGAAGTAGGCTATTAAAATTTAAATATAGTTTTATAAGAACGGACGCAATGGTAGGAAATATGTTTTGTGGTGGTTTTGACAAGTTTATTAAAAAAAAACAAAAAAAAAACATGTATTTTTGAATGATGCTCTAGCTTCGGCATGGCCAATAACTTCAACTTTGATCAATACCACTGTCCTACCTGGAGAGAATATCCATCTACAGATTGCTTGGTTGATGTGAGTGGATTTGGATATAGAAACAAGACTGATTGATTTAGAATAGGGGCTTAGATCAAAATAAAAGCCACTCATTCAAATTTTAAATATCTATCAAATAATTGTTTCCTCTACAAAAGGTTAGTAGATAACATTTGACTATTTTTTATTTTTTTTTGGAAATCGTATTATTTATTAAATTACTTTTATTTATATATACCATTATTCCATAGTCCTAATACTATGCACACACAAATTTATGAATATCTGTATATTTCTTAAAGCTGTAAACCAGGTTATCCACTATACGGTCAGCGGGCCGGATTTGGCGACATAGATCTTTCTGCGGCCCGTTGGCACCACAGAAGGTAACAAAATAGTCAAATTTCACTATATGGAATTTTTTTTTACATATTTGTAATTTATACAAAATAATATGTGTTAATTATGTAGAACAGAGTTCTCCACTACGTTCCCGAAGAAACTATATGAAGAAGTTTCAGCAAGGGGGTTTTCATCAAGAATAAACACAGGAATAACTTACACTGATTTTCATTTCGTCAGTTTATTAAAATTGACTGCAACAATTATTCCGAAAGACAAATACTCTATCATAAAATAGACTGAAGGATTTCAACCTCAATCGTCTCACAATTGATATAGACTGAAACGGGAAAATCTGGAAATACAGTTTAAATACTTTTATTAAAAGTTAGGTCAGGTCACATTGAGACATTGAAACAAAATATTTACTGCTTTTTTAGACTTTTATTTACTAATAATAAAAACTATTATTATTTTTAATTATTTGAAAAATTAGAATTAAATATCAATATTAATTTTATTTAGATAAAAAAAACCAAAAAAAAAAAACCCCATATATATATATTTAGAGAGTTTTCAGAAATGCCATCTATAAATATATAATTCTCTTGCGTGCCTCCCAAATTCGGCTGTATTTCTGTGAGCAGAATGACAACGACTTCATACAACCAATCACAAATCTTCTAAATGCGCTATATGCACGAGTTTCCAAATTCAGCAATCCAGCCAATCACCATATATCTTTTGAAATGTGACTTCTGGTAGTAAGCAACATCTTGAAATCGCTATATTTTGTTTTCTTCTTACTGATACAGATTATTGCCTATTTAAACCGTATTGATTTAACCCTTTGCATTCGAGGCCTTTTTCGCGTGGAGGTACCAGCAACTTGAGAAGTTTCGCAGGATTTTCGGTTCGATCCACCGTTATGGATTCGCTTCATAGAAACTAAACTCAGTCATTGGCCTTGCATCAAATTTCCGCATCAAACCTAGTGGTCCTCTTATGTTTCGGCATCCAATCGTGGGGTTCCTGAGAGGCGCCGCTCGAGTGCAAAGGGTTAATATTTACGTTAATGCCGGAATAAATAGATGCAAGATGTGTACATTTATTTTGGATTAAAATTCTATATAAACCAGGTTTTTCCAAAACATTGTCGGTTAAAATTCCAAGTCGAGTACGGATTCTGCGCCATAAATTACACCAACAAATGTCAGCCGACGTCCTTTTTTTAATAACAAGTGAATTGCCTTTGGTTGCCATAATTTGGCGCTCTTTTATGTAAATAATTGTTGAGCCAAAACAAATGATAAACGCCAAAACTGCAAGGCTTGCCAGATTGAAACCAAAGGGACATCGTGTAGGAAGGAAGGGTAGCCAGAAGTGTAAAAAACGCCAATCCGATCTGTTCAAACCGGGGAAAGTCGCCAATGGGGTCTTATACTGCTTCGTTTCCTAAAAAAGAATATACAAACACATAATTACTTCTATTGCTGCGTTAAGAAATTTCGATGTGCAATTTTAATTATTTTGGCACTTCATGCGAAACCAATCCGTATATTTGAATTGTTCATTGAAATACTTGATATTTTTTTGATATGTACATTAAACTGTTTATTTTTATTGCTTTCCAAAAACGTTTTACTACGTTGTCCTACTGTTCCTTCTTAACGCGTCTCACATAAGCAGTAGTATAATGATGTCGCAAGTATTGTAGCTAACCATAAATAATCCATTTTTTTTTCAGTTTCATGGCACAATATCACTCTTCGAGATTTTTCTTGAGTATGCATCTGAAATAGCTTTTTTGCTAGGGCATATTTTAAATGCCCCATTTTGAACTGAGCGAAGCGAACCAAAGGGAATTGCGTAGCAATCCCGAGGTTTGGCGAGCAGGAGGCGACGCCCCCTAGTATATTCTTAAATTGATAATAATTAAAGTCACATATTTTGAGGTATTCGGCCCTCAAAAAGATCCAACATAAGTCATACGGACCGCCTCTAAAAGTTAGTGGCAAACGCTGCTCTAAGCTATCCTAAACAGCATACTTTTTCTCATAGTCCCTCTGTATTTATTAGTCCAACTGTGCGAAACTTGAACCCAAAAAACATTACCACAAACAACTCACGAAATCAATTAACACCTTCACATAAATCACTCAGTTGTCATCACAAACATCACCCAAGAAAACTTTCTTTCCCACAAACGCACCTACTCTTCTACATGATAAATAATCCACACCCAAACGATTCCTCAACTTCCCTCCCTCCCACAAACAGTTCCCGCACATCCGGACTCATCTTCATTTCCAGATTCATACAGATTTCAAGACTCATTTACCCGAGGTATCGTTTCACCCCCCCCCCCCTTCTGATGGCGAGAAATTTCAATCCCTGGAGGGGGAAGTGCCCCTCCCCCTCCCCTCCCATCTAATTAAGGACCGGGGAATGACTGCATCGTCCTCCTCCATTTATCAAGGAAACGTCAACCGTTGGTTGTCAGGGTAGCGGTTGGCTGGGTATTAATTGAAGACTCTCAGCGATTCCTTTAGATTTGGGTTTTGCTGACAATCTGGAAATGAATTGTTTGGGGGAGGGGGATTGACTCTCCATGGAGGGTTTATAAAGACGTTTTTGTTACTTTCAATTACCCATATGTTCACATAGGGTAATGGAAGTATAATATTCGGTAACAAAAAGAAAATTCGATTTTTTTTTGGTATTCCTCTATGATGTTGAACACCCTGATTTCAAAAAAGTAGTCTAGAAAAAAATGTGGGTGTCTGTATGTTTTTTTTTTTTTTCATATTAACTCCCGAACAAATTGACCAACGATGATCAAATTTTTGTGTACAAGTAAGTAGAGGCCTTGGGATCTATCATTAAGGTTTTCGTCAAAATCGCGCACGTATATAAGGTAGAAATCATGAAAAATCATGAAAAAATCACGTTTTTCAGCAATTGCTAAATAACGGCTTTAAAAATTTTGATTAAAATCTCTGTGTGAGAGTCTTTTAATGAGCTCTAACAGTCCTCACCTCCGAAATTCCTCTAGAAATGCGATAAAAGCGTAAAATGTTGAAAAACGAGTGCCTTCAACACAGATCTCTCTGCCCTTGAGCATCGTCCATCAGCGATTGATTTCTTTCTTTTAGACACACGAGAAAGGGCAATGTAATACCTAACGAAAAAGAACAAGAATTTCGCAATTTTGATTTTTTTTTGGTGTTCATGACAAAATTATTGACGAAAATGTCTCTGAACTGGCCATTTTTATTTAAATGAGTGAAAAAAGGAGAACATATATAACACTAAATCAAATTTTAATCCAATGACCATTATCATGGAGTAATTGAAAATTGTGTGATTTTCCACACTCCTAGTTTATATTAGGGGGCGGAACCAATATCAAGTAAATATCCGGCATTCAAAATTATCCAGCTGCCTTTAATTATCCGAAACACAGTTGGATATCTATATAATATACAACCATTTCATTTGGATACCAGGTCAAATATCCAGCAATTTTGCAGATATCGTGCAGAAAAATTGAATTGTAAAATCTTCAGCAGCATAATAACGCTGGCTAATATCAATCGACCGTGGAAAATCGGAACTTTGTACAACAGTCGTCATTGACCATTCTAGTCCAATGCTTGCTAAAATATATAGCAAGTTTTGAAATGTTAAGGCAAAGTTTTAAATTTGAAACATTTTTATTCCTAAGAAAATACAAAGGGCAGGACAAAAAAAAAAAAAAAATGTTTTGTGAAGTTTTAGACGTTTATTGGCCTTTGTCAATACCCTTGTCAAAACTCTTGGTGTAATCTGGGACTCTCAAAGATTGATAATCAGGCTGCCACGCTCCCTAGACATTTTGCTTCAATTCAGGTTTATTCGTTTTAATTTTTACTCAAGTTATTTTAGCAGAATTAACGGATTAATATAAAATTGAAAAGAAAAATAATCGCTTAAACAGTCGATCTTGACCAGATCAAGGATCGAACAGTGGACCTTTGGCATGGCAGTGCTATGCGCTACCACTTCACCACTGGAATTCGAAAAACGAAGCTGGTTGGTTGGTTGGTTTCAAATTATCTGGCACCGTCAGCAACACGAGGGCTATAATGCGCCGAAACATTCGTCATTAGACAAGCCAACATACATTTACAAACACCCATGCCTAACACGGGACTCGAACCCGCAACCTCGCGGTCTAGAAGCTAGCACGCTAACCACTATACCATTTGGTCGGCCGAAAAACGAAGCAAAAATAATAAAGTTTAGCTTGTCTCTTCCATCATAACTGAATTTCATTTGGTATCGCCTCTCCGATCGTTCTCCAATACTTACTCCTTCAACGATTCGACATGGCGTCCTTAAACAAGCGTAGTTCGCAAATGCGCGAACGACATCGCTGCCAATCTGTTGCTCCAGCAATGATAAATATTGTGAAGAGCATATGAATGGGCTATAGCTGGCAACTCACTGCTGATTCGTTGACATGTGCCAGCAATGGGCCTACATTTATACGATTTTAGCAAAACGCCGCCTTCTCTTAGCCACCACAGCCAGCATCCTACCATAAAGCGGCCAGCATTAGTGTTTTTATTGGGAAGGTTTTGTAAGTAGGCATGTAAAAACCTGAAAAATAATAATAAAAAAACAATAATGCGAATAATCTTTTATTGCTGTTGTAATGCTTGTTATAAAATTTACATGTTTAAGGCAATATTCAGATAGATATTGTTAAAAAAAATTAGCATTAGATCTGTAGGGCAGGGGAAGGCTGACGTCCCCCTCTAATGAAAAGAAAATTGCATGCACATGCGGCTCAAAAGGAAAAAAAAAAAAAAAAAAATCAGAGGTAAAATATCACGAACTGCCTACTTTTTATGATCTTCTCCTCAACTGAAATGATTTTCAGTTCACCAATATGCAGTGGAGAGGATGTCCGAAGGAGAATTGCCGAGGGATTATCTGCAAAGAATATTGTTTCCCCATGAATTTTTAGACGATCACGTATTCAGATATTTTACCGGAAGTTGAGGAGTTATGTACTGCAACGAGGCTGTACATTTTGTACTGTCCAAAAAAATTAAGAACAAATAAAATTAAATGGCTGAATCTTACATTGGTTGATGGATAATGATTTGGGATTAATTACTTATACAATCCGAACTTAAAGAAGGCAAGTTAGAAGTACCCACTACTTTTGAAAGTCAGTGGAAAGTTTAAAGGACTAATTGAACTCTGATGTTGATGTGTTTCGACCTAATCTGTCTGTCCTTGAGTGATTTGTTATTGTTTAGTCTACCAATGCGATATGGCCTACATCCTACTTTTGCCTTTTGGCACCAATTCGACAGGTGGAACAGTGGCCCTTCGGGATTGCTCCACCATAAATCCAGTATTATAGTAGTATAATAACAAAGTTTATAAGGAAAATTTGTAAATGAAAAGCAGAGGTGCAGAATAATTATTATTATCTGCAAGTTATTTTATTAAAGAAATTTAAAATTAGGTGGTAATAATAAGTGTAGAGGTTCATTATCAGGTTATTGGCACATTTTACGATTATAGGAATACGTGGAAACTCTGTAATTATATCCAGTGTTTTTAATTGTCAGAAATGTTTTTAGTATATTATTAAAATGTACTCTGTTGTGTACAAAAATTATAATTGGGGGGGGGGGAGAGATCTCGTATTGCAATATATCAGGGACAGAAATATAATAAACTTGGGTAAATTATATCTAAAAAAAGCATGACTTGAATGATTACTATAGTTTATGAGCTCTGAATGGTTTTTCATAGTGTTTAACCCTTGCGAATAAAACACTCATTTCGTGCCATTGACAAACATTTATTTTTGACGTTACTAAAACATAATAGAATTCATCGACAATAAGTATAACTGTCAAGTTGCAGCTCGATTGGATGAAGTAAAGTATGTTAGTCAATCCTCAGAGCTGAAATAAAAGCTTCTATTTAGTGACAGACCCTAAAACTAGGTAGAATGCATTTTTTTAGACAACGATGCTATCTGCCATATTTTTGCTCAATTGTATGATGATAAGTTGGTTAATTAACTTTCTATAGATTGTCCCACCATGAAAAAGCCCACACACGAAATCGAAGCTAATATAAAAGATTTTAAAAAGAGTTTACTAAAATAAGAAGACTCTTAAAGTTTCAGTTGAGGATATTTTCAAATTTTGACAGATCCTCATATAATTTAAAAGATATCAGGCACTAATATTGGACACTTCCAATAATAGTTTTCAATGGTTTTCAAATAGGAAAGTTAACGTCAAATCTACAGACATCTCCGATTTTTTAAAATACATATTTACCTGACTACTAATGTACTTGTACTAAAATACCCATGTTACTAGCATAACTAGTTTGCATATGATCTACTTTGAAATCATTATTCATACCAGCTCTAGAGCCTTATATGTAATATGACTGTATGTGTATGGTCGTTTGAATATGTTTGTCAGTTACATTTTAACAAATGATTTGAATGCTAACTAGCAATAGGAAAAATTCAAAACTTGCTCGTGCTTATCTACAGTTTAAAAGTGACATAATGTAAGTATTGTTCTAAAAACACTCACCTACACACACATAAAATAAAATGTTAGCTGCACCATAATTTATTGCATAGCACTATTTGCAATCATGCTATAAATATAAGAGAATTATGTTATCAATAAAACTGACAAAGTTATTAATAGTGGAAGTGAAGTTTCGATTTTCTCCAAAAATAATAATTTCCAATTATCCTCGATGCTATGTTCTTTTATGTTACATACCAGAGAATGTTGAGGAGGAATATGTTTTGGTAAATCTCTTATTTCAGAAGCGTTTATATAAATTATCTTATTCCTAGAAGACGTTGCTAATACATCTAACAGTATGTCATTATTTGCGTGTTTTGCACAATTCTAGATTTTGATGGAATTTGAGAACTTAGTAAATTTAGAAATTTAAGTCAACAGTATACATTGGAATAATTTTTTTATAATTGTCAAACTAGACTCGCGAAATTTTTCAACCTTAGAAATTCTTAGAAATCTTATATGTGCACATAATTTTTCGTACATTTAGTAATATTTAAAAGTTTAAGGGAACACAGAAATTAGGATCGAATCTTTTTGATTTGTATTGGAAATAATGCAGAGTTATTCGTTACAAGGAACTTACTGTAGTTGTAAATATAACTTAAATATATTTGTTTCATCATGGAATTTTATTTGAAAATAATTAAAAACACTCATTTTTTATACAAATATAAAAATCCAAAATTAAGTTAAAAATCAATTATTCTTCATATGTATTTGGTTACAGTAAGTTTCCGGATTTGCATCTATAAATAACATTGTTTTTTTATTGATTGATTTAAGTGATTGATTGATTAAGTGATTATTGATTGATTTTCATCAGAGATAAGTGAAATTATCTCTGGTGAAAAAAGTCTTACAATGACAAGGCTTATTTCCTTAAAAATCAAATTTAAAGTTTACAATAGTGATCTCAAAACTTATATAGTATAAAAAAGTTTAAATATCGGAAAGTACATATAAATTAAAAGCTACTGAGCCAAGAAGTGCTTTAAAGTAAAACAGAAAAATGTTTATTTACTAAATTTTGCAATTTAGAAAAAATTCTCCAATTCTCATAACTTTCAAAGTATATTGGTATCTAAAACTTTTATATCCATTTAGTAATTGAAAAAGGTATTAAGGATTAGCAATGCATTTTAAATTAAAAATTATTTATGATTTGTAGTGTAATTATAATTTATTATTTATTATTTTTAAAGGCATATTTTTTTGAGAAAATATAGCTGGAATACATTCACAATTAACTAAATTATAAATAAATTAAATGCATTGTGATTGGGATTCTTTGTTAAAATTCTTCTGAATGGGATTCTCTGTTTTGTGCTTCTTTCCATCTTCGGAACGTTAGTAAGGGTGTTTCCATTGTGTTTTCACTATTGTGATGTTGGTAAATGGGTACCATGCTTCTTTATCGAACCAGTGCTTTATATGATTTTCTTGTGAAATCCAAACTTTTATGTTTTTCTGGGTCCTTAGTAACAAGGGGATGCTTAGTAAGTCAATTTAGGTACTTTATTAATAAATAAATTGAGGCATTTAATTGTACTATACTACCATGTGAATCACAGAAGTGGTATCTACAACTGAGGTCAAAAGGAGAGTTGACGATTTAAAATTTAACAACTTCATGTAGTTCATGCTAACTTAAATTGAATAACTTATAAACTTTTTCAATATTTCCTGTGTATATACTATCATTACACATGTAAAGTAACTTATAGAGAACCGCCGACCAACCGGTATAGTGGTTAGCGTGCTAGCTTCTAGACCGCGAGGTTGCGGGTTTCGAGTCCCGTGTTGGCATGGGTGTTTGTAAATGTATGTTGGCTTGTCTAATGACGAAATGTTTCGGCGCATTATAGCCCTCGTGTTGCTGACGGCGCCAGATAATCTGAATACAACCAACCAACCAACTATAGAGAACCACTTGGTAACAATAACTGAATTTGGCCAAAAATGCAGATATCAACTCTGTACTTACCTCGGCAGTCGATATTGTGGTCAAACGTTAAAAGTCATTTACATCTCAACTATAATCAAAATCTATGAAAACCGTATCTCATCAGAATTCCCATCAATATTAAATGCTTACTTTACTTTGACTAACTTATAATTTTTTTTTTAATATTTACCGTGCGTATACGGTAATTAAACTTCAACATTATGTAAAAAAAAATATCGAGATCTATATGGTAACAGTAACTCAATTTGACCGAAATATACCGATGGCAAAACGATTGAAGCCATGTACGTCTCTATAAAAATCAATAACAATGAAATAAAAATTTATTTCAACTCTCCTGGTCATCAATATTAAATGAGAAGTAAAGCTCAAAGAAATTAATAGCGATTGACATTTGACTTAAAATAGAATATGTATCCTGTCATGAACTGGAGGAACTACTTCCCAGTAAAAACACTAATGCTGGCATTAGTGTTTTTACTGGGAATAAGATCCTCCAGTTCACGATATTTAGGTTCCTCCAGTTCATAATTTTTAGGCAAGTCGGTTCTGGGACACTATTTAAACGATGCTGCCAACAGCAATTAAATGATTGCTGCCCGTAGTCCCTTTTATGCACTGAGAAGAAAATACCATCCGCAGATGGCCCGTTAGTTCAGGTGATGGTCACAGTCAGTCACCCAGTGATAGCCACAGTCAGCTTGGCCCATCTGATATGTTTTTACTGGGTTAGCAAGGCAGTAGTATTATGGTGAAATGTTTGAAATCATGTACGGCTCAAATGTTATCAATGACTAGGACATCAAAATCTTGTCTGAACTCTTATCAATATTAAATTTGTACTTACATTTATTAACTTAGTAACTTTTTAATTGTCTCCTCGCAATACGACGATTCAATTTCACCATTTTAGAAAACAAATTATGTAGGTAATAATAACTCAATTTGGCCAAAAGATGCAGATACTAATTATGTACAAAGCATGACAGTAGTATTCTTGTAAAACGTTTGAAATTATGTACGTCACAATCAATAACAATAAACTCAAATACTCATCACAACTCTTTGTGATCATCAATATTACATGAGAACTAAAACAAAAACACATTAACATCAATCGACAGTTAAATCAAAATACACTTCGTACCCTGTCGTGAACTGGAAGATATTGAGCTATCTTGCCATAAAATATAATATACAGTTTACGAGGGGCTAGACCAATATATCACTGTCAAACACATGTTAGTTCGATGGAAGATTGGCTTGGCCAGTAAAAGAACCCTACTTACGAATACTCAGAAATGATTATTGGTTTAAAGGCAACCATTGCGGAAAATCAAATATCGTGTTTTTGATGAACTGTCAGGGTTCATTTTGCTGTTGGAATTTTTGAAATGTGGAGTTTAAAGGTTTTTAATAGGTGCCCTTTATCTTTTTGCTGATTTACATTAATGCTACAGTTCATTATAAACAAATTGAAATGATAATAGGATTTCGAGGAAAGCCGATGGTATGTTGAATTTTTATGTTTCTGGAACATTTAATTATATAAATTTTTATCTTTTATTTTTAAATGAGTAGTGGATTTTATAGAAATATACAGAACTATTCAGGTAATTTTTCACTAATAAAAATTAGTTATTTTCTTCATAAACAAATATCACAGTGCAATCGTTCAGTTTACTTTTTAAAGTTGTGGTAATCATTAAGAATTGATATGGTTACCTTCTAATGATAAGAAAACTAGTTTTTTATTTTCATTTTGCGTTGAATAATTCCTACTGTTTGGTAATTCTTTTGTTACCTAACCATCCTATTCTTAAATTATCTATTATTAATTACCAATTTTTTAAGGGGAGTCGGAGTTTAAGTACGTGAAAAAAAAATTTGATATAATATTGTAAAAAAAAATAGAAACAATTTTGAATCCGACGGTGCAAAAAGTTTTAATCTCGTTAAATTAGAAACATTTTTTATAAATTAAAAAAAAAACAAAAAAAAAAAAACAGGTTGTACATCAATTTGTATTATGGTTTTCTACTTCATCCGCTCATATCTTCAAATGCAATGTTGGAGTTGTAAGGAACATTTACTCAAAAACTGTTAATCATAAATGCCTAAAATTTTTAACATATATTAGGATAAATATAATATACAATTTGAGTGTAGCATTTTTAATTTTTTTTGTTTTTGTTTTTTGTTTCTTGAAAAGGAATTAAAAGGTCTGACATTCTATAGAATATTCGAAATATTTTCATTTTTGTTAGCAATAAAACTGAATAAAATGTTTAATTTCGAAAATATTAAAAAATGCTTCACTCCAATTGTGTAATAAGTTGATAAGAATACACGTTAAAAATTTTAGGCATTTTCTGTAATAGTTTCTGAGTAAATGTTAAAGTTGAACACGATAACACAAATTGATGCATAACACTTTTTTTAAAAATACATAAAAAATACTTCTAATTTAGCGAGGTTGAAAATGTGTGCATAGTCAGATTCAACATTGTTTGATTTATGACGATAATGATGGTTTAACCATTTTGTGTTTAATTAATGGTTTAACCATTATATGATAAAAATATGAAACTGATAAAAATATAAACTTTTTTAATTTTACTTTTTTTAAAAAAAAAAGGAGATTTTGAGTCGATATTGACCAATATTTTGTCAAAACGACTAATGTTGTAAAAAAAATAAAAAGTTTTAGAATATATTTTGTTTTACTTTTCACTACATGATTCTTTGATATTCATCAGTATAATAAACTAAAATCTAAGTTGTATTTTCAAAAATAAAAAACATATAGATTGTTACACAAGATTACACACAAATTTCAAAAAATTTGGAACATTATTATGTATATATAGTAATAACTTTTCGAAAAAAATAAGTACAATCAAATCTGTAGTCCATTTTACTCAACATAGTATAACAAACAACTGTACACACAATTATAACTCTTTCTTAAATACATTTTAAGATAGAACAAAACCGGAATTGCAGTATTTGCGAAACATTATTATTTAGAAAACATGATTTTGGAATCTCTTTGTATGGATTTTCGTATTAACAACCTTTTTTAAACCACTGTAACTAAACCTCTAATTAAATTTAAAAAAAAAAAAAAAAAAAGTGATTTGAGAAGAAAAATGTTCAATTCATATGAGACGTAATAATAATTAAATAATTGCCATTTTAAACGTAAAATATCATTTTGAACGTTGTCGGACCATCGATATAAATAAACAACTGGATAGACTGCTTAACGCTGGGAAAATGAAGCCGTTGCCAGATGCCGTTGGTGGGATAAAAAATACAGTTTACCGAGGATTGAAAATAAAATTTTAGGTTGTACACAGCAGAAATGTCAATAGTAGACCTTAATTAGTAATAATATGCACAAAAATATATACTATAGCATTCTACAAGGTTTTTCGCAATTCCATCCAACTATAAAAGTGAACTATGATTGATTAATCTTCCCACCAGTTTCGCAATCCCCGGCGCGTTTTTCTCTTTGCATTGACAATGGAGCAGTCTATCCAGTTGTTTATCTATATCGATGAGTCGGACGCCATAATTTCAAAATACAATGTCACACACAAGACCTGACGAAAATCAAAGTATCAAGTATGAAGTGCTATTTAAATTTAATGCATAGGCTCATATACTTCATAACAAACACATTTTATATTATGTATAATCAATAATAATAACAACTAAAATTTATAACTTACCAAAATCTAATATAAATAAGTATTTTATATTTTTCTTAATAGAATGCAGAAAATGGTACGTTTCTATCGTTCTATCTCAAGTTTCTTTCTTTTTTAATTCATTTTGTAAAAGTGTCAGTCCTCTTTAGGACATCCTGTAACTCTCAATTTGTATATTTAACCTTTGAAACAAATACACATTCCATTCCAACAAGCAGAATAAACATTCTGAGGCAAAATAAACATTTCGTGTTCATACAAGCAGTAATTGTCAATTGGTACTTAACGCGACTTGTTCACTAATTTTTTTTTATGAAATGTTATTTGCGAAGAAAATAAACTACAACTGAATTATTTTTATTTATAAAATACTAATGTTTCGCTACAGGCATTTAAATATTTCTCTCGGGCCCTTTTGATCAAATTATCTGGCAAAAGATCCAGTATATTTTTCTTCTTCAACTGTTATTATCCATTGTTTATGGTATTAACCCCTGCTGGGCAAATATTCTCAAATGCGCCTTGACGCAATTTGTGATTCATGGAATACTAAAATGATATTGGACATCATTTTGGCAAGTTTATATATTATTCTTGTTTTTATATTAATACAATTATGAAGAAAAAAGGGGAAAATGTAGCATCAATATTTGTATTTGTTTCACCATGTCTTTTCTGGGTCGTACGCTCTAAGTCAATGATAGCCTTACGTGGCCCGCTTCAGATTTTTCAACGGCTCGTAGGCTCCATAGAGAATAAAAAAAAAAAAAAATCATGGGATGGTCTTTTTCTTGCATAGCTGTAATTTAGTATTGACTGCAATAAATACCACGGCAACACATCGACTCTATCATAGAATAAACTGAATGATTTCGACCGCAATCGTCTCACAATTGATAAAGACAAAAACGAAGTAATCTGGAAATGCAGTTTAATTACTTTTATTAAAAGTTAGGTCAAGTCGCGTTGTCACGTTGAAACAAAAAAGTCACTTCTTTTTTAGACTTTGACTTACTAATAATTAAAATTATTATTTTTAATTATTTGAAAAAAGTACTTGCAGAAAAAGAATAAAATATTAATCGTAATTTTTTTAAGATAAAAAAATTCCATATTTTTTTCAGTTTTATAATAATTACAGATTCGTATATTTTTGTATCCGTCCCTGAAAAAGCTCCTACATAAGTCATATGGCCGCCTCTAAAAGTTAGTGGTAAACTCTATTCTAAGCAGAAACTGTTAGTAATTTTTTTAGTAAGAATTATTAGAAGTAATTTAGTAAGAAGTATTTAGTATTAGAGAAAACTGTACTAATTATTTATTCAAAACTAAACAAAAAGTATTGTTGTGTGGGAGGGTTCGAAAGATTTGAAGCCAAAGCAGATCAAAACTTGCAGAAATTTATTCCAAAATAACTCTTCACAGTTCTCTTACAGCTCCAGAACTTCTCGTTCTAGTAAACACAATACAGCTCTTTTCAACTCAATAGAGCACAAAAAAGCAGTTAAAAACTTGACAACAACTGCTAAATCGCCGCAAAAGACAATGCAATACAGTTCGCTTTAGAACTACTCGGAATGTTCACTGAGATTCAGTAATTCCAGTCAACTAACGGACTGAGCTAACAACTAACTCAGTGACTCAAAATCAGTCAACTAACTTCAGTGACTCAAAATCAGTCAACCACTAACTCAACTCAGTCAACTCACTGACTAATCCAGCTCACGGCCGTCCTTATATAGGAGTGGTGAATCTTCACGAAACTTCCAGAGAGAGAAATTTGGAGAACTTTCCAGATCGTAGTCGAAAAGTCCTATACATGTACCGAAAATGTCACCAAATGGTCGCCAAGTTTGGCACCATTTGGCGATTTCTCGTTCTAGTCGCCAAAACCATCGCCAACTTGGCTCTATCTCACCAATTCGGCGAGATTTCCATTACCATAATGTTAAATGCCCTGCTCCTTAAAACTCGCTTCCTAGCGTTCCCTCTGTAAAACTCATTATCAAGCATCAAAACCCTTATTGCAGGAAAACAAACTAAGACGAACTATTGCACTGCCTTATGCAAAATGTACATACATTTTCTTATTTACAAAATTAACACAACGAAATATTTACAAATATACCAAAATTCGTAACAGTATAGTGTATTGTTTTTACTAGGATACTCGTACTTATATATTTCAGGTTTTTACTTGAAATATTTTTACTGTTCGGAAATGTTTTACAATTTGATACCATCACAGAATTTGTAAATTAAGGTTGTTTTAAATTTTGAAACAAAGTATAAAAAAATTCTACATTTGAAGATATTTAATTGAATAATTATTTTCTATAGGCAATCTACTAGAATTGTAAATGTAACTTAAACAGCTTCTTTTGTATAATTACTTGCTGCGTTGTGTAGACCCGTCACTGGAGTAACACAAAACGCTTTTTTTGCCATCCAAATTTCTACCCTTTACAGATTCTACAAGTATAATTTTAAAACGTATTTCGCTTTTCTTTTCATCTCAAAATAGCAAGATAATTATACCAAGCGTGGGAAAATTAATACGTGGAAAACTTTTCAAACGCGTTTTCTTGAAAACCACCTTTTGTTATAATCAGCCTTAGTATCCACAACGCCTCAGTTATTTCACGGATGCATTAGATCCTATTCGGTTATTTGCACTGAATTGTACCTTTTAAATTACATTATAATATCATTTAATTGGTTGATCTAGCGAAAAAATGCCTTACACTAACAGAAACTAATTAATCACAAATCGAGTATAAAGTTCGTGGTAATGATCCTTTAAGGGAACTGTTAAGGCAAAAATTTCAAAATTTTCGATTTTTATATTTTAATGGGAAAATATAGCCTGAAATTCTAGCTTTCAGTACATACCTTACTTTTGCTGATCCGAGAAGAATTTAGAATATTATTTGAGTTTTTGTAAGTGTGCATATCAGAAATCGTCAGTTTTTCATTTTCTTAGTTTGCGTTTTTCTCTTCATGTGTATTTTAAGAATTTTAGAGTATTCGATTTGTTCCTTGCGATTCAAAAGTTGATGTATTTTTTTTAAATTTGGAGATATTGTTTACTATACTATTTTGAACACAATTGTGTATGGATTTTGGAATCTGGTATTTTTTTATTGTTTTACAGCAATTTTCGTAATGCTTCAATTTAAAAAGTTTAAATTTTTTTGCCGTTGTACCAAAGTTTTACTTTTAAATAATTAATCAATGAATCAAATTCAAAATCCATGCACAATTATGTCAATATATATTCGATTAGCTTATAAAAAGAAATTGAGACAGATTGCAAAAAGTTTGAATCGCAAGGAGCGTTTTTAAAATTACGGAAAAAATGCTAAATTTTTCAATAAAAATTTAATTACTTGAAAAAAAATCAATATAAATTTTTGAAATTTTGGGTTGCGTTTCATCTAATTGCAATTGAACTGCTCAAAAAATTTCATGGATTTTGGACAAAAATTGAGGAATTTTTATTTTTGACTTAACAGTCCCCTTCGCATTTTCATAAAAATCAACGTAGTTTAAAAAGTACTTTAAACATAATATATTGCTGTTAAATTCGAGAATATTTTAGAATAAAAAATACAAACTGATTATGTTCTTCAAATTTTCCAACGTATACTGATACCATAATCGACAATTCCTCCATTTTTTATTTTTTATTCAATCCTAAATGTTTCGAAAAGGCCATAAACACAAAAATGTCTGAAACAATTTGGCTTGAAACACAGCAGCGGAAACCAGTTTTACAAGTTTCTTGCAAATCGCGCAAACCGGTACAAGATATGGCCATTGTCTTCCAAACACACACCTACTATTTGGCAGTAAACCCTCGATAACCATTGAGTACAGAAGGCTGTTGTGACGTCACAGCTACAACATAGCGTTTTGATCGGACTCAGTTTATTGGGCATTTTCTTTTCTTAATATTTAAATAACTAATTTTTTTAAAGAACTTTTGTTTGAATATTTGGAAACAGAAAGAAATTCTTCAGAAATATAAACCAATTTCATTCGTTTTTAAAAAATGCGGAAATTGTCCATTTAAGTCATTAGATAAATTTATATTTCCTAATTTTTTTTCTTTTATTAATATTTAAATAACTAATTTTGTTAAAGTACTTTTATTTGAATATTTGGAAACAGAAAGATATTCTTCATAAATATAAACTAATTTCACACATTTAAAAAAAAAAAATGCGGTATAATTTAAGCCACTATATAAATACATCTTCTCTAATTACGATTTTGACTAAATAATAGTATTCTCTATAATTTTTCAAATACAATGTAAGTGTTTAAATCCATTCCTTTTTTACTAACTCAAATAATATTGGTATTTCTTTCAAAAAGTGAAATCTTTCCAAAACATTTTGTTTGACAAGATATTTCGATGTATGATTTTTTTTTATTTAAGGATCATCAGTTCTAGCACACTTATCCCGAACTAGTTTCCAAAAATAAGTAAAAACTACCTCTTTCATAAAATTGAGTTCTTCGTGAGGGGATAAGGCAGTAGTCGTAATCATCCATGATTTCAGAAGATTAAAGAAAAATAACTGGAACCCCTCTCAAGATTAATAAGCTTTTCGTGATATAAAAACTACTGCTACGCCTTCAAAAAGAATAAAAAGTTTGATGTAGGTTATAGATTTTTCTATGATTAGAAATGTAATTGCTCCTTAAGATTCTTTTGGGGAAGTACTGAAAGATCCTTTCAAGATTTGACGTGTAAGCTTGTTTTGGACTCAAGAGAGATTTTTAACCTTGTTTAGTTAATTTTTTATTTGTATTTCGGAAAACTCCTTACATTTTTCTCTTACAAATATACACTTGATTTTTTTTCTCTAAATTATGTTCAGAAGTCTTATGTTCTTAATTATGTTCTTGGAATTCATACTTTCATAAAATATTAGAAATCAGTTGAATCACAGAAAAATGATTCATTCATCTGATTGAAGGTTTTTAATTATACATAGCAATATATAATAAATAAAAAAGGTTTATATAAAAACAAACCACTTAAATCACGTGTGTTACTGTTTACTTAAGTATAAGGGTAGGGGGAGGGTATTGTAACATTACGTTCATTTTAGTTTTTGAACTCAGATAAACTTCTGTAATCTTAAGAAATAACTGAAAATTTTCATTATGAACGTTACAAATGAACTTTTAAAACTAACAGGAATTTAATTTTTAAAACACTTTTAAATTTTTGAGTTATATTATATGATTGCACATAAATTGCGCGATGATATTTTAAAAAATAACCCTTACAAATTATTTTCTTGACTCTTTTTAAAAGAAATTTAAAAGATTTTTAAACTTTTTCCCAAATACTGAACTTAAAAAAAAACTTTTATATTACTTAATACCAGGCAAAGATCAATTCATGTTTTGAAGCCAAATTCCCAATAATTATTGGTATTTACAATTATAGTAGAGGAGAGAAATACTATTAATACTAATTTCATATCTTATAAGGGGTTTACTGTAACCTTTGCCTCTGTTAGAAATTAAATGGTTGAAAGCAAGAGCACAAAATTATTCAATTCCTTTCTTAAATTACCAGCTTAAGCAAAACAACTTAATATATTCAGTCTTGTTTTATTTTCGTATTCGTATAACATTTTAAATTCCATACAATCGAATGCACTATCCAAGTAACGTTACACATTTATCGGAAAAACAATTTCTTCGGACAATCGAAAACATCTATCTTAGTATCGATCAACCAATCAACCTCAATCAAACCCAAAATTGTCGAATCGACCACTAATCTTCTTAGACGTATTTATGCCCAGTCCAAGACAAAGAACCATCTCTCAAAATAGCCGATTTTCTGTCTAATTCTGTGGTGTTGCCACAAATTTAATTAGAAATCTTCTCTGGTAACACTGCATTTCGCCAGGCGGCGCTGGTGACCTAAGACAACGTTTTCTTGTAATTAAATAGAATGTTCTTGGATGGTGGATTCTTGTCTGCGATCAGAACTAATGGTTAGGCTTTGGTAATGACCGCGATCATGTTTGCGAAATTGGGAAGTTTGTTACGTGGCGCTGTAATGGAGGTTTTATTATGTTATATGCTGGAATTGGTAGAAATGAATTTATGGATTGTTTTGAAATTGGTTTGCTCGTTATTTTAAACAAATTTCTTTTGAAAAGTGAATAAAATTGCATCGACTTGCTGGCTTGAGGTTATCAGATGCGCATTAAACTAATTTTATGGATTTTACATGTTTGATTTGGATTTGTACTTAGACAAACAAATTGACAGGCCCACATGTTCTTTGTTTTATTATTATAGATCAGGATATATTTAATTATTGTTTGCATTTTTATGAATAAATACACATATTTTAATTAATTTTTAATCTTTTAAGATACTAATAATTTAATTACATGCAAAATATACAACTAATGACGTGCATGTAAATATAAAACCGACAAACTATAATCCCATTATATTTATCCCCTTTTTCCCATTATATATTCTTACCCCCCTTTCGCCATTATATTTGTTTTTAAATCTTATCAGCGATTAAATCCAATCATCGAATTGAAGATTCAACATTCCTGATAAGACATTCATGTTTTTCAATAATCTTATTTAACATTTTACTCTTAATGTGTCGGCTAAAATTATGCCCATTTCTTAAATATGACAAAGTTGAAATAGCACAGTAAAATATAACTTATATATTAATGATAAAATATTTACTCTTTGTTCTTACGATATGTTGTCTGTATGCATGTAAAGTGTAACTCCCTTTGATAAAAGTTGAAAAATGAGGTAAGATCACATTCTTTAAATATTAACATACACTCTAAAATGGGGGATGATTATGATTTGTTCAGATGTTCACCTAAAATGACATGTCATGTGGATATATGATGTCTGGTTTGAATGTACATTTTCAATACATCCCACAGTTACTCTATATGATACAAATCAGACCATTATAGAAGTCAGTCCATTCCTTTAAAATGCATATACATAAACCAAGTTTTTACCCAACAAAAACCATACACATGGAAAACTAAACTTACATACATTGAAAGAAGATTCCACTCTACAGATCTGAATCCAACTAGGATCAGAAAAACACCAAGTCTCTTTTGAACTGGCGTTAAATATTGCTATATTGTGGTTGCTATTATTATCTATTACCACCATTGACGGTTATTTTCTATTTCAACAAAACCGCCTTTAAGCTTAACATTTTAAAGTTGGATCACATTGACTTAACATCTCCCAAAACAACTACACCTTGTAAAAAACACCAATTAAAATAGTCAGCCAGAAAATTATGAAATCTAACGGTTACCACCAAGCGGCCACGTTTAATTACATTGAAGTACTTTTACATAATGAACTAAATTGATATTATTATTGTCAAGAATCCCCATTGACAATCAGTACTTTACAGTCTAGAGTTGTTTCGAAAAAATATAATTTCATATGTTTGAGTTACTTTGAATCCTTGGCAATGGATTGAAAATTAATTTTATAAAAACTTTAGCCTGTCAAGTACTGATTGCCTATGTTGATATATATTTTATGATGCATTCATTAAGGCGATAGAATAGTGGTCAACAGGTACTTGGTTCAAACCCAACCGGGCAACTTTATGTACTAAAACTTTAGTTTAAAATTAAAGTATTTTTCTAACAATGTTGAAACACGAGTTTTCAGAGCTTTGGTCAGCATGCAATTTTCTTAAAAAATAAGTAAATGTCAAGTGTTTGTAATTATATACTGTTTTGATAGTTCAACTTGACGTATTAAAATAACTTCTTTATATTGATAAAAAGAATATCCAAAATCCATTGACCTATTTTAATCGGTCATTGCCTTGTCACCCAGGGAATATAGCCTTAATTAAGTACGCATTATTTCATTCAAAAATCGCTTCCTCTAGTGAAAATGAGAAGAACAATACAGTAATGGTAAAAATTCCTCGAATTGCTTTTGCTGTAGGTCTGGATAAAGTTTTGGTCACAAACAGAAGAAAAGCGAAGGAGAAGAACAAAATTGCTGTAGCTTCAGCGATTTTCAAAGATTTTTTTTTTTAAATTTTTTTTTACCATGTTCTCTTGTTTAATGTTAACAATTAAGCTGTTATTTTACATCTAATCACTCAGGCCAACACAATTTGTAAAAATAAGTGTCTCAGCTTTAATAGAAGATAGTCTGAGAGAGTTCGAAAACTGGTTTAAGCTCTGGTCAAAATAATATACACTTGCATATTCATCTGCAATGAAAGTCGGACTTGGTAATAGAACACTGGCTCGTTCCTAGATTAGGACGTTAGGTCTTTATTTTCCCTGATGGGTAGAAACCGAGAAAATCTTAATGCATCAACCCTATAGACACAACTGCTACGGAAACCTGATTCAAATTGAGAAAGAATCCTACTGCTGTCAGTCCCGTAACATCCACATTGCTATATTAAAATTGAGCTTATGGTAAGCTACGTCTCAGTCAATTGTTAAGTTAACTTGAAAATTAAATGTGCATGGGCATTGGCTGATAAAATGAGAACATTATATCTATATTTTTTTAAGGATTATTGTGATTGGTCAAAAGCAGGAAACAAATGATACCAAGCGATATAATCCCAGTTGAAATAACATATTACATACAGTGGCGGCTCGTGGGTATTAAAAGTGAGGGGGCCCAAATTAACAATTGCATGTCATGGGGGGGGGGGGGAACATGCAAATATCAAGACACATGAATTTCATGTAATTTTGTAAATGTTACTTAAATATATATGGGAAAACAAAACTACAAGATTATTAAACAGTTAAATTATCTAAGCATACTGATATCTGATAAAGTAAATATTTCAATAAAAGGAATTATTATTACAAAAACGACGCTACGTTTCGTTTGAGAATGGACGACGTCAGGAAAGGTAAAATGAATGCACTTGCACCTTTTGCTTTTGAAAATTAAAAATGAAGCGAAGAATTCCTAGGCAAAAAAGTAAAGTGCAGGCTTCAAATTATTCAATTGAACGTAAAATTACGGCATATCTATTTATAAATTGTTCCGTAAGAAATCCGATACTTATTCACGGTTGAAAATTCCTGGTTTGAAGCTTTAGCCGCTTTGCACTCTTTTGTATGCGATCTGCACCCCCTTGCCACTGTCACAAAAAAATAAGTGAAAGTATGAAAACCGATGTCACTCAATTTCTATTCTGTATTTAAGAAAAAGAAAACAAAGAGTTAGGAAAGAGTTATAAAATAAATAAAGTCAAAACCTTGGTTAAATATTCTGTAGAAATCACAGGGAGAAATTTTTCATCAAATATTACATGAATCATAGGAAAAAAAAAACAAGAAAAAAAATGCAGACAGCAACAATTTCACTTTTCGTAACTTTAGAGTAAATACTTAAATAAATAAATTTATTATGTTTTAAAATAATTTAAATAAATCATTTTAAAGACATCGGTATTGCTCCTAATATTCAAGTCAATAATATTTCATGAATCAATTCATGCCAAATAATTTTGGCTTAACAGTAGAACTAATGAAAAATGCCATTAACTTAGAATGGGCAATATTTATAAATTTGCAACCAAAGTCAAAGGTATTGTTATATTGACCAGTTCAACAGTTTTAATTTAAATTCATGAAAAAATGAATAATTACTTGATTTGAGGATGAATAATTACTTGAAAAATGCATTGCATATGCATCTCAAATTTGAGATGTCTACTTTCATTGAAACCAACCTGCAAAATATCCGATGGGCTCGATTCGACGACGTTTCACATGTGAATTGAATATATTGCCTTTGGTCAATGAGTTTTGACATAGCGATAGTTAAAAATAGGTGTTTTACCATGATTCTTGATATTTTGAAAAGAAGTTGAGCAAACATGGAACTCGCTTCAAATTTTAATATTTTATTTAATTCAGAATTTATTTTGAGAATTGGATCCTACCTGAGTTAAGAATAAACATCGTTTCTTCAATTTTAAGAATGCACAAATTTTATTTGACAATTTCAAATTGCTTGTATGATTTTGCTTTTTAAAGGGTGTAGGTTCATGACTCCGATTCTTTACTAAATGCTCATGAATTTTTTTTCTGGTAACAGTAACTAGGTTTGCTTTATCTACATTATACATATTATTTGGGATAGAGGGGGGGGGGGGAGAAAATTCTGTAACTGTGACGTTTATCTTTTAGCTTTAACACAGCATTATACGTTGGCTTAGTTCTAGTGGAGCCACTTATTTAGAGAAGAAAATTTTTTATTCTCTGTATAGAAATTCTTTCGTTGATGGCATCGGATTGTAAGTTACGTTAATAATTTAATAGGATATCAAATATTAATGTGAGACAAATCACTTCTTCCAATCATATGGACGACATTTAAATACTCAAACATTTTTCGGGAAAAAAGTAAATATCTAAATAAAAACAATTTGCAGAGAAAATCTTACTCTTACATTTTGAAAAACAAAGAGCGAAAATGAATGCAATGGATATATTGATTGTAGCCACTTTTTTCGCACCGTCAGACTAGAGGACCAACGTGCAATCGCCGTCTCTACAAAAAATGGCCATTCCTTTACAGAGAGGTCCACCCCAGAGCAGAGCGATCAGGGATGTTTTAGAAATTTTGTATTTATGCTTTGGCAAAACAGGATGTCACGTGAAAGTCGCCACCTTATACGCCCTATCGGTTTCAAATTCAAGGTCGTCCGAAGAAGGGGTCATTTTGTCCCCAGGAAAACTAGCATCTTTAAGAGAAGGATCGCTTTTTTACAGTAATGATTGTGATTGATTAAAATTTTTTCAAATTTTTTGCAAGAGCTCCCTGCTCCCTTCACAATAGTTAATGTCTAATGACAGAATAAATAAGTTTTAAGCTTTTTTTTTAAATATTAAAAAAATCCCACAACAAAACAATATTAACAAGCATACATGTAAGTGGGGCCAGGGTCCAAAAAAGTGAGGGGGCCCAGGCCCCCCCTGGCCCCCTGCACCAGCCGCCACTGATTACATAAGGTCTATATGACATCAATTTGGAAATATTATCCAGAGTATATTTTAGATACTGAATGCATTGTATATGTTGAGTGAAGATAGCTTGTTTGTTTGTTATTTGGTGGCGCAAAGGCAACACAAGGGCCCTTCTGCGCCAAATGAATATAGCATGATGGTGTTCTATCCAACGGAGAGTTCACTGCAACTGTTGGAATGCGGTGATTTATATAAAACAGGGCCATGTGGCCTGCTCACGAACTGCTAGCAGCTCGACGTGTGTGTCCACGCCCTCACCCGGAGAAAGCATTGAAATGGCTACATCACAGAATTCCTTCTGCACCGAAATGATTTAACAATCCCCTTTTATTTTTTTTTAGTTCTTTTTTTTACCTCAACCTGTTCCAGAGAGGTGGTTCTCTCACATATGTACGCGGAGGCAGGTTCTAGTTCACAAAGTCCTTCCTTTCTGCTCCCAGCTGGGAGTTCAACCAACCAACCATCCATGTGGCCTTACATTGATTTTCATTGTGCATGCGCTATGACCGTCTCTTTTTGTAACTTCCATATTTTGTATGTTTGTTACAATAAATGTGCAATCCAGAAAAAGGAATCTCCTTGTGTAGTTGTCTTGATTTGGAGTTGTTGTTCTTAAAGTTATTTCTATGAACCGTTGCGCAACAAGTTGACGCAACGGGTCCACAATACTAATTCAAGGATGTTCCCTACAGTATACGACTTAAAGTTAATTAAAGTTAATTAAAAATGAAACATTTGTATCTTCTTGATACAGAAAGTTCTTTCTATTTCTTAAAGTCAGTGCTTTTACCCTTAAATTCCTTGAAAGAAAAAAGTTTGAAGCTTGTTATATAAACTGAAACGTCTACATGCCGAAAACAATCATACTATACAAAATTAAAAATTATTTATTTCGTTTTGTTTCGTTACTTAAACTGTATGAAAAATATAGGCGTAAGTAGTTTGTAGTTTGTTAGATCTCTAGGGAAAATAAATATATTCGTATTAGTTTCTGTTGGAGAATTTTTAAAGTACAGCATACAGAAAACAATTCTTATAGAAAGCGTATTTTATAAATTCTAAAAGCACTACATAGCAAGTGAATAAATTGTTATTCAGCTATTTTTCTTAAAAAAAAAAAAAAAAAAAAATTGCTGGAAGTAAATTCTTCTTCATTTTGTAGCGAACATTCAAAGAAACAAATCAGACAGGAAGTATTTTTTTTTTATTTTTTTTTTATTATCTTTAGTAAAATTCATTTGAAATTGATCGCTCTTCTTTTTAAATCACTTTTACTAAGTAAAATTCCTCAGTATTTTTAAAATGTGTGGTTGCTATGGATTGTATTTTTTTCCAAGTAATGATTTCACTTGTAGGCCTGAATACTTAAAATGAGTCAGTAAAGTGGTAATGTTAGATTGAATTTTAGATAACTACAAAATAAGAAAATTGTTTAGTAAACAGGAAATTGTTGTAATTGATATTGGTGTAAGTATAGTCTGAAAAAAAAAAAATCCAAACGTTGGTTATATATTGGATTCTAATTGATGAAATAAAAAAAAATAAAAAATACTGTTGCATTTTGTGGAAGGTTTTAATAACTGCACATAGTTTGATTCGTTTTAAGGATAATCAACTACATATTTAAATAAATCCAAACTTTAATAAAATTATTGTCATCTCTATAATATTATGCCATACTTAGATTTAGCATTAAAATAAACGTTGAAATAGTAAATTTCATAATTTTCTAATAATAATGACGAGAAAATGGCAGATTAACTTTAAAAAGAAAAATAGTTTTGATAACAACATGCAAAAAATTAAACTTTTTTTAGTTTGATTCGCACACTCAATGACTTGTATTTGAGCACAATAACGGGTAATCAGGCCGAGACCTACACCTTAAAGGGGATTTTGAGCTACAATGAGCATCCATGCCTAACCCGGGATTCGAACCTGGGATCTTTGATATTCGAGGTGGGAATACATTTTTTTAAATCAGAAATCGGATTAAAGTAGCCCTTTATTAATATCATCACCATTCGCATTGTCTCATTATCATTAACAATTCAGGGCTAAAAATAGCTATTTACTACAAATAAATAACTATTTTTTGCCATAAGTTGTTAAATAATGAACATATTTTGGTAATGTTTATTTCAAACAGCCTATCTATTTAATATACAACACGTATTCTTGTGAGAGTTACTTTTCCGAAACTACTAGATCGATTTTTAAGATCAAGGTGTTTACTAAAAGGGCTTCAACTACAGGTGAGCTAAAACGCTCCTAAAGGTCAAAAAATATTTTATTATTTGGAATAATTACAATGTTTTTAAATAAAAGTATTTTTCGATAAACATAAGTGACAATATTTAACAGGATATGTGTTGCTTACGATATTCAGAACCTATATTTTTCGTTGTTAATAGCTGCTTATTTGATTGATTTAAATTAAGTTTTGTGCTTGGTGGGTTCACCTGCTCTTTTTTTTAGAAACTTTATATAAAACCGAAACTTAGGCACTGTTTATACTTGCTATCACACTGTGTATTGAGTGAGCATTGAAATTAGAGGTCGGAAATATCGATTAAAATAAATATCGATACCATATCGTTGCATAGAAAAAAATATCGATAAAATATCGATACATGTTTTTTTTTATTTGATTTTCAATTTTGCCAGAAACAAAGTTTTTCTGGGCGAATTTCTACTTTTCGTGAATGTTTTCTTGTAAGGTGATTACTTTTTCAACTGAAATGGATCAATTACAAAAAAAAAAAAAAAATCTATTTTCGCTTAATTGGTGCAGTGATTTTAAGAAAAATTTGGATAAATTTCAATAGCTTTTAAGTGTATGGCAAAATATTGAATATTGGTGCCATTTTTACTGTCTCTTAGCCAAGTTCGAACTTTAGTTTTAAAGTTTTTGAAAAGGGAATAAAGAAAATAGAAAAAACACATAGAACTACAAAACGATCATCAAAAAACTAAAAATGTTTGAAAATATCGATATATCGGTGACTTTTATCGATATTTTTAATATCGATATTTTTCTAGAAATATCGATACAAATATCGTCGTATCAATATATCGCCGATCTCTAATTGAAATGTTTGAAATAATATTTGATATTTTCCAATCAAACATTTTTGCCCTACAAAAAATGCCGCCAAATACTACTAAGGTGCTGGCTGAATAGCAAAGAACAGTATCTGTGGATCTACATAACACCATTTCAAAATTCATTTTTAAATATTATTAACTTTCTGTTTATTTAGTATGTTTTTTAAGATTTAACCGTATAATTTCAGAATATGATGACATTTAATAAACAATAGTTTGTCCTACTATTATCTATTTCAGTTTTAAAATGTCCGTTATTTATACTTTATATTTCACTGTGTATTGAGTGAGAATTGAAATAATATTTGATGTTTTCCAATCAAACATTTTCGCCATACAAAAAAAAAAAAAAAAAAATCACCAAATGCTGCTAAGGTGTCGGCTAAATGGCTAAGTACAGTAACTGTGAGTCTACATAACAACACTTACAAAATTCCTATTTTAATATTATTAACTGCCTGTTTATTTTGCATGCTTTGCAAGATTTATCCGTATGATTTCAAAATATGATCACCTTAAAAAAAAATATTGTTTTTTCTACTATTATTCTATTTCAATGTGATAATGTCCGTTATTTATACTTACAATACCACTATGTATTGAGTGATAATTGAAAGTTTTTATAATGATGTTATGGTATTTTCCCATTGGTTATTTTTTTTCTATAACAAAATTGCCACCAAGTGGTACTAAGGTGCTCGACTAAAATGGCTAAACTTTGACAGGATTTCAAAAGTTGACTGAAATACAAGTACATTAGAATGTGGGGGGCGGGGCGAGCAGGGAGAGGGAACCCCTGGTAGTTTGTTGAAGGACAAGCACAAATAGCATGTAACTTTTGCATCAAATAGCTTTTTGCTTATTAATTAATACAACAAATTTTAAAAACATATTTTATTTTGTTAGATTCACCTTAGTCATAAAGTTCGTGTTTGGAAGGATTCTTTACAAGTTAGGTCACAAGTTTAGGTTAGGTTCAAAAATTGAGCTGATAATTCTTTTAAGTAAATATTTCATGATTACATGACACATTAAATTTCATACATAGTTGATATGAGTCCACGTGACGTTTGAATATCAAAATGTTAACATAAAAGTAAATGTGCAACATTTCCATTTGTTATAGAATTAGATATCCTTCATTATTACCGTATTTTAGTTTTACAAAAATCAACCATAATGAATGCTTAAGAGCAAATACTACTTACACAATCTTTTCAAAGCAGCCTCGCTTTCAAATAAACGGCAATAAACACACCTTTTCCAAGTTCCTTTGTAGGATATTCAACAGAAATAAAAACCAAACTCAGAAACAGATTGCAATCATGACTTTTAAAAGCATCCCTAAAATAATTTGAAACATTGATAGGCATTTCTCCAAGGCCCCACTAAAACTTTATCATAACTAGAATATGAGGGGAGCAATGTTTACTGTCTGTTGTAAATGAAATTTTATTTAAAAGAGATTTTTGTCTGTTTCATAACATTCACCTCCACAACATTAGTTTCGGAAATGTCGTCGTTGTGTCAATTGCCCAGAGTGAATTTTTTGAGTAAATATGTTTGTCGTTTGCGTGTTTATGGCCCCGTGTGATTATTCATTTTATGTGATTTTATTTTTGTTAGTATGATTTTGTTAATTTCAGCTTTCTCACTAAGATCATACATGGATGCTTTTTATTAATCGATGTGCAAGATGTTCCAAAATGGACTGATGGTCAAAATGAAAAATTAGCTAAAAACTAGGGGTCTGGAACATACCACAGTTTCCAATTACACTACAATAGTAGTTATTATATTAAAATTTTATATCGTGTTATTTTCCATTTTCATATTGTTACGAATTTTTGTATATTTGTAAATATTTCGTAGTGTTAATTTTGTAAATAGTAAAATTTATGTACATTTCGCATAAGGCAATGCAATAGTTTGTTTCCCTGCAATGAGTCTCTTGATGCTTAAAAACGAGTTTTACAGAGGTAACGCTGGGAAGCGAGTTTTATAAGGAGCAGGGCATTTAACATTATGGTAATGGCAACCTCGCCAAATTGGCGAGATTGAGCCAAGTTGGCGACGGTTTGGTGACTAATTTTTGTCGCCGAACTTGGCGACCATTTGGCGACATTTTCGGTCCCCTTGTACATGTATAGGATTTTTCGACTACTATCTGGAAAGTTTTCCAAATGCCTATCTCTAGAAGATTCACATTTGTTCGTCTCCCTTATAAAAGCTCAGGGGAGCTGGTGATAGAGTTGAGGGATTTTGAGCCACTGAAGTAGTTGACTTAGTTGAGTCAGTGAGTTGACTGGAATTACTGTATTGAGATACTAAGTCTCAGTGAGCATTCAGAGAGTTCCGAAAGCGAACTGTATTGCATTGTCTTTTGCAGTGATTTTAGCAGTTGTGTAGTCGAGTTTTTAACTGCTTTTTTTGTGCTCTATTGTTGTGAAAAGAGCTGTATTGTGTCTACTGGAACGAGAAGTTCCGGAGTTGTAAAGGAATCTATGAAGAGTGATATTGGAATAAATATCTGCAAGTTTTGATCTGCTTTGGCTTCAAATCTTTCGAACCCATCCACTCAACAATATTTTCACTCTTTTAAATAAAAATGAGCCCCTCGGCGATATTTTTGTGAATAATTTTTTCATGGGAAAAAATTATTGCCAAATCTTTCGGTTGTGACTAGCCTAAGAAAGCACGCTTACATAGTTTATTTTTAAAATTTAAGTTCTGCTCACCTTAAAATTTTACGCTGCTTGAGGTTGGCGCCTGTCTTAATCCCTAACCTTAATCCCCCACACAATCAAAACTTTCCTAAATGCATATATTAACCAAACAAAAGCTTACCACAATCACTTCAGTTTCTTGCAATTACATTTTTTTTAATAAAGATTCAAATACGAGCGTTTGAGCACACTTTCTCTCTACTATATTGAAAATTACATCTGCGTGAATATGAAAATATACACTACTTTGTATTTCCTACCCAACCAAATGAAATCACATCTCCTCCAATATTCGTGAAAACAGCCATACATTAGTTTAGAAGCAAAAATTGTTAAAATTAATATGACGGGTGCCAACTTCAAGCAGCGCACATTTTTATGGGAGTGGAACTTAAATTTTAAAAGTAAACTAAGTAAGCATACATTCTTAAGTGATTCACAACTGAGAGCTGTAATCAGAGGTTGGCCTTTTTCATATAACTCTGTTTGTAATTGAAAATTTTCATCCTGTTTTTGATTCAATTTATTGCAAGAAATTTTTTTATGTTTTCTGAGGTTGACGTTTCTTTTTTTACTTTTCAAAAGTTTTCTTTTTGTTATGGTTTTAACATTATGTATGTCAAAATTCCAATTAAAAAATTATAACTACTTGTGTTGAATATTTCAAAGGCCTACGTCTATTGGCTTTTTAAAAAAATACATGTAATTAAAAATAATAATAATAATAATTTATTTTTGTAAATTCTCTTTGCTAAAAGCCTAATTATAAGGTCAAAACTACTTACATTAAAATTTCCGTGCTACATGCCTATTTTAAATAGCTTTCTGTCGAGGGCCAGGCATACATACTTTTTTTTTATTATTACTCTTATTATTAAAGGTTAAACACATCGTTGATTTACATAAAATTAAAACTCAATTGTCTAAAATTCCAGGAATTAACAATATGCTTTCAAATTATTCATATCTTTATTTTAATAAGTGGTTACTAAATCGATACAAAGTTGAACTCAATTAAAAGGAATGAATATCCTTTTTTTTTAATTAGTTATTTTCTTGCATCTGTCACCAAGACCGGAGAGTCAAAGCCAAGAATAATTACATCTAAGATTTTGAATAAGCTTTCATTCGAATTATAAACATAAAATATAATATCAGCCTAAGAATAACATGAATATCAAACTGTCGAATATGATTCCCTTTTTGCCTTTTTTTTTAATAATTCGAAAATTTGTAAAAAGGAATTCGGTTGATTTTGTGATTGTGCTACTCAAATGCAAACTGCATAAAACTTGTTTTGCTTGATGAATATTTTGAAATGACTTGTAGTAAGCACGAAACTGTTTTTATTATGATTTCATCATGAATCACTCCGAGTCTTTTTTCAAACATTGCAATTTCGTCAAAATACAATTTTGAACATCTATCCGGTATCTACAGGCAAATATTGGTACAGAAATTTGCAAACTTCAAATTTTTTTGAATTTACATATATGGAATATTTGGAACGTGTTTGTTTTTAAGGAAACACGTAATACTAAAAATAAGTTTTCAAATGAATATAATTATATTATAAACACAACCACTTATTTTTTTAAACTTTTTTTGTATACAAGTTAATCGTTGTCTAGTCTTTTATTAAGTTTCAACAGCAAATTTATAAGAGCATTTTATCTTAAAATGGACAATGAATGCACAAAAGCGCAAAAATGTTTTGTAAATTTTTACGCAAATAGCTACCTCGCTTTACAGCTTTTGAGTTTCGCTAAACTAATTTCGCTTGGCTAGCATAATTAATAGCAGCTGCTCAGTCATAAGCTAGCTTCTCTTGCTAAAAGGTAAATTTCCATTATTAGTAATTTCCTTCACAATTGAGAAAAAACAATTCCCCCTTAACAAAATAACACACCCCCTCAGCTTCCAAAATTCTAAGAAATATTTTAACATTCCATTTCTTAGAAGCAAAATTAGAAGACTAGAACAGCTTATATATAGATTTCAGAATCTACTTCTACTATAAGTCGCTTTGTGAAAAACTTTCAAAATGAAAAAAAAAAAAAAAATAATAATAATAATAATAATAAAATATCAAAACCACTAATTAAGGGCTGTGTCTACTTTGGATGTATGAAAAAAAAAATGCTATTTTATAATTTTTTAAAGAATACTCTTATGGTTATTGACATAAAACTTGTTAGGCTTAACAAAAATATTCGTAAATTACAAACATGAAAATACCAGGTAAACAGGAGTCCTCATAATGTAGGTAGGTGTTGAAAAAATCTGAACAATGGCACACCTGAAACAAAAAAAATTTAATGGTTTGAGGCTTAATGTGACAGTGGCTATATCCCTTACCTATAATATTAATTTATTTTAAAAAAAAAAAGTTTTTTTTTCGGATGTATTTTGCCAAAAAAAAAAAAAAAAAAAATAGAAAAAATTAAAATTTGGCAATAATTCTTGTAAGGTATATAGCGATAAGTGTAAAGAATTTGTGGTTAAAATTTCGTAAGGATCAGTTCAGTAGTTTCTGAGATTTTTTCAATATCGCACACCTACCGACTTTTTGAGGACTTCTTTTTACCAGGCATTTTCACACTAAAAAAGTGGTTAAAATCAATATATATATATATATTGATTATATATATTGATTATATATATATATATTTTTTTTTTTTTTTTTTTTTTTTTGTAATTTACGAACGTTATTGTTCAGCCTAACAAGTTTAATATCAATAAACATAACAGTATTCTTAAAAATAAATTAATAGAAAAAGCGTTTTTTTTCCATCTATCCAAAGTTGACAGAGCCCTTAACAAAATAATATTCTGCTTGTCAAACGTACAATTAGAAGAGCCAAAACTGCTGATGCTTAAAATTTCAGAGTGCAACTTATATTAACTAAAAAAAAAAAAAAAAAAAAAAAAAAAAAAAAAAAAGAAACATTTTAAGGTTATGTTTATCAAAAGTAAATTTATAAGGTCAAAACTACTTATGTTGAAAATTTCAGAGTTCTTCGCCTATTAAATCTCACTTAATAAAAATACTTTGAAATTAAAAACGACATTTTTCTCAAAATGATAAGGCTAAAACTAGCAACATTGAAAATTTCAGAGCTCAATGCCTATTAGAAGTTACTTCCTATAAAGCCACTAAGACAGAACCACAGATAGATTCAAGGACTGTTTTATCATTATTGGTTGCATGATCTAGTCCCAAATGATTCAGTAAAAATAAGTAAAAAGAAGGAAAATATTTACTAAATTTAACAAAAGTACATTTATTTTATTATTTTATAATTTTATATCTACCTAGAAATTATGGAATATATTAAGAAAATAATGTAGATGAGCTACATGTAGAAAATTTCAAGTCAACGAGTTGTAATTACAACGTATTTTTTCCTTCTTTTTACTTATTTGTGAAAAATCATTTGGGACTAGATCATGCAACCAATAATGATAAAACAGTCTTCAAGTCTACCTATTGTTCTGCCTTTGTGGCTTTATAGGAATTCTAACTCATCTAATTGTACGTTTGTCAATTAGAACATTATATTGTTAATTGTTTCAATAATTTTTTTCATTTTGAGAGTTTTTTCCACAAAACGACTTATAATAAAAGTAGATTCCGAAATTTTAGATATAAGCTGTTCTGGTCTTCTAACTTTGGTTCTAAAAAATTGAATGTTAAAATATTTCATAGAATTTTGGGAGGTGAAGGGGTGTATTATTTTGTTAACGGAGAATTTTTTTTTCTCAATTGTGAAGGATGATTATTAATAATGGAAATTGACCTTTTAGTGAGAAAAACTAGCTTCTGCGCAGCTGTGATTAATTCTGCTAGCCAAACGAGATTAGGTTTGCTTTGGCTGTTTTCAGATTATCTGGCGCCGTCACCAACACGAGGGCTATAATTCACTTAAACATTCACCATTAGACAAGCTAACATACATTTACAAACACCCATGCCTAACACGGAACTCGAACCCGCAACCTCGCGGTCTAGAAGCTAGGGCGCTAACCACTATACCGTTTGGTCGGCAGATTAGGTTTGCGAAGCTCAAAAGCTGTAACGCGAGGCAGCTACTTACGCAAAAATTTACGAAACTTCTTTGCTCCATTATGCATTGATTATCCCTTTAATGATTTCAATGCTCTTATAAATTTAGCGTGAAAACTTAATACTTGACAATATTAGGCAATGATTAACTTATATTCAACAAAAAATTTAGAAAAAAAGTGGTTGTGTTTATAATATAATTATATTCATTTGAAAACTTATTATCAGAATTGCGTGTTTCCTTAAAAACAAACATGTTCCAAATATTCCATATATGTAAATTCAACAAAATTGTGAAGTTTGCAAATTTCTGTACCAATGTTTGCCTGTAGATACCGGATGGATGTTCAAAATTGTATATTGACAAAATTAAATATATAAAATTAAAAATATAAAAGTATATATATATATATATATATATATATATATATATATATATATATATATATATATATATATATATATATATATATATATATATATATATATATATATATATATATATATATATATATATATATATATAAAATCTGTCGTGGAACCACAAGTACTAAGTATTCCAAAAATTTCTTCAAGCAAAACAAGTTTTATGGAGTTTGCATTTGAGTAGCACAATCACAAAATCAACAAAATTCCTTTTTACAAATTTTTGAATTGTTAAAAAAAAAGGGCAAAAAGGGAATAACATTAGGCAGTTTGATATTCATGATATTTTTATACTGATATTGTATTTTATGTTTATAATTCAAGTGGAAGCTTATTCAAAATCTTAGATGTAGTTATTCTTGTCTTTGACTTTTCGGTCTTGGCGACAGATGCAAGAAAATAACTAATTAAAAAAAAGAATATCCATTATTTTTATTGAGTTCAACTTTGTTTCTAGTGGTTAGATTGCTAGCTTCTAGACTGCGAGGTTGCGGGATCGAATCCCGTGTTAGGCATGGGTGTTTGTAAATGTATGTTGGCATGTCTGATGACGAATGTTTCGGCGCATTGTAGCCCTCGTGTTGCTGACAGCACCAGATAATCTGAAAACAACCAACCAACCAATCAACTTTGCTTCTATTTAGTAATCACTTATTAAAATAAAGATATGAATAATTTCAAACCATATTATTAATTCCTGGAATTTTAGAAAGTAAAATTTTAATAATAAAAAAAAGGGCTGAACGCCTGTCCCTCGACATAAAGCTACTTAAAATAGGCATGAAGCACTGAAATTATAATATAAGTAGTTTTGGCCTTCTAATTAGACATTTGACAACATAATTTAAAAATTTAAATTATTATTATTATTTTTTTTTTCAATTAAACACATTTTTTTTTTTTTTTCAGAAATTCAATATACGTAAGGCTTCAAAATGTTTAACACAAGTAGTTATAGCTTTCAAATTGAAGTTTTTACGTACATAATGTTAAAATTATAGCCCCCTCCCCAAAAAAAAAACAAAAAACTTTTGAAAAGTAAAAGAAAAGCCATCAAAATTGAAAACATTAAAAACTTTCTTGAAATAAAAAAATCATAAACAGGATGACCCGACCAAACAGTATAGTGGTCTGCGTGCTAGCTTCTAGACAGCGAGGCTGCGGGCTCGAGTCCCGTGTAAGGCATGGGTGTTTGTAATTGTATGTTGGCTTGTCAAATGACGAATGTTTTGGTGCATTATAGCCCTCGTGTTGCTGATGGTGCCAGATAATCTAAAAACAACCATAAACATGATGAACAGTTTCAGCTACAAACCCAGAGGTATCAAAAAGGGCCAATCTCTAATTACAGCTCTCAGTTGTGAATCACTTAAGAATAGCGACGGTTTACACTCGAAAAAACTAAAAAAATGATACAAAATTGTTTGAAACGAATATATATTTACATTATTTGCAATTATAATTAAAACATACATTTTTTTCAAAGAGGATTTAAATTTCAAAAAGCAATATTTTTTTTTATACATTTTAGGGTACAATTTCCCCTAAATATTTTCTAGAATAAAAATCTAAATAATGACATAAATACACAGATTAGAAAAACAAGTACAGAAAACCCGTAATGCCAGAATTGCGTACTCACTAAAAGGAAATTACAATAACATTACCTTCTGTTCTATGTTGAAAATATTTAGTTAAAGAAACATGTTCAAACTTTTATCTTTAGTAAATAAAATTTTCCTAAGTACATCATTTTCTAAGGGATGTTACACGCTTGGAATGTTTTATAATATTTGACTCTTGAAATTAGCTGATATTGAAATAGCTAACTTTCTCTATTTTTGATTTGTTGACATTAGTACCCAATTTCGAAATTGTGGATGTATTGGAAGTTGGGAAAATAATGATGAATCAGTGAAATATTGAGTGAATCAAGTCAGTAGGTGAGGGCTTTACCTTTTATAGCATTGAATAATCATTTGATCATACAACAAATTAAATTTTATTCATTTTAAATGTACATGTTTAGGTTACAAGTCAAGTGAAGGTTACAAGTCAAGTGAGGCAAATCCACAGTAAGGAAGATTGAACTTTTTCCTGATCAAGAGGCCGACCAAACGGTATAGTGGTTAGCGTGCTGGCTTCTAGACTGCGAGGTTGCGGGTTCGAGTCCCGTGTTAGGCATGGGTGTTTGTAAATGTATGTTGGCTTGTCTAATGACGAATGTTTCGGCGCATTATAGCCCTCGTGTTGCTGACGGCGCCAGATAATCTGAATACAACCAACCAACCTGATCAAGAATTCAAGTCAAGTGAAGGTGTATATTGAATCGAATTTACATCAAGGAATATTTTTAAACCAATTCACAGGCACATTTTAATAAATATTTTGTCTACATTAAATTAATGTGTTTGTTATATTCATTATTTTTCAACATATGATTTTGGAGCCTTTACAACTTCTAATATAAATATAGTTCATCAGTTCGTTTCAATTGCATTGGTCTCAAAACTGTTAATTCAAACTCGTCTCAGCCGACCAAATGGTATAGTGGTTAGCAAGCTAGCTTCTAGACCGCGAGGTTGCGGTTTCGAGTCCCGTGTTAGGAATGGATGTTTGAAATTGTATGTTGGCTTGTCTAATGACGAATGTTTCGGCACATTATAGCCCTGGTGTTTGCTGACAGCACCAGATAATCTGAAAACAACCAATAAAACTCGTCTCAAGATTGAGAAATAATACAACATTGGTTTAAATTGATAACTGGAGCACCACTGGCCATCGTGCAGCGAGGACAATAAAAATTAAAAGTGCGGAGTTGAAAAATGTAACTAGGTAGGGAAGGAAAATAAAAATTAAAAATTGGTAATTTTATAATAATTTTTACTACAGAAGAGACTATTAATATACTTACTTTTGAATTTAAATAACTACATTTAAAGATTTCGCTAGCATTGTAAAAAAATAATTTTAACTTGAGGTCAGGGGAAAATATAATTAATGTAAACAATTTTGACACAGACTTGTACAAAATATATTAAAATAGTAGTAAAGTGCATAGTTACTACATAAGTCACTTATTTCCATGCTAATATTATATAGAGAATATACAAAGGTACGTATAATAGATAGATAATATACATTCCTGTTATCTAGTTTACAAAAATATATATTCTACAACTCTGACATTGTATTAAAATGTAAAAATAAAACTAAGACCGTTTATGAAAAATGTAATTTTTAAGAAACTTGCTCGCGTAAACACACATTAAGTTTCAAAGAAGTTTTTTAAGTTTTCTCTGGTTCTGAAATATCAGAGAAATCTTGTCACAAACATAAGAAACTACATTCTGTTCATACAGTTCCCATCTAGAAAATATAAGAATATTGCAGGAATGCACTTAAAACAGATAGGGATACTCAGGATATACTTTTCTTTCACTGATAGTATTGGATAGTTTTAGAAGAAATCTTGTGTACCTCTTTAAGTCTGGGATGAGTGTAAGTTAATATAAACATTAAATAAAGGCTTAGAAAATGACGTACTTGGGAAAATGTTATTTACTAAAGGTAAAAGTTTGGACATGTTTCTTGAACTAAATTTATCCAACATAGAACAGAAGGTAATGTTATTGTAATTTCCTTTTAGTAAGTACATGATTCTGGCATTACGGGTTTTATTTACTTGTTTTTCTAATCCGTGTATTTATATCAATATTTAGATTTTTATTCTATGAAATACCAAAGGGAGTTTGTACCCTAAATTTTATTAAAAAATATTGTTTTATGAAATTTAAGTTCTATCTGAACAAAACTGAACGAAACATATTTAATAAAATGTATTTTTTAATCATAATTGTAAATTCTCAAAAGAAAAAAAATATATGTAATTTTTTTTTTTTTTCAAACAATTTGGGGTTTAATTTTTAGTTTTTTTCGAGTGTAAACACATATGTTAGCTCAACATGCATACACATTTCAAGTTAATTGAAAAGGAAAAAAAAATCTTAATCATGCGAATCAATGTAAAAAATATGAAACTAAGAATTCTTTTTTAAGTACAGATTTCTTGATTGGTAACATTTTAAATTTTTAATACTTAGTCGATCTGTATGAGTTCACATGACGTTTGAATATCAAAATGTCAACAAAAAAGTAAATGTGCAACATTTCCAATTGATACAGAATTAGATATCCTTTATTATTACCGCATTTTATTTAAAAAAAAATCAATCATGATGAATGCTTAAGAGCAAATACAATAATGTATTACTTTCACAATCTTTTCAAATCAGTCACGCTTTCAAATAAATGGCAATAAACACACCTTTTCCAAGTTCCGTTGTTGGATATTCCCCAGAAATAAAAATAAAACTCAGAAACAGATTGCAATCAGGACTTTTAAAGGCACCACTAAAATAATTTGAAACATTGATAGGCATTTCTCAAAGGCCCCACTAAAGCTTTATCATAACTAGAATATGAGGGAAGCAATGTTTACTGTCTGTTGTAAATGAAATGTTATTTAAAAGAGATTTTTATCTGTTTCTTCCCATTCACGTTCACGACATTACTTTAGGAAATGTCGTCGTTGTGTCAATTGCTCTGTGTGGATGTTTTGGATAAATATGTTTGTCGTTTGCATGTTCATGGCCTAGTTTAATTATTCATTTTATGTGATTTTGGTTTTCTTAGTATGACTTTGTTTATAAATTTCAGCTTGATTACTTAGACCATATATGGATGCTTTTTATTAATCGATATAAAAGATGTTCCGAAATGGACTGATGGTCAAAAATAAAAAATAAAAGAAATAGCTAAAGACTACGGGTGTGGAACATCGCACAATTTCCAATAACACTATTATAGTGGTCATTGCATACAAATTGGATATGGTGTTATTTACTATTTTCATATTTTCACTCATTTAAATAAAAATGACAGATTCGGCGAGATTTTAAGCAATCTTTTTATGATGGGAAAGAAAACTCACCAAAATTGCGAAATTGTCGATCTTATTCAATAGACATTAAGTTGCCATTTCTTGTACGTGGAACAGATGGTTACCACCGTTGATGGGTGTTGCTTAAGGGCCGAAAGCTGTCTTAAAAACGCTCGTTTTTTGCACTTTTTGCGCTTTTATCACATTTCTACAAAAATTCTGGAGATAGGGGCGATTGGAATACCTTAAGAAATGTTAGAACACATGGCTGTAACGATTTTTAATCATAATCATTAAAGCCGATTTTTTTAGAGATTGCAGGAAAAAAATGATTTTTTTAAAGTATTTTTCATGAATTTAGCCTTATACTTAGACACGATTTGGACGAAAACCTTAAAGTTATGTCCCACGGCCAACACTAACCCGCACCTTAAATTTAGACACCCTGGGTCAATTTGTTTAGGAGCTATACCGACAATGTACAAACAAGCAGACATTTTTTCTATACCACTTTTTGAAAAAGTTTGGAATAGTGTGTTCCAAAACGTGGAGGGAAAAAATAAATCGATTTTATTTTGCCCTAATGCTATAGTTTCATTAACCTATGTAAACATATCGGTATTCGAAAGAAAAAAAAATAAAATAAAGAACCTGACAGAAAAGTACCATTTGCTCCATTCTATTTGGCAAACTCTAGAATTTAATTTCAACAATTTTCAAAAATAGATACAAAATGTGCCAACATTTGGCACTGTTAAGTGAAAGTTATTTAAGGATTAAATAAAAATTTTCTTAACATGATGTATAAACTTAAAATCTGGAACGACTGGAAACTACAAATCCTTGTTTTCAAATTAATCGGGCCGTAACCCGAAACGTGCACATAAAATAAGGGCTTGAAATCGAATTGATTAGATTTATCCCAACTATCAAAACAAAACATGCATTTCAGAAATAGTATTTAAATTTCTGATTGCCCAAAGAACAACTGAAGATTTTGTTACTGTTGCCCTTATAAAAATCTGGTTCCCTTGGTGAACCAGGCAACAGCAATTTTTTACCCCACGTTACAAATAGTTTTGATCATAAAAACCAAATGGAATAGTCGAAGAAAATAGATGATACAATTTTATCAAAGACGAATAAAAAAAACATTTTATAATTTTGCTGGAAAGATCGCATTCATGGATTCTTTCTCTTCAAATATTGAGCTATCGACAATTTGTTTAAAATTATATATATTTTATTTAGTACTCAATTTTTCTAATAAGAAGTATTTAAATAAGTTTTGTTTCACATCGCAAAAGAAATAAAAATATTTATTTATTTTTATAAATACAGATTAACTAATACAAACACATACTGGGTACTGCAACTTAAAAAAATACTGATTTTAAAGTTGAATTTATATTATGATCAAGTGATTTATTAACGCTCTAAAAGGTAAAGCCTTCACCTACTAAATTTATTCACTCAATATTTCACTTATTCATCATTATTTTCCAACTTCGAATAAAGCCACAATTTTGGAAATTTGGTATAAATGTCGACAAATCAAACATAGAAAAAGTAAGCTATTTCAATATCAACTAAAATTAAGAGTAAAATATTATTAGACATTCCAAACGTTTAACATCCCTATAAGTAACTTCCAATACAGTCCCAGCTCTGATATATAATATTGTTACACAAATTGTCTGTATATAGTGTAAATAGTGACGTATTATTTTAAAATTCTATTGTAATTTATTTGTATCTTATTTTATTTTTTATTAACAGCGATAATACAGGTAAGGAAAAGGTGGCAACACCTAAAGCAATCGAGAAATTTCGAAACGTTTCTTTTCCGATAAATTGGCTGGAAATTTCGCGAATATTCTCTCGCGCCAAGTATTTTAAGACCGGAGATAGGGAAAGTTTTCAGATTGACTTTGGACTTCGATGTGAGCTGATCGCTTTGTTTACTGGAGAGAGCTTGTATAATCGCTGTATTCGAAGTTGTTCGTACTGAAGCTTGTGTTGAAGCTTGAGATTGATTATACTGTTGTCTTTGGATAAATTTTGTGCCTGTGAAGAGTGAATAAATGTAGTTTTTATCTTAAAAACTGTGCCATCATTGCCTCAGCGGAAAAATTCATAACAGTATACATATTTAAATAATCAATTGTAAAAAAGATAAGCTGTTCCCATCTTGTGATAAACAACATTTGTCTTTTGTTTTTTCCCCATAGAAAAATTTAACAAATGGGATTTTTAACCACACTTTATAGGAAATGAAATATGTATATTTTCAAAAAATATTTCTAAAATATTCTTGTTCGTTAAACAAAAATCATTAATACAATAAAAAAATGCAATTTGCAACAAAAATGTATAAGTTATTTTCTCGGAATCAATTATCAATTAGTTAACTTTGAAATCAATCCTGTAAATAATATGCTAACCGTAAAGGTTCCACGAATTCTTTCGAAAAATCCTTTTTAAAACAAGTTTCTTTAAGTATTTGAGCATTTTTCACTTTTATTTATCTTTAGATTTCTTTTTTTACAGAATTCTTTAAGAACATATTTGTTAGGTTGAGGATTAACTCTTCCTGAAACCTGATGTAATTAAGATGACCTGTTGAAATAATTTTATACATTGTTTTGTACTGTGAAGAAGATGAACATCCTGGTTCTCGGTAATGATAATAAAATGATGTGAATTTTGTCTTTAAATTTAATAAAGTTGCGTTTGTTCAAATCATAAAAAAGGGTTATAAAGAAATAAATCATTATTATTTGCAATGGCTTTGTGTTTATTTAAGAATCACAATATTTAAAGACAATAAAGAATGCAATAAAATATTTTTTAAATTTAACAAAAGTACATTAATTGTATTGTTCTATAGTTTTATATCTACCCTGAAAATATAGAATATTGTTGCGTGGATGGGTTCGAAAGATTTGAAGCCAAAGCAGATCAAAACTTGCAGAAATGTATTCCAATTTAACTCTTCGCAGATTCTCTTACAACTCTAGAACTTCTCGTTCTAGTAGACACAATACAGCTCTATACACAACAGTAGTGCACAAACAGCAGTTAAACTTGGCATACAACTGCTAAAATCTCTTCAAAAGACAATGTAATACAGTTCACTTTCGGAACTCTCCGAATGTTCGCTGACAGGCAACCAAGTCAGTAACTCCACTCAGTCAGTATCTCAACTAACTGAGTAATTCCAGTCAACTGACTGACTCAACTCAGTCAACTAACTCACGGCTGGTCTTAAATAGGAGTCAATACTTCGTGAAACTTATAAAGGTAGATATTTGGAGAACTTTCCGAATTGTAGTCGAAAAGTCCTATACATATACATAGGGACCGAAAATGTCGCCAAATGGTTGCCAAGTTTGGCGATTTCTCGCCAAATTTGGCGACAAAAAATAGTCGCAAAAGGACTAATACAAAACCGTCTCCAACTTGGCTCTATCTCGCCAATTTGGCAAGATTGCCATTACCATAATGTTAAATGGCCTGCTCCTTGTAAAACTCGCTTCCCAGCGTTATCTCTGAAAAATTCGTTATCAAGAATTAAAACACACATTGCAGGAAAACAAACCAAGTAAAGACGAACTATTGCTCTGCCTTATGCGAAGTGTACATAAATTTATCTTTTTCGTAAAAATGTATTAAAAAAATATGTAAATTATCTACCTGAAGAAAATTTCAAGCCAATGGAAGTTTTATAATTACAATGTCCTGTTTCCTTTTTTTTACTTATTTGTACTGAATCATTTGGGGTTAGATCATGCAATCAATAATAATAAAACAGTCTTTGAGTCTATCTGTGGTTCTGTCTTGGTGGATTTATAAAAAGTCACTTCGATAGGCATCGTGCTCCGAAATGTTTAATGTAACTAGTTGCGACTTTATAATTTTATTTTCATAAACATAATGCAGTAGTTTTAATTAGTTTTATTTAAATTGGTTTTTATTTATTTTCTGAAGTATTTTTATAAAGTGACTTTGAATGGGCGTAGTACTCTGAAATTTTCAGCATAAGAAGATTTTACTTTCTAAATTTACTTTTGATAAACATAATGTTAAAATATAAATTTTTTATTTAATTTTTAAAGTTTTTTTTTACAAAGCGACCGCAAATATACATAGCACTCTGAAATTTTAAACCCTAAGCAGTTTTGGCTTTTCTAATTGTAGGTTTGTCAAACATAATGTTGTTATGTAAATTAGTTGGTCTTACAATTTCTTCTCATTTTTTTTTTTTTTCACAAAGTGACTTATAACATGCTTAGACTCTGAAATTTTAGAAATAAGCTATTCTGGTCTTCTAATTTTGCTTCTTGAAACATAATGTTAACATATTTCAGAGAGATGTTGGAGGTGAAAAGGTGTGTGTTAACGGTGAATTTCGTTTCGTTTGTTTCTTAATGGCAATTGCCCTTTTAACGAGAGAAGGGTTCTTAAAATTTCGCAGATGTGATTAATTCTGCTAGCCATGCGAGCTTAGGTTTGCGAAACGCAAAAGCTGGATATATGCACAGCGTCGTGTTTCCTCAAAGCGAGGCAGCAAATGACGAATAAAATCATGAACTATTTTTTGTTTATAATGCATTGACCATCAACTTTAAGGATGCAATGCTTGCATAAATCTTCAAGAGTGAAAAAACGCTGACAAAACTAGGCAAGGATTAACTTATATACTACAAACATTTTTGAAAATTAGTGGAAATGTTCATAATATAATTATAATCTTCTAAAAATTTATTTTCAAAAAATGTGTGTTTCCTAATAAACAAACATGTTCCAACTGTACCATATGTATAATTTCAGGAAAAAGTGAACGTTGTAATTTTCTGTGCCAATGTTTGTCTGTAGATACCGGATGGATGTTCAAAAAAGTAGATTGCCGACAATGCTTAAAAAAAAAATAATAATAATAAAAAAATAAAAAAAAAAGACTCCGAGTGATTTATGATGAAAACATATTAAAAAATGCTTCGTGCTTTAAGAATGTGTAGAAAGCGTGTGTAGTAAACATTTAAAAAAAAAAATCTTCAAGTAAAATATATTATATGCAGTTTGCATTTGAGTTGCACAATTACAAATTCAATTAAATTCCTTTTTACATATTTGTGAGAATTGTTTTAAAAAAAATTTCAAAATGGGTGCAGATTGATTTTCATGATATTTTCCGGCTGATATTGTATTTTAAGTTTATAATTCAAGTGAAACGTTACTTAAAATCTTAGCAATATTTATTTAATTTCAAATACACTTAAATAAATTATCGGTTTATATGAGAGTACTTCTCAAAGCACACCATAGTTGGTTTGGGTAACTTAATAGGCCGTCACACAATCTTATTTCCACAAAGGAGGAATAAGTATGGGATAAGATACAGAAATAGAATCAAGTGAGAGCACATCTGTGCTTCCCTAAGGAAGTGCTGAAAACCTTCTGGAGTATCAAGTATCCTTTTCATACTCTTACTGTATCAAGAATTCTTGCTTATTCTAGATAATATTATTTTGAGCGAACTTTAACAACCCAACATCCTGTTGCTTTGTTAAGGGGGTATGGTACCGAAATTTCTTCAAAAATCCCAATTTTTTTTTCTGATTTTAAAAAATAGTTCATACATTCCTGAAGAGAATGATGTTTTTATCTTATTCCTCCGATGATTAGAACGCCACAAAATTACCTGTGATTTAAACATCACTAATGGGCGTAACACCTTGAAGCGGCTGCTTAAAGTGCGTTTTTCGAGCACTAGTGTTTTTCACAGATGTTGCATATTCAAATCGATATATCTCCAGAACCATTAACAATTGGCTATTCAAATTTTTGGAGCATTTAATTTATATAGTTTTAAATATTTTATTTTCACAGAATTTTATATTTTTAATTCTGTTTTAAAATATAATTTTTAGCGTAAAAGATAACATAAAAAAAAGCAAAAATTTCAATATTTTAACTTTGAGAATTTTTAAATTTTTTTTTAGTTCACCTATCAAAATTCTGTGAAGACAAAATTTTATTTATATAATTATGTATTACAGAAAGTTTTCACTTTGAAATTTTTTTTATTTTTTCTTGACTTATATCAAAATACGCAAACATCAATTATTATGGATTTTTCTTGGTTTTTAAATTTTTTTTAAATAACAAAACACAATATTTAAAAAAACATTTTCTCAAAGATATATAAATAGTATCTCATACATAAAATAAATTTTTGAAGTAAAAATGTACATAAATAAAGTTTTTTTTATTTTCGGTACCGCACCCCCTTAAAGTTCCGATGCTACCACTATTGTGTTTATGTCATGCAATAACATGTAGTACGAGAGGCGACTGCAATTTTTAGACCCCATCGAACATAATTCTGAATTTAATATAGAAATTGAAGAAAAGTGAGTAGATTACGAATCCACTGGTCTGCCGTGGCAAAAGTAGCCGAAATTGATCAAATATCGACTTGGAATGAGTTGAACTAAAATCCGATTGCCAAATATGTCATAACTTGTCAAAAAGAGAACAAACTTTTTCGTTTGACAACCCACTGCATTTTGATTTTCAATGAAAGAAATCGCAAACGATTTCTGATCTCTGGCTCGGAAAACTTGTATCTTTTTAAAAGTAAGCCAAATTGGCAACATCAGTTAGTTCATCAATGACGTAATGCTTATTGCCAATTTGGCTCATTTGTGAAAGATGCAAGTAAGCCATAGCCACGCATCCGAATCGTCTTCAACCTTCTTAATTGAAAATTAAAGAGTGAGGGTTACCAAATAAAAAAAAATAGTCATTATTTGGCAAGTTATGGCACATTTGGCAATTGGATTTAGTTCAACTTATTAAAAGTCGATTTTTGACCAGTTTCGGCCATTTTTGCCACGGCAGACCAGTGGATTCATAATGTACTCACTTTTCTCCAACTTCTATAAAAAATTCAGAATGATGTTCAATGGGGTCCAAACATTGCATTCGCCTCTCAGACGTTTTATTTAAAAAAAAAAATTGCACTATGCAACGAAATCTAAAGTGTTTGAAATAAATTGAATCTCCTCTATTTAACATATTTTAAAATGTTTTTAAACAATGTTGTACGTTCAATGCATAGTACAAACTAAATTGTTTGAAAATAACGTTTTTCCTCCCTATGCAAGAAAATTTTCAATTTGAAAACAATTCCAAACTATGCATTTATTCACCGCTACGCAAAACGATTAAAATTTTGAAAACATTTTGGTTTTCCGCTATGTATTTGTAGATATTTTTAACCAGAGCACACATTTTATTTTCCATATTGATAATCAAACCATAAATAAGACACGTGCTTTAAATTTACGAAACACAACATACAGTGCGTCACAAAAGTTTATAGAATTTTTTTTTATACATATTTTATAACTGAAAAAGTTGTGTTACAATTTCAAAATCATTTTTAATAAAAATAGCATTGTAACAATAGTAATATACAAAAATAATATCACACAATCCACAGACATTGTGATTCAAATTAAAAATTATATTTTACTTTCACAAATTTATATAGACACCTTATTTTTTCCTTAACGCTCACATATTTGAGACGTTTATCCTAATCACTTCAAAAACTCGATGATCAAGCATACTAAATATAAGAGTTTGAAAGAAACTGGTTCCAAACATGTAACATTCCAATGTGATAGTTCCAATACAGTCCCATCTCTGATATTTGGTACAAATATCTAAAAGATCAATCGTAGAAAAGGTAAGCTATTCTTATCTTGTGATTATTAACGGGGTCTACTGTATTTTTTTCCCCCATAACAAAATATCACAATGGACTGTTCCTGCATTTTTTAAAAACGAGTGAAATTAGTACATATTTATGAAGACTTTCTTTTTGATTCCAAATATTGAAACAAAAGTTTTTTAAAAAATTAGTTTTTTAAATATTAAGAAAAGAAAATGCCCCAAAACCAAGCCAAAACCAGTTCGATCAAAACAGTCAACAAAATTCATGACGTAAAGAAACCCTATCGTTTCTATGGTTATCGTGAGGTTTCTGCCAATTAGTTAGCTTTAAAAAAGTTGGTGTTAAATGACCATTCCCACATTTCGTACAAGTTGACCGCTGCTGCGTTTCAAGCCAAGATATTTGCGAAGCCGTGACGTCACATTCAATGCCAACAAAATGAGTCGTTTTCTCGCCAACCTCTAACAAGGTAATTTTGATTGCAAATTTTTTTTAAAAAGTGCATTGAGCAGAAATTTTTATGTTTATGGCCTTTTCGAAACATTTAGAATTGAATAAAAAATTTTTTTAAAAAAATGTGGAAACTGAACATCGTGATTTTTGTAAACATCCTCAAAGGAACTAAGAAAATCTCCTAAATATAGAAGTTCCGCTTGTAAATATATCGAAATAACACATATCATGACTTTGATTAATCAGTTATAGAAATGAAATGAAGCATGTATAAATGTTTTGATTTTATAAGGATTTTGATTAATAAATTGTGCAGTGTAAAAGTTCATTGCAAAGAATTCTACAGGTATTATTGCAGCTATTGTAAGAGTGAACACATATTTAGGATTTCACAAAACATTTGACAAAATTAGAACAACCACAAAACTGTTATTTAAAAAAAGTGGATAAATGACAAAAAAACTATTTTTTCTTCAAATAATATACAATTTGCTACTTTATGTTTTTTTTTTTTTTTTTTTTTTTTTTTTTTTGTAATTGCTTTTCAAATTAAATCTAGAAGTTGCCTGAAATAAATTGAATTTATAGAGGTTTTCGTCATTTTTGAAACGTTGGAACTCATTTTTATAGCATCTAAATTTTAATACACTAGTATAATTTAAAAAGTTTTTATTATTTTACAGAAACGTATCATATTTTTAAATTTATATTTATTTTAGAGTATTATATGGGTATGTTCAGTATGTTTATGATTTTAAGTATTTTTTTTCTTTTTTACCAGTGCGAAAACTCCATCTAATATATAAAAATATAATAAACAATTTTAAAGAACTTCATGGGAAAATGTTGAATGTCAAATGTTAAAGGAACAACAAAATACAAATAGTGTAAATATGTAGACATAAATTTTTTCTACATAGTTTGTTCATAATAATTTATTATAATTTTGCAGGGAATAACGTAATAAGTAAACAATCCCGTTTGTCAAAATATATATATATATATATATATATATATATATATATATATATATATATATATATATATATATATATATATATATATATATATATATATATATATATATATATATATCTAGGTTGAGATTTAACTCATCCTGACAGCTGATATAATTAAGAAATATTAAAAATTATGCTATTTCCATTTTTAGGATTTTAATGCATTGTTTTAAATTGTGAAAGAGGATAACATCCATGTTCTCAATAAAGGTAATAAAATAGGAATTTCGCCTTTGCATTTAATAAAGTGTATCTTGTTTAAATCATAAAAAAGGGTTATACATAAGTAAATCATTGTTATTTGCAAGGCCTACGTGTTCAGATTAAAATAACAATATTTTAATAACATTAGATAATACAATACAAATATTTTCTAAACTTAACAACTGTACATTTATTGTATTGTTTCACAATTGTATATCTAAACTGAATATATAGAATATGTAAAAAAAAAAAAAATAATAATAATGCAAATGAGATACCGGTAGAAAATTTCAAGTCAACAGGAGTTTTACATTTACAATGTATTTTTTCTTTGCTTTAATTTATTTGTATTGTATCATTTGGAGTTATATCATGCAATCTCTCTATATATAAGGCAAAGCCTTCATTCACTCATCATTAATTCTCCCACTTCCCATATGATCACAACTCTGAAAATTGGTACAAATTTCAACAATGACAAACATCGAGAAAGTAAGCTATTCCGATTTCGATTAACCCATTTCAAAAGGTGGAAAAGGGGTTAAATGTTCCAAACGACGGACAATTTAAATGTTCGAATGTTCCACTTCCCATTTGGTCACATCTCTGAAATTTGGTACAAATACCAATAATGGCAAACCTAGAAAAAGAAAGCTATTTCGATCTTGATTAACCCATTTTAAGGGCCGAAAAGGGGTCAAACGTTCCAAACAAGGAATATTCGAACGTACTACTTCCCGTTTAGTCACAACTATGAAAATTGGTACAAATATCAACAAAAACAAACATAGAAAAAGTCATCTATTTCGATTAATCCACTATAAAGGGTGACAAAGGGGTTAAACGTTCCAAACGATGGATATTCGAATGTCCCACTTCCCATTCAGTCAAAATTATGAAAATTGGTACAAATATCAACAAAAACAAACATAGAAAAAGTAATCTATTTCGATTAATCAACTATAAAGGGTGAAAAAGGGGTTAAACGTTCCAAACAAGGAATATTCGAATGTCCCACAACATAGAAAAAGTAATCTATTTCGATTAATCCACTATAAAGGGTGAAAAAGGGGTTAAACGTTCCAAACGAGGGATATTCAAATGTTCCACTTCCCATTTGGTCACAATTCTGTAATTCGATGGAAATGTTATTATTAATGGGAAAATGAAATTATTGTATTAACGGAAATTTTTTTTTTTTTGCTTTTCAATATAAAAAGGAAAATAATAATACTAAGGAACATTTACCTTTCTTGTACAAAACTTGTACACAATGACGAGTCGACGCAACTCTATGTTGCGAGTTATGAAAATATTTATAATATATTCATGGTCCATAATGATTTATAATATATTCATGGTCCATAATGATTTATAATATATTCATGGTCCATAATGATTTATAATATATTCATGGTCCATAATGATTTATAATATATTCATGGTCCATAATGATTTATAATATATTCATGGTCCATAATGATTTATAATATATTCATGGTCCATAATGATTTATAATATATTCATGGTCCATAATGATTTATAATATATTCATGGTCCATAATGATTTATAATATATTCATGGTCCATAATGCATTGTTCATCCTTTTTAAGGCTTCAATGCTGTATATATTAGTTTGATTAACATTGATACCCAATACTAGGCAACGATTAACTGATATACTACAAAAGTTTCAGAATATAATTGGTAGTGTTTTTAATAGACTTAAAATCTTTTAAAAACTTATTTTCAAAAATGCATGTTTCATAAAACACAAATATGTTCCATTTGTTCCATATATATATATAATTTCAAAATATTTTGAACTTTGTAAATTTTTGTACCAATATTTGTCTGTAGTAACCAATCTGTGGGTATCAAAAAAGTGCAAAAAGGTAATCAAATAGTTTGATATTCTTAGGATGTAATTGTATTTTATGGATTTAATTCAAGTGAAAGCTTATTTAAAATCTTAGCTATATTCATTAAAATCCATGCACACTTTAATAAATTATCGGTTTATAAAGTATTACTTCTCAAAGTACTCTATAGTTGGTTTATATAACTGAATAGGCTGTCAGTACTACACAATCTTATTTCCACAACGGAAGAATAAGTACGGGATAAGAATACAGAAATCGGATCAAAGAAGAGCACATCTGTGCTTCCCTAAGGACGCGCCGAAAACCTTCTGGGTATCAAGTATCCTTGCGCTGCTCTTATTCTTCTGGGGATTCTTACTTATTTCAGATAATATTATTTTGAGCGAACTTGCAACATGTTGTTGCTTACGTATAATACGGCTGATCTCACTCTTGTATTTATATTATACAATAAAATCTAAAATGTTCTGTAGTCTTATTGAGGTTAAATTAAGCAACAATGTTTTTTTTTTTTTTTTTTTTTTTTTTTTGTACTTTTAATTACCCATATGTATTGTTGCACAAATTGTCTGTATATATTGTAAATAGTGACGTATTATTTTAAAATTCTATTGTAATTTATTTTTATCTTATTTTATTTATTAATAGCGATTATACAGGTTAGAAAAAGGTGGCAACACCTAAAGCAATCGAGAAGTTTCGAGATGTTTCTTTTCCGACGAATTGGCTGGAAATTTCTCGATTGTTCTCTCGCGCCAGGTATAAATAAGACTGTAGATCGGGAAAGTTTTCAGATTGACTTCGGACTTCGATGAAAGCTTATCGCTTTGTTTACCTATTGGAGTGAGCTTGTATAATCGTTGTATTCGAAGTTGTTTTTGCTGAAGCTTGTGTTGAAGCTTGTGAGCGATTACGCTGTTGCCTGTGAATGAATTTTGTGAGTTTTCTGAAGAGAGAATAAATATTTTTATACAGTAAAAACTGTGCCATCATTGCCTCAGTGGAAAAATTCATAACAGTATATATATATAAGGTAATGAAAGTATAGCATTCGGTCAACAACAAAAAAAATCGATATTTTTTACATTTCTCCACGTTTTGGAACATCCTGATTTCAAAAATGTGATCAAGAAAAAATGTCTGTCTGTGTCTGTGATCAGCATACCTTCCGAACAAATTGACCTATGATATTCAAATTTGGTATGAGGGTTAGTGGAGGCCATGGGATTAAAGGCCATTAAGGTTAAAATCGCGCATGCGTGTAATGTAGCTGCAATTGAAAATATCATGTTTTTCTATTATTGCTAAAAAGGACTCTAACGATTTTGATCAAAATCCCTGTTATAGTGACTTTTAAGGTGTTTTAAACGTCCCCACCTCTGAAATTCTTTAAAAATGCTTTAAAGGGCGTAAAAAGTTGAAAAACGAATGTCTTCAACACAGAGTCTTCTTTCTTTGATTATACTTCATTATTGATCGTTTTTTCATAGCTAGCCAGTTTCACTTATAATAAAGAATAATATAAGGGTTATTGTGAAGTATATCGCCAAAATCACCATTTTGGTGGAGTGTTTTTTTTTTTTTTTTTTTTTAAACCCATACAAGAACTATTCTCAAAAAATAATGCCAAACTGGCCATTTTCTCTAATTGAATGGTGAAATTATAATAACGGTAAATAACACAATTCCACGTCAGTATTATAGTGTAATTGAAAGTTGTGCGATGTTCCACTCGACTAGTTTTTAAAAAAAAAAAAAACCTTGTTCCCACTATGCAACGAAATCTAAAATATTTTAAATTAGTTTTGTGTCCTCTATGCAACATAATTTAAGATTTTTGAAAACAATGTTTTGTCTCAACAATTCAACAAAATCTAAAATGTTTTTATTGAATTTTGTCTCCTCTATGGCACATAATTCAAAATGTTTGAAAAAAATGTTATGTTCCCTCTATGCAACCAAATAGTAAGTGTTTGAAAACTATGTAGTGACTCCACTGTGTAACAAAATCTAAAATGCTTGAAACCGATGCTGTTTCTTCACTACACAATGCAATCTAATATGTATGAAAACAATGTTATGTTCCCTCTATACAACACAATATTAAGTATTTGAAAACTATGCTGTGACTCCACTGTGTAACAAAATCTAAAATGCTTGAAACCAATGCTGTTTCTTTACTACACAATGCAATCTAATATGTATGAAAACAATGTTATGTTCCCTCTATACAACACAATATTAAGTATTTGAAAACTATGCTGTGACTCCACTGTGTAACAAAATCTAAAATGCTTGAAACCAATGCTGTTTCTTCACTACACAATGCAATCTAATATGTATGAAAACAATGTTATGTTCCCTCTATACAACACAATATTAAGTATTTGAAAACTATGCTGTGACTCCACTGTGTAACAAAATCTAAAATGCTTGAAACCAATGCTGTTTCTTCACTACACAATGCAATCTAATATGTATGAAAACAATGTTATGTTCCCTCTATACAACACAATATTAAGTGTTTGAAAACTATGCTGTGACTCCACTGTGTAATAAAATCTAAAATGCTTGAATCCGATGCTGTTTCTTTACTACACAATACAATCTAATATGTTTGAAAATAATGTTATATATCCCCCATGCAAGAACATTTTAAATTTGAGAACAATGTTGCATCGCTGCTATGCAAAAATATGTAATATATTTGAAAACAATTTGTGGTTCCACTATGTAATAATATATATTTTTTGCCAAAGTGTTATGTTCACATTAATTGTTAATGATCAGTTACAAAATTAATCTATTTTAAAATGTGAATTATCATATGAACTTGAATGATAGGTTGGTTGGTTTGTACGCTCAATGACCTATTTTTATGCACAGTGACGGCTAATCAGACCGGGACCTACATCTTAAAGTGGATTCCGAACCACAACGAACATCCATGCCTACCCCGGGATTTGAACCTGGGACCTTTAGCATGCGAGGTCGGAGCGCTAACCCCACAGCCATCAGGTGGGTCTTGAATGATATGAACTAATGGTGCAAATATTTTATTTTCCATACTGATAATCTAACTTTGACTAAAACACATGCCTCAAATTTACGAAACCCAAAATATGATCATTTGCAAAGAACTTGTATAGAATTTCTTAATAACTTTGAAACTAAAAGCAGCATATGAATTGATGAAATAAAACAGCTATGGATTAAATGAAATCCAAGTAAGAAACAATTTATAAAACCAAAACTTCTTCAGCGCAACACAATTATATTTTTGCTTTTTCAAAAGCCTCCTCTTCACTAAAATTAAAAGAATAAAACATATATGAGTAAAAATGATTTTAAAGCATCGCTTTTTCTTTAAGGCTTACCGGTCTCTATTCTTTCATTTCAAGGGATTTTCTAAGCCCTCTGCATCAATTGATGCATTTCTTGGTATCATTCCAAAGAAATCAATTTCACCAGAAAAACACTTCACTTTCATCGTGAGATGGATTTAAAAAAAGTAATACAGTGGTACTTTTGTGTATGCCTACTTCTCATTTTTTTTTTTTTTTTTTTTTTTAAGTTTTTCATTTATGTGAAACTTGCGTTATTGGTTCATGTTATTGGAAACTAAGAATCTGTGTCAGATTATTGTAGTCTTAGTAGTATTTACTAATACACGATCTCTAGTGGAATGTCTCTTTAAAACTTAACAGTACAATTAGTGAAGGTAATATTTCAAAGAATTTTTAGTGATATTACTTAAGGGAGACCCGTAAGCAAAAACCTAAAAATTTTATTAATGATTTTAGTAGCACCACATTTTTTATATAAATAAAACACCGATTTTTAAGCAATTATTGACATAATTTTTTTTTAATTTAATATTTTTTGATATTTTTGTTTTTTAGTGTTTTTTGACCGAAATATACGCCTTTTTAAAAAGACTACTCCTCCTTCAATTTTTAATATATTTATTAATTTCAAAACTAATCAATTACATTAAAGTACACTCTAAAGATGTAGCTATATTTTTTTAATTAGTTAAAAAGTGTTTTGTGTTATTCACAAGAAATTTCTAAAATTTTCACACAAAAAAATCCTATTTTTTAAATTCTTAAAAAAAAAAAGTTAATACAATTTACTAAAAAAAAAAACTTTCCCTACAGTTATAAAACAGATACTCAATATTAGATTTCAAAAATATAAACAGTTTAAATCTAAGTAAATTTTTCTGAAAGCCTAAGCATTTTAAACACAGTCAAAATAACCAATTCTAGATTTCGAGAAAAACGAACTTAAAAATAAAAACTTATATACAACTACATAGTAGATCGGTATGTAAAAGTTTAAAAATCAAATGTATGCAGTTACCTAGAAGTTTGAAATTTCTTCCATGTCTTCTTGAACATTTTTTTCCAAATTTTTCTTTATTTGTGGTACGGGTCTCACTTAAAGAAAACTTTGTATTTACCCGTTTTTGTTAAATATGTATTTGCGTTGTTATAATCACGTAATTTATAACATTTCTTATCTGTTTATATTTAGAGAAATGCGACGATTCTTTAATTATCAGGGAAAAGATTAAATACATAAACATAACATAATCTAATTTTTTTTTTTTTTTTTTAAATTGAAACATTCTAAAATATACTTTTAGAAGAATATGATATTAAAAATGATATATTTCACATTTACTTTTGAACAATGTTTAAAAGGTCAGCGTCTGTATACATACGTTAAAAAACTATTTATCACGTTAAAAAAAAATTGCATACATGTATGTGTGCTTGGACCTGAGTTGGGCTGAATTTCATTCCAATTCCGATTTTTTTTTATGAATTAATATAAAATAAAGAATCTATGTATTAAGTAATAAGTGATTATACAATAATAAGTAAATAGTATTAAGGTATAAGTGATAATACATATATATAAATAAATATATATATATATATATATATATATATATATATATATATATATATATATATATATATATATATATATATATGTGTGTGTGTTGTGTGTGTGTTTACACCTATTAATAACATATATGTCTTTTTTATTTATCTTATCCTATAAACAAGCAATTATTTATACATAAAAAGAACTACAATCAATTTTGTAGTCTTTAAATTAAAAAGAATATTCATTATAGAATTCATTTTTGCATCTTTCAATATTACGTCATAATTTAACTATATATGTGAGGGACTGAAAAACAAAGGGGTTTAAGTGACTTTTCTTAACTTTTGGGAAATTACACTAAAGGGAGTTGGTACCCTCTTTTCCGGTAATGTTAATTTGGTATATTTCATGTACCTTTTATCAGAAAGTGTAATTGACATAAAAGCCTAATTTTTTCAGTGCTGACTGCTGAAGTTGGGTTTTGATTGCAGTTCATTTACTTTTATTGTTAAAAAAAGTTTTGTGAAAATTCAGTTATCAAATTTGTTAAAAATCACAAGATTTTTTTTGCCAAAAAAAGCTAAAATGATAAATAATTTTAAAATAATAACAAAATCCCACTTCAATATTCACAGATACACAAAAAGAATATGTAGTAAAATATTTAGGAAGATAGTTTGTGCAGTTTCTGAGAAAAACGTACATGAATATTGAAAAATGTAGTTTTGACAAACATGTTTAAGCAAACTTTACCTATATAAATAATTACTAATTTTGTCTTCAAAAAATTATTGAAAATAATTCTAGTTAAGGTATTATTAAAAATAAGGTATCTTTTTAAAGGAAATAATTTAAATTTTGATAAACGATAATAAACTCAAAATCGATTATTTATAAATTTTAGGGTACTAACTCCCAAGTTTCTTATTTATATTAAATTATATGAAAACTATTGATATCTTCCTTCCAGAGGTTAGTATTTGAACAAAAAATTATTTTCATACATATTTAATATAAATAAGAACCTTTTAAAGGTTATTTTCTCAAAAGTTAAGATAAGTCACTTGGACTCCTTAGCCTCTCAGGCCCCCATACTGTCTGTCCTGCACTATTGTATTACTTTATCTAAAATACAGTGTTTAATTATATAAAGTTAAGAACATTCATCTAGAAATAATGTAATTATATAAAGCTGAACCTCCTTAATGTGCGATTTATCAAATTATAAAAAATTTACCAGATACAAAATTATAGCCTTTGACACTTTCTGATATAACTCTTAATATTTAATTGATACACACTCATATGAATTGTATCAGTTTCCTACCAAAGAGCAGTATTATAGATTTTAAATCATCCAATATTTGAAACCATTATCTAATTACTTTATAACATTGACCCTTTTAATAGTTTTACACGTAATTAGCAATGTAGAATGCAAATAAATTATTTGAATAACACATTTGCACTCTTACTTAAATAACGATTGTCAATAATTACTATTTATTTAGTTTCCAAATTGAAAGTCTAGACATGTAATTTAACACTTGATAAGATTTAAAACTGACCTATATGACAAATAATGAATATTTAAAGCGATCCAGTTCCAGCTATACCCTTAAAGTTAAATTTAGTATATCTAAAATACGTTTCCTAAGAAAGTTCTCCACAAATGAATTTGAAATATTTAGTATAGATTAAATAGATCATATACAAAATGCTGAGGTTAAAGTTCGGTAAAAGGATCAGCAGAAATCCTTTTGTTAAATTTTAAGGTATACATATACAATTGAGATGATTTTATTTAATGTTTAGGTTACAATTTCAAACTTTTTGGCAGTATATCAGAATTAAGGGGACATGGGACACTGAAATCACCAAAAATGACGTTTTTTGTTTTCTTTCTATAAAAATTGCTTATGCCACTAGCTTTAATTTCGCGTTTGAATTTTTGAAATCCGATGATTTTAAGTGGTAAAATCTTTATTTTAACTAACTATTTTAACGCATCGCACACTTGTTGGCAAAGGCTAAAAATGCGTTTTTCTCAGCTTTGCTTTTTCCCATTTTACTTATGTTCGAAAAGCTCCTTGCGATTCATTTTTTGATAAATCCACCTAATTTTTTTGTATTAATAATTTGTAATGTACTATAAAGAAATTTACACATGCTTTTTTATGTCACATAATTTTTTATATTTTTTTTCATGTTGGGAATTTGAAGTATGTGCATTTTTTAATGAGAAATTACTGGCGGCAAGTTTGGAATTTTATTTCTGTTCAACTATTGCACCTAAAGATAAAAGCATGTTTGAAAATGTTTATAATATATTGATAAACAACTTCAAATTTTTCTTTCATGTTCGTCAAAATATTGTGTCGCGAGGAGCATTTTGAAAAAAAATTAAAATTTCATGTTATTTTAATGCATTTTTCTCAATAATTTACTATCTATTTTATATTATCTGCTCAAATTGTGATGTTTTGTTTAAAGTCACATCCTCTATGTTTATGCCAAATTTTATTTAATTCTTGGCAAAACTAAAGAATTTTGGCAAAAGTGTCCTATGTCCCCTTAAAAATGATGCATTTTTATATATAAACTTTTTTTCCCGTACATTTTTTAATCAGCTAATTTAAATTAAAGTGACTAATTAGGACCATTATTAGAACATACATAAATAAACTTGTAAATAACTTAGAGGTATTATTTTTATTGCAAATAAGAGATATTATATTGACGCATGTTCCTATTTAGAATTTTGAATGTGGCTTCAATAATTATTTAATTATAAGTTTTTAAATAAAAAGTTTGAAAAAATACATAGTTTTTAACAAAAAATTAAGTTTAAAATATGCGTAAAAAATGTGTTTATAACAATATATATTAGATTCTCCATAGAAAACATATTCACAACTATTGTCTACAAAACAAAATTATAATTTTGTAAATCGGACCATTTATTATGAAGTTATGACGTTGGCGTAGAGTAGTATAACACCAAAATGTCATTCTTCAGAAAAGCGTTTAAAGTTTACAACACTAATGAACGTGATACAAAATAGGTTCACAAATCCTACTATAATTTAAAAAGTAATTTAATTTGCAGAAAGAAAATGGTATAATTTTAATGGTAATGAATTCGGGAATATTTTAAAACCAAAAATAAAAGCGCAGACTTGAGTTAAATTTCGCGATTCCTAATGTATATGCATTCCTTAATCGATCGTCTACGGGGACATAAGGTAGCGGTTATTGAAAAAAAGTATGTTTTTCTAGCAATTACTAAGAAACGGCTTTAACGATTTGAATCAAAATCGCTGTATTAATGCCTTTTAATGTTATGGAAGCTTGGTGTTGGTGTAATCTGGTAAGAGTCATTGAATATCAGAAGGTTAAGGGCATATTACATCATTTAATCCTACACAACACACACGCTACATTTAAACAAAGAAAAGACACTTAAGAAGAACGAACATAGATCCTTTTGCATTGGTATCAGAGCTTGGAAGTGTGTCCGTTCGGTTCGAGTCTCTCTGAGGAATAAATTAACTCCACCTTCTTCGTACGGTGATTGGCTCGGTGAAAGTTTGGAAATATTCTCATTTGTTAAGAATTTTGATTGACACATTTTGGTTTAAGTTTGCAAATAGAATTTTCACTTCGCAAAATTAGTAGACACATAAAGAAAGGTGAACGAACTCATTGCGTCATCACAATATCTTGGAAACATCCTCACCTCCAAAATTCCCTTGGAAATGCGATAAAAGCGTAAAAAGTTAAAAACGAATGTCTTTACACAGAGTCATCTTTATTTGAGCACCTCTCATCAACGACTATATCTTCTCAGTTTCACTTACAAAAAAGGATAATGTAAGAATTAAAGAGTTATCAAAAATTACATCGCCAAAAATATCACCAAACTGGCAATTTTTTATTTAGTGAATGAACAAATGGAAACGGTATTTTAAACCAACACACTTCAAATTTTAGTGCAGCAACCAGTTTTACAGAGTAATAATTGAAAGTTGTGCGATGTTCCACACCCCTAGTTTTAAAACAAAATATAAACATATTTCTAATTAGTGTAGAAAAGTAAGACATTGATGTATAAAAATTCCCATATATATATATATATATTTATATGTATATGTATATGTAAAATAAGTAATATTAAGAATACAAAGTAATATTAAGAATACCGATCCCAATTAAAGAGATAAAACATCAATATGAACGGCATTTTTAAACTTCAATATTTATAAAGAAACTAGATATATATTAAATATATTGTACTCTTTAAATGTTAAGCAACACTAACAATATAAATTGAAACTAAAATACATAAAATTAGATTATAAAGCACTTCCATGCTTTTTTTAAATAAGTTTATTTTGATTGATAATTAATAGCTACAGAATACATAGCTCTCTTTTGATAGGATTTTTATAAAGAATATTAATTAAGATCCGACCCTGAAAAATTCTTTCTACTTAACAATGAACCATCGGAACTTCAGTTAATCTAAAAGTCATTTTGTTTCCATTATCCTTTTTATGATGTGGTTACCCGGATTTAATTAACAATAGATTCTTTAATATCCTCTTCATTGACCTTAAAAATTTAAATATAATTAATTTATTTTCTGATATCTGTTGGGTTTCCCTGATGAATAAAAAACTATTTTGGGAAAAATATTTTCAGAAGGTGAAAGGGATACAGCAAAAAAAACATGAATTTATTTTTAATTTGTATGTATAGTATATAAAGAAAGTGACACACAATATTCAAAAAATAATTTAAAACTAATGAGATTTTCTAATAAAATATTTTATGATATAAAGTCAAAGAAAGTATTTAAAATTTAATTTTTAAATGACACATTAAGTAATAGGGTCATATCACGGTGGAGAATTCTAAAATAACTAAGTTTGCATACATTTTATTCATTTAAAATTAACTTTAATAGTTTACTTCGTCTTTTTAATAAATGTGGACGGGAACTCACGCGATACTCTGTATTATTATTATTATTATTATTATTATTATTATTATTATTATTATTATTATTATTATTATTATTATTATTATTATTATTATTATTTATTGCAATTATTATTATTATTATTTATTGCAATTATTATTATTATTATTGTAATTATTATTATTATTATTATTGTAATTATTATTATTATTATTATTGTAATTATTATTATTATTATTATTGTAATTATTATTATTATTATTATTGTAATTATTATTATTGTAATTATTATTATTATTATTATTGTAATTATTATTATTATTATTATTGTAATTATTATTATTGTAATTATTATTATTATTATTATTGTAATTATTATTATTATTATTGTAATTATTATTATTATTATTGTAATTATTATTATTATTATTATTATTTATTGTAATTATTATTATTATTATTATTTATTGTAATTATTATTATTATTATTGTAATTATTATTATTATTATTATTATTATTATTGTAATTATTAATATTATTATTATTATTATTATTATTATTATTATTATTATTATTATTATTATTATTATTATTATTATTATTATTAAAAAGATAATGTTGGGGTTGGACTGAATGTAAAATTAATGTGTTCATGTTTATTTTAAAGAATTTCATCAACTCAATGACTTTTATTTCCATTTTTGTGGCCGATCAAACGGTATAGTGGTTAGCGTGCTGGCTTCTAGACCGCGAGTTTGAAGGTTAGAGTCACGTGTAAGGAATGGGTGTCTGTAAATGTATGTTGGCTTGTCAAATGACGAATGTTTCGGCGCATTATAGCCCTCGTGTTGCTGACGGTGCCAGATAATCTGAAATCAACCAACCAATCCATTTTTGTGACTTAAAATGACAAACTCTTATGTGAACTATTGGTCGAAGAATTTGAATATGACAAACACTTATGTGAACTATGGATTGAAGAATTTGAAGGTGTACTATAGAACAGTCGGGTAATTTGGAATACCAAGGCTTCATTTGTGGTAATTGTGATGTGTACTGTACAGTGGTTAGTTTTAATGCAGTAATAAAGAAAACGAGAAATATTTAATATGAGAACTAACCCAGTTATCTGAAACACTCGGGTTGACAAGTTTATTTAGATAACTATAAAACAATTTGATTAAGACCAGTGTTAGAAAAGGTGGAAAAAAAATGGGGGGTTGCCCAAAAGTTGGGGAGAAGTGCACCCATACCCCCCAACCCATCTTCAACAATAAATTTTATAATTTCGTAACTCATAATAAAAATTATAACTAGTTAGAAACTAATGTATACTTCTTAACATTAACATTGAAAGAGTCCACATTTTATTGTTATTTTAATGAATATTATGCGACTTAGTTTTTTTACTTGGAAGTAAGACATAAAGTGATGTAATAATTCAACATTATATGCATATGCACGAATTTAAATTAGTAACTCTAAAATGTTTTTTTTTTTTTTTTTTTTTTTTTTTTTTAAATAGCTTGTTTTTATTTGAAATTAGAATAGAAATTTAACTTAAAAGAAAGTTCCTCCAAAGTTAAAAGGTGACCAAATGAAACTGTATTTGTTAGTAAAAATACTAGTATCTTTATACAAAGTAATATAATACATTTTTATAATAGCATGATATATATACCATTATATGCCATAAATAGTTTAAAGTTTTAATTTTTTTTTTTTTTTAATTTTTTTTCTCAATGTCACTACATTTAAAGTTTAATGTTATTCTTAATTAGTAGTTTTTAGATTAATTTTGTGTTTTTAGAAGTGGAGGGATGGATTTCAGTGGTTTTAGAAGTGAGTGGGTATTATCTTGAAAAGTGGGAGGACTCGTTACCCCACGTCTATCCACACTTCTAGCACTGATTAAGAGAATTCTCAAGATAAACTATATGGTGCATTGGTATTTAAATTACAGGTTGAGTAGAAACAAAGAATATTCCCTTACAGTAATATGGTAGGGATGATATATCTATTGCGCAAAATGCTAGCCCAGATCTATGCAAGCAACCAGCTTTATGAATCCTCAAAAGCCAAAGATTTGACTCTCCAGATCAATACAAGGTTAAGTAAGTGATTAACTGATAAGAATGTGTATTTCTGTAAACATTGCAGAGTGGCTTCTTCTTAAAAGCACATCAAGCCACATCCTAGAGTTGTGCTCGAAAGCTCACCTCTATTCGGTATCTCATTTCTTAAAATAAAGATTAATTATTCACTTGTTACCCTCATCTTGAGGACAGACAGCCCCTAATTCCCTTATGTTAATTTTGCTTTCAAAACATAAAGCTTAAGGGGGCTGTATATTAAGTGCTTACCCGAAAGCATTATAATAGTAAATAAATACTATCTTGCTTTTATTGTTTTTAATTTTCAGGAAATTTCGGCAACAAAGTTTTTAAATATAGAAATTTCTCTTGCATTATGTAACTGAGGGTAATATACATTAGAGTATGCATTTGTGATATATTGCTAATTTTTAGCTGGTGACATCTTACATTTAAGCAAGGGAAATTATTTATTTTCAAGATTATTAAAAAGGAGAAAATTATTTATATATATATATATATATATATATATATATATATATATATATATATATATATATATATATATATATATATATATATATATATATATATATATATATTTTCATACAAATTAAACTACAAAAGTACACGGATTACTTTTTTTTGTCAAATTTGGTTGATTTCGACCAATTTAAACCCTCAATAAAAATGTCCCGACTATTTTAAATTACTCTACACTCTACAAATGCAACTTAAAATATTCTATTGTAAGATGGGAAAGATGTCTCAAACGGTTAAAATATATATATATATATATATATATATATATATATATATATATATATATATATATATATATATATATATATATTTTGGTTTGGGCCTTTAAATTGTTTCATTTTGAATTATACTTTTAAACGAAGACTAAGAGGGATATACCTTTTATGTGTACTCTAAGTGCACAATTATTTTCTCAAATGTACTGATTCATCACACAAAGAACTTTTTAACAGTATATTTTTACGGTTTTAACAGGGGACACGTACAAAAAAAAAGGTGTTTAACGAGTTCAAATATTTATTCTTAAATACATATATTTTCAAATATATACTATTTCATCAGACAAAGAACTTTGTAAACAAAGTATTTTTAAGGTTGCAGGTGGGACCGTTCAAATACGATATTGTTTAGTGAAAATGTTATATTTAAACATTTACCTTCTCTAATGTTATGATTCATTACACAAAGCATTTTCTTAGTAACTCTTTTTTAAGATTGAGGAAGTAAACATGTTAAAATATGGAAATGATATGTATATTTAGACATTTATCTTTTCAAATAAACTTGTTTAACACATCAAGCACTTTGTTAACAACTTATTTTTAAAGCTTCAGCAGTAAAAATGTTGAATCATGGAAATTTATAAAACTTTTTATAATTTAAGGTATACGTATAGGTTTCAACATTTTTTTTTAATTTTCAATTTAATAATTAGACCTTTGCACCTTGAAAAGTACATTATTTATTAAACTGTTTCCAATATTTTTTTTTATATATTTTTTTTTATTTTTTCAATTTTAATAATTAATTAACATTTAATCAACTAATTAGGCTAATTTCGAACGGTAATGATAAAAATTCTAATTCACCCGCAGATACAATTTTGGTGTTCAATAATGCGGAATACCCTGCTCTATGTTTTGACCCTATTAACAGAATTTTCCAGTGTGTATATTTTGTGATATCATGCTTTAACTGAATCTACTAGAAAAATCCAAGTTTTTTTATACAGAATCTTATCTTTAAAATTCAATTAAAAAAATATTTATTTAAAAATCACTTAGTATTTAGGGACAAAACATTCAACAATGTATACAGATTATATAGCAAAAAAAAAAAAAAAAAAAAAAAAAAAAAAAATCTAAAAATATTATTTAAACTGGAGTTATTACTGTTTGAATGAAATGCAAAATAGAAAAAACTACAATCTGAGAATAACTTTTAAAAAAGTATTTTTTTATATAAAAAACTGTTATTATTCTACTAATTATTATATAAATCCTTTTTAGTATGCTCCTCTATCATAGGGTTTCCTTCTTTTGTGTAGTTTTTATTTTGCTTTTGTTTTTTACGGCCTTACAAATCTTCCCCGATTTTTGCGAGTTTTGCGATGTGAAGCCTATAAATATACCTTTATATTTATACTCTCAAATATACTGGGACATCACACAAAATAATTAGTTAACGTATTTCCTTTTTCAGCAACAAATGCATAAGGGGAGTTGGTACACTTTGTACCAGTAATTTTAATTTATCCTATTTCATCTAAGTTTTTCTCAAAAAGTAATTGACATAGAAGCTTATTTTTTTTCATTGCCTTTAGCAGACACTTGTTATTCTACTGAAGTTAGCTTTTGATTGTAATTCAATCACTTTTTTTTTTATGAATTTTTGTGAAAAACACTCAAATGTTTTAAAAATCGGAAGGTTTTTTTTCTCTTGAAATCAGCCAAAACAAAAAATACTTTTAAAATAACAACGAAATCTCACTTCAGTATATATATATAGGTACATAAAATGAATATGTGGTAAAATTTTTAGGAAGAGAGTTTGTGCAGTTTCTGAGAAAAAGGTACATGAAAGATAAAAAATTATAGTTTTGTAAAATAACCGCATTTTAAAGAAAACTTTACACAAATAAATAGTTACCAATTTTGTCTTAAAAAAATTATTAATAATACTTATAATTGAGGTATTAAAACAGAAGAGGTATTCTTTTGATGGGGAGAATTTATACTTTGATAAGCAATAATAAACTCAAAATCGATTATTTATAAATTTTAGGATGTCGATTCCCCTTAAAATATTGAAATTTCAATGAGACAAAAATCAAGAATCTTTGAAAAAATAATTTCAAGTTAACCTTTAAATGCGTGATATTTTATTTTTAATCAATAAAATTTTAAATAAACTGGAAAATGGGTATATTTAATGAGAAAAAAAAATGCAAATTGATTATTTTTACATCACAAAAAAGCTACATTTTTCTTGCATAAACTTATCAGTATATGCAATAATATAAATATTATTTTTTACTCTTACCTAGTTTTGAACCGAAAACAATTTTTCCTGCGTGTGTTTATTACTTTTTAATAAATTATTGTAATTCGTAACACCCTCCGAAATGAAACTGTACCCAGCTAATAACGCCTCCAACCATAAAAATTGTCACAGATACAGAAATAAACAGTCACAGAATCTTGCTGTTTTCGGAAACGATAAAATAGTTTGGTAAAACTTAAAAAAAAATAGTATGCAAAGATTGCTACATAAAGAGATGTGAGGTTTTAAATATACAATTCAGATCTACATAGCTATTCATTTAAAGAATGTAACAACAATTGCATTTAAGGGTTAAAATATACTTCAAGTTTTCAGTAGCTCAAAAATCTATTAGACTGTTTCAAATCAAAAGTTTTGAGTTTTGTTTCCAAACAAAAGTAAGAAACAAAATCTATCCACAAATCTACCACATAACAAATAAAGTCGGGCAAAGTTAGAAATGAACGTTCATCTCCAATTGTAGTTGTGCTTTCCAATTCCACACATCAGCGACCACATTGCAATATGCAGAATTTTCAATTTCAGCTCAGCTCCAATGATAAACGGCGACGTGTCCTAACGACTTGATGCATGGTTCCCATTGGTTCATTAGAATCGACAAACTAACTTCTGAATGCAAGAAATGGTGGCTTCCGATTGGCTTTCCCGTTTCCTTATGGATGACAAATGAGTCGTGGGTTTGTTGCAGTTTTCTGTGTTCTTTTCGTTTCCGAAACTGAAAATTGAAATTGTGTGTCTGAAGTTATTAATGATTCAGTTGGAAGTGGAATGGCGGAATAACAGAAAGTATGTGAGGAATAATTTAAATTGTAATTAAACTGGTATTATAAAAATCTTAAAAATAAAATAACATAAAATGGTCTATATTTAATAGAGCATTCATACATTGAATTTTACTTGAAATGTGTTGAAGCACCTTCAAGTTCATTTCTGTTAATCCTTAATTTGCATAGTGATGTAGATCTGTAACGTATGTAAAGGTATGCATGTACATTAGGAATCGTGCAATTTGACTCAAATCTGCATTTTTGTTTTTTGTTCTTAAAATATTCCCGAATTCATTGCCATTAAAATTATACCATTTTCTTTCTGAGACTCAAATTACTTTTTAAATTACAGTATAATTTGTGAATCTGTTTTGTATCACTTTCATTAGTGTAGTAAGCTTTAAAAGCGTTTTCTGCAGAATGACATTTTGGTGTTATATGACTTTACGCCAACGGTCATAACTTCATAATAAATAGTCCGAATTACAAAATTCTAATTTTGTTTTGTAGACAATAGTTTAGAATGTATTTTCTATGAATAATCTAACATATATTGTAGTAAGTACATTTTTTATGAATATTTTAATCTTAATTTTTTGTTAAAAACTGTATTTTTTCAAACGTTTTATTTAAACATTTATAATTAAGTAAATATTGAAGCCAAATTCAAAATTCTCCATATGAACATGCGTTAATATAATATATCTTATTTGCAATAGAAATAATACCTCTAATTTAATTACAATTTTATTTATGTATGTTTTAATAATGTCCTAATTAGTCACTTTAATTGAAATTAACTGATTAAAAAATTGACAGAAAAAAAAAGTTTATGTATAAAAATGCATCGTTTTTAATTTTGATATACTGCCAAAAAGTTTGAAATAATAACCTAAAAATTAAAGAAAATCAACTCAATTGTATATGTATACCTTAAAACCTCATTTTGCAAACCTTTGCATAGTGCTTTTTTTTTTTTTTAATTTTAATTTTTCCAAAACTATTTTATCATTTCCGAACAAAACTTGAATTTTTGACAATTTATTTCTTTATCAGGGAAAATTTTGAATGGGGCGCTGTTAGCTGAGTACAATATTATTTCGGTGGGTGTTGCAAATTATTGTAATTTAAAAGTAATAAAAACACCCAGGAAAAATTGTTTTTGGATAGAAACAACATAAGAGTTACGAATAATATGGATTTTCTTGCAGGTACTGATAAATTTATGCAAGAAAATTGTAGCATTTTTTGTGATGTAAAAATCAACAATAAGCACAATTCTTATGGTTCTTTTTTTGTATTTTTCTCATTGGCCTTTCCCATTTCCCGGGTGATTTTTAATTTTATTTATTAAAAATAAAAATTCATACATTTAAGGATTGAACTGTAAAAAATAATAAAAAAAAATAATAAATTAGAATCTTTCGGGGTTAACGGAATTTAAACTGTTTAAGCATTTTATTTTGTTTTTCATTGCAAATCTCTATTCAACATTTTTTTATTTTATTGCTACACAATATCAATTATATGTAAATAATGAATATCGGAACATAAATGATATTTTTTAAAGATTGTAATCCAAACGAAATAGAACAATTGAGGACTAAAAATGGAAAACGACCTAAGTACCAAAAAAAAACCCCCGAAAATCCTTTTTTACGGAAAAATGTCCTAAATAGCAAGCTAAACAAAGTGGAGAACCCCCAAAGTGTGAACTTCATTAGCAATACTTCAAATTCAGTCTGAAGTATGTACTTAAGCATTGCCTTAAGTACAAGATGCTATTATTTCCCCTTTCTCCTGAAAATTTTTCTTTTTTGGACTTAGGTCGTTTTCCATTTCTAGTTCTCAATTCAAAAGAGAAATCAATATGATTAATATTAATCAAATATGGAATATAAATGTGAAACTTTGTTTATTTGTAACAAATAAACGTAAGAAGATTCTGACTCCGTAAGAAAATAAAACTATTTCTAAAACTTATAACAATATTAAAACTAATTAGTATTTCTCATCTTATACGTTTATGAAAGCTATTTTTGAAAAAAAAATCTGCCTGTTTTTATCATGCAAGGATTGTAAGTCATCAAATGAATACTCTAAGGAAATCAGTAATGAAATAAAAAGTAATTTTCCCTCAATTTTTGCAATAATATCTCATTACTGCAGTTATTTATGATGTAAAAATGTTTTTGTTTTAAGGGGAGTTTAAACCTTTTGTCGCCAACTAAAACAACTTTTTTTGCTTAATGTTCAATATGCTTTAAAATAAAATATACTTTATATTTTTAATTGTAATTTTTTATAAGATACAATGCTTATTTTCTTCTTGAAAAACAATAACTATTTTAGACATAAATATATTTTTTTTAAGTTATCAAGTGAAACGTAACGATGAAAAATTTAGAAAAAAAAAATTTTGAACATAAATTACCCACAAGATATTTTATTAAGTTTCTGGAATAAACTCAATATTATTATTGGAAATTAAAGCTAATTTACGGGTTGATTCTCTAAATTAGAATTATTCTTTTATACAATATAAAAATATTTTTATGTAAAAAATAACGATAAAATTTAAATTTTAAATATTTTTTCTAACTATAAATGGCGTTTTAAGAAAAACTTGTCATCTATATTCTTATTTCCTGTTTCAGAGAATGTAAAACTATCACGTGCATATTCATATATTTTTTTAAAGATATAGAACAATAACTTTTTATTTAATATTGTGGGTAACTTATATACATAATTTTTTTTTCTAAATTTTCCATCATTACGTTTCACTTGATAACTTTTTAAAAAACATACTTATGCTTAAAATAATTAATGTTTTTCAAAAAGGAAATAAACATTATGCTGCATAAAAAATATCAATTAAAAATACCGAATACCTTTTATTTTAAAGAATATCGAAAATTACGTAAGGAAAGCTCTTTTTGTTGTCGTCAAAAGGTTTAAACTCCCCTTAAAGCAATACATCGACATACATTGCAATAAAAAAATTAGTTACGTCTATGGAGCAGACAAGCTTACTTTTCCTCTTAAGAAATATGCAAAGAGAAAATTTATCTTAAATGTTCAAAGTAAACATTACCAATACTTTTAGTTGCCACATTTTCTTCAATTTTTAAGTGTATCATGCCCTCTTATACAATTTGATCCAACATATATTTCGCAAAATATTATCACTAATCAGAAAATAAATAATAAACATTGATAACAGTTAGAGGGAAATTTTCTATATACCTCTTATCAAACTTTGTCAACAGCACTGTAACAATAATCCAACATATAAGCTATGTCTGGTTCACCAAGATCCACGAAATACAGTTTGAAAAGTATTTCACAACATTTTTCCAATTAAGTCCCAATACTTCTGGAATCGAAAGGATATTGCTATCCGATTACTATAGTTTTCTTTTAAGTGCTTCCTAAAATTTAAAGCAAAGTATTTGCTAAGCATAAAGACTTAATATTCAAGGCAGATTAACTGTATTCTCCAATGTAATCATCCCGAGATAAATCCAACCTGGTGAAGAAATGCGAGAGGAAATGGCTCCAGTAGAATTACGTCAGTTTGTTTGATCGAGATGTGGTAAATGGTACAGGATCTATCAAGAAGGAATCCCTTAACTTGGAAATGACATAACTGTTAAACAGTGCGTGACCGTATGTAGAGAATAGTGGCATATTGGATAGACAGCTATTGAAGTTTAAATACAGGGATTTACAATATTGATTGATAGGAGTAAATTTGATGAAGGCTTCATATGGTTTACCGTTAACTTTGGTACACTGTGAAGGGGACTTGGTAACCTTGACAGTGTGGGTGAGATGTGGTAAATGGTACAGGATCTATCAAGAAGAAATCCCATAACTTGGAAATGACATTACTGTTAAACAGTGAGTGACCGTGTGAAGAAAATAGTGGTATATTGGATAGATAGCTATTGAAGTTTAAATACAGGGATTTACAATATTGATTGATAGGAGTAAATTTGATGAAGGCTTCATATGGTTTACCGGTAACCTGGGTACACTGTTAGGGGGACTTGGTACCTTGCCAGTGTGGGTGAGATGTTTTAAATGGTACAGGATATTTCAAGAAGGAATCCCTTAACTTGGAAATGACATAACTGTTAAACAGTGAGTGACCGTTTGAAGAGAATAGTGGTATATTGGATAGACAGCTATTGAAGTTTAAATACAGGGATTTACAACATTGATTGATAGGAGTAAATTTGATGAAGGCTTCATATGGTTTACCTGTAACCTTGGTACACTGTTAGGGAGACTTGGTACCCTTGCCAGTGTGGGTGAGATGTGGTAAATGGTACAGGATCTATCAAGAAGGAATCCCATGACATAACTGTTAAACAGTGAGTGACCGTTTGAAGAGAATAGTGGCATATTGGATAGACAGCTATTGAAGTTTAAATACAGGGATTTACAATATTGATTGATAGGAGTAAATTTGATGAAGGCTTCATATGGTTTACCGGTAACCTTGGTACACTGTTAGGGGGGGGGACTTGGTACCCTTGCCAGTGTGGGTGAGATGTGGTAAATGGTACAGGATATATCAAGAAGGAATACCTTAACTTGGAAATGACATAACTGTTAAACAGTGAGTGACCGTGTGAAGAGAATAGTGGTATATTGGATAGACAGCTATTGAAGTTTAAATACAGTGATTTACAATATTGATTGATGGGAATAAATTTGATGAAGGCTTCATATGGTTTACCGGTAACCTTGGTACACTGTTAGGGGGGGGACTTGGTACCCTTGTCAGTGTGGGTGAGATGTGGTAAATGGTACAGGATCTATCAAGAAGGAATCCCTTAACTTGGAAATGACATAACTGTTAAACAGTGAGTGACCGTGTGAAGAGAATAGTGGTATATTGGATAGACAGCTATTGAAGTTTAAATACAGTGATTTACATTATTGATTGATGGGAATAAATTTGATGAAGGCTTCATATGGTTTACCGGTAACCTTGGTACACTGTTAGGGGGGGGGGGGGACTTGGTACCCTTGCCAGTGTGGGTGAGATGTGGTAAATGGTACAGGATCTATCAAGAAGGAATCCCTTAACTTGGAAATGACATAACTGTTAAACAGTGAGTGACCGTGTGAAGAGAATAGTGGTATATTGGATAGACAGCTATTGAAGTTTAAATACAGTGATTTACATTATTGATTGATGGGAATAAATTTGATGAAGGCTTCATATGGTTTACCGGTAACCTTGGTACACTGTTAAGGGGACTTGGTACCCTTCAAACGTTTTTTTTTTTTTATTTAAATCTTTAAAATTATAATTTTTACATATTTGGAAGTATTTCTAAGTAAAAACTAAATTTTAATTTATATAAAGTTCATATCATGCTCTAAACTTTCAAAATCTTAATATTTTTTTAAAAATTCATCAAATTTGGAATGTAATTAAGGAATGCGAAAGTTCAGTTTTAAACTTGAAAAATATATTTTTCATTAGCAAAATAACTTCATTTATGAAAAGGCTTTTATAAAACATAACTATTCTCTATGGATTAAGAATCAAATAGATGGTAAATAAATATCGTTTCAAATATTTAGCTCATTCATTTAAACAATATTCTAAAAGTATAATAGATATATAGTGGATTAAAATAGCAGACCCCAAATGAAAAAATTATTGTATTATTTTTGTAAAATTATGTATGTCACTGAGATTATACAAATTGTTGTATAGAGTTGTTACGTAAAAGTTATCCTTATCTTTGGCTCTTTGTGTTGTATCTAAGCTCTTTCCGTAGCAGGATTTTGCAAAAATGCACTTGATATTTAACATTTAATATTTCTAAAATTTTTACTTCAGCTAATATTTCCTACCAACATTTAAGAAAATCAATTTAAACTGGTGTTGGAATTTAAATCATAAACTTTCAACTTGTGTGAATTCAATTTAGATTTCTATTCAAATATGTTTTCACCAACCTCCCACAAGCACAAAAGAAACTATGAGTCACGAAAAAAGAAGTTAACTTTGCTAAAAAATGAGAACTAAAGTCTTTTTTTTTTTTTTTCCAACCTCATTAATTTTTCCTCAACAGAATAACATAAAAAAAAATTATGAAAGAGAAAATACTCTTGTAAACTGCTAAATTAAGCTTGAAATATATATATATATATATATATATATATTTTAAAACCACTATAGAGAATATGACATTCCATATACCCTGATACACATGATGACTTGATTTTGAAAATTGATTTATTCCCTTAGGATAAAGCTTAAAAATCGCTTTGTATTCTAATTTATATTGCTTTCAATTAATGATGTAATATGTACACAGAGATAGAAAGTCAAAATGATGTTACGCTACCGGTTGTCCGTTTACCAGATACCAGATTGCTTTGCGCAATTATGAAAAGCATTATTGAAAATTTTAAGTTCAAAAACACAAAACTACTCATAGCAATCAAATAGCCGAAAATTAGAAAAAATGACTCAATATTTTATATGTTATAATAAATTACTGTGCAACATGCAATGCATAATAAGTGCATTACAATTACTATCATGCAAAGCAAGATTTTTCAAAAATGCGCTCGACTGTTAACATTTAATATTTTTCAAAATTTTATTTCAGCTAATTCAATCTTCTCTTCAGTTATAGGCAGACCGGCATTGTTGAATGAAAAATTACAAAAATTAAATGAATAATTAAATATTAAAAAAAGGGAACGGTCTGAACATGTCGCAAAAACTACAAACAACGTTTCAATTGCGCCATGTTGTTGCAGGAATTTTTTTGTCTGAAAACTTATTTTGTAGTTCATTCAACATGTTCAGACCATCATCAATCATCAGTTGATGATCTTTGCTACCATTATTGAAAATTAATGAATTTGTAGGTTTAAACTCCCAAGTTTTCAAAGTTAAAGGCAGCAAACGAATGGTTTCTAACACATCACATTTTTTATACTTTTTTATTTATTTATTTTTATGAATTTTTAAAAGTGGCAGTTCTTTAAAGATAACTTGTATATTGATAAGGAATTGTGGACTGGAAAGTAAATATATTAAATACAAATTATTATTTTTCAAGTAAACCATACAACAAAAGTTTTATCACATCAGGCTTTGGCATTAGAAGAACATTTTATCCAAAGAAGAATCCCAACAAAGTATCTCTTTGTTTTCTATTTTAAAACCACACTTTTAAATGTTCTTCTTAAAAACGATCCTGTAAGATAAACTAAATCATCCAAATACATTAATATTGTAATAGAGAGAGAGAATACAAAAACATAATATTGACACGCACTGTTACCAGTAAAACTCCCATCGGGCAATAATAAATTCAATTAATCAAACCACCACTAGATTCCTAACTACATCCATCAATATAAGCTTCAATATCTGATATTAATGCATCCACCATCTCATTTCCTATCCCACTAAGCGATTATACATCATCATCAGGCAATACTTCAATCCTACAAGGAAAAAAAGCTAACTAGTAATAAATGAAACTTGCGGATAGATAGTTAGAAAATTGATATCGCATATCTCAGAAAGGAAGCATAATAGAGATATAAAAAGAACGTCGTTGTGACATAAAAAAAAAAAAAGCCAAGCAATCAGTTGCAATCTAATATCTCTAGGGTGCAATTTCGATGTGTTTATGGACTTCGTGGTCGCGTTTTGGGAATATTTTCGATAGTGGTTATTCCCGAAGGAATTTTCTAGTTAATATTGAGTTATTTGAATTTTCGAGGGAGAGGGTTAAGTACGTATTTGAGCTTTTCCGGATGTATTTTAAGCAAAAAATCTTATTGAAAGAACTTTATATTTATCGTCTTTCGTGCTTGGAAAATATTTTCGTCAGAAAAACTCTTCCCTGATAACGATAACAAAGTTATTACGAGTTTCTGCTTTGCAGGATTATAGACTAAAGTAATTCAAATAATGTGATAGTATATTTCTTTAGCAATGTCATAATTTATGCATTAAATTAAACATAGAACTGTAAAAATAAATAAAGCAGATTGCAATAGATAATCAATCAGCTTTTTATTTCTAAATCGATTCAAATTGCCAACTGATGTATTTCAGTATAAAATACAATTTTAAGGATAAATTTCAATTTCTCATCGTCCATCCTAAAATGTATAAAAAACAAAACAACTTCACTGTTATTTAATGCAGCGTTTGAAATATGAATTGACCCTAGAACAAAATCTGTTTCAAAAATAGTATAAATTAAGAAAAGAAAAAGAAAAAAATGAAATTCGAGTTTTTGTGATAATATCGTCCAATTCGTGCGATTCTGAGTACACATTTTTTTCAAAAGGTAACCCCAAAAGAAATATGTCATAATGATTTCTTAAAAAATAATAATTAATTCTATTGTTTTAAAAAATATTATTGAAGAGGAAATATTATTTTATTAAATTTCGGACTCTATTTATCGCAAATGGCAAATAAATATATATATATGTATATTTTTTTTATTAACTATTATTGACAACTAATTTAATTTCCCTAAAAAGTGTCCTCACCAAATTTTTATATATTATTTTGCTTCAGCTGAGCTACGTATGTGGTAGCTTAGCTACTAGTACGGTATATCATGCCTAATAGGTCGCTAGGGAGGTGCCAAACGAAAAGTAACTCTGTTCCTCAAGGTTGGGTCTTAAGGGTGGGGCTGACTATCCCCCCCCCCCCTTTAAAAAGAAGCCAATAAGAGAAATTCTGAATTCTTTTGAAAACGTTTTGGGAAACATGTTTGGAGTACTTCGAAGTGAATATATATTTCATAAACATTACCACCTTTACAAAGAACTGGACATTACTCAGGTAGCATGGAAGTTTGCGAAAAAAAACATGTAACATGACATTGTTTCGTCAAGGATTAGGTGAAAATACTTATGATGGCAACACTCCTAAAAGGTTGATTCTTAGTTGGCGTTTATGTAGTATAAATATTATAGCAAGCTTATTATGAAAATTTACTCTTTATAGTTTAAATCTTGTTGAAAGATTGATAATAGAAACGCTACGAAAGCTTGTCAACTGTGAGCTAAGACCCTTATATCAAACATTTAGAAAAGGTCACATTGTTGTCATATTAAAATTGCATATCTTTTCATTTAGGAGGTTTACTCAATGTGTTGAAATGGTTAAAATGCTTTCTGGGTATTAAATGTAAAAATATAGAGAATTGAATATACCTTATTATTCAGATTCCCAATGGATATTGTTGCGTGGCTGGGTTCGAAAGACTTGAAGACAAAGCAGATCAAAACTTGCAGACATTTATTCCGATATAACTCTTGGAAATACTTTTACAACTCCAGAACTTTCCGTTCTAATAGTCTCAATACAGCTCTTTGCACAACAATGGAGCACAAACAGCAGTTGAAAACTAGATACACAACTGCTGAAATCAACGAAAAAGACAATGCAATAAAGTTCACTTTCGGAAATACTCTGAATGCTAGGTGAGAGACAACTAGGTAACTAACTCGATCACCCGCTCTCTTAGGCATATATAGGAAAGTTAATCCTTCGCGAATCTTCTAGAGATAGAAATTTGGAGAATTTTCCAGCTGGCAGTCAAAAAGCTTTATACAGGTACATGGGGACCGAAAGTGTCGCCAAGTTTGGTGACATTTGGCTATTTTTCGCCAAATTTGTCGACCAAAGTTAGTCGCCAAAACCGTCGCCAACTTGGCGAGATTGCCATTAACCATAATGTTAAATGGCCTTCTTGTAAAACTAGTTTTCCAGCATTATCCCTGTAAAACTCGTTTTCAAGCATTAAGAGACGCATTACAGGAAAGACAAACTCTTGCACTGCCTTATGCGAAATGTACATACATTTTCCTTTTTATATAATTAATACTACCAAATATTTACAAATGTACAGAAATTCGTAACAATATATTTACTACGAAAGTAAATTAGGCCATGTCAACTGGAGTTTGACATAGAGGAAGACCCAAACTTAGATGGATTGAATACATTGAAAAAATAATTTAGCATTTGCAAAGCATAAAATTGGAGAATTATTTCTAGTGGATATGTCAAGAGGAAACAAAATCACCGAGATGGCCAGGGCCTGTTTTGGGCTGTCGATTCATTGAAGAAAGACCTTTTGCTGGAATGCATCAATCACGTTTCCCATCGATATTTCTTTCATGATCTCTATTTGAATCCAATATATTATTTTCAAACTGTGGTGGAAATAAAGGGGAATTGGTACCCTTTTTACCGGTAATGTCAATTTGGCATATTTCATGTATCTTTTTTAAGAAAGTAATTGACATAGAGGCCTATTTTTTTTTTCAGTGCATATAGCAGACACTTGTTATTCTACTGAAGTTAACTTTTGATTCTTCTTCATTTACTTTTTTTTTTAATTGAATTTTCTTGAATGTCACTCAAATTTGTTAAAAGTCACACATTTTTTCTGCCGAAAAAAGTCAAAATATAAAATATTTTTTTTTAATATCAACAAAGGCTCACTTCATTATGTACAGATCCATTAAAAAAATAATAAGTGGTAAAAATAAATGTTAAGGCAGTTTCTGAGAAAAAGTAACATGAATAATGAAAAATGCAGTTTTGAGAAAACTCATTTTAAAGAAAACTTTACTTACACGAATAGTTAGCAATTTTGTCTTTAAAAAATTATTGAAAATACTTCTAGTTGAGGTATTATTACAAATGAGGTATCCATTTAAACGAAGAATTTATCTTTTGATAACTAATGATAAACTCAAAATCGATTATTTATAAATATTTGAGTACTAACTCCCCTTAATTTCATATATTTAATTAAGTGTAGGTTTACTATATTTAAATAATAGTTATCTACTTATCATTTCATAGTTTTAATTATTGTGGTTATCCAGTTCTCACTAGTACATATATATATGCAAAGTATTTTCAGAACAATACATTGAAACTCTTAATGGTAAAACTATGTCAATGTTCCAAATATATTCGATAACCAATTGTTCTTACCTTCTACACTGGTACTCAGCAATTAACGCCAATGCTTCCAATTTAACATCACCAATTTGCTAATTAGAAAGCGATATTCGAGAATTATTCTTACCAGTATTAAATAATCGATTTTGAAACAGAGCACATCATTAATTCTCGAATGAGGAATTTCGCTCTTTCCCTCATCTTTAAGCCGCCTACAATAAGGTAATGAAATTAATGAGGAAATTCGGTATTGATCTCTTTTAAAGGCGATGAGTGGCGTAATTCCTATTTTGAAGTGAGGTAGCTTTTAAGGCTTGAGATTCGATGGAATGAGTGCAAATGATTTTTTAATTGACATACACATTTATTGATTTTCGGGTGCTTTGAAATAAAGAATTGAATAAATTGCTTTAAATTCACTCTAGGGAAATTTTCTTAATAGGAAAGATCGCATTTAAGTTATCCCCCAAATGCATGAAAGTATAGTTAAAGTGTTCAACTTCGTTTAAAATGGCAAAATCAATGGACATTTTTAATTTTATTTTTTGTCATATGAATTGAACATTTCTCTATCGAACAAATTGCTTTAAATTCACTCTAGGGAAATTTTATTAATAGGAAAGATCACATTTTAGTTTTCCTCCAAATGCATGAAAGTATATAGTTAAAGTGTCCAACTTCGTTTAAAATGGCAAAATCAATGGATATTTTTAATTTTATTTTTTGTCATATGAATTGAACATTTCTCTATCGAACAAATTGCTTTAAATTCACTCTAGGGAAATTTTCTTAATAGGAAAGATCGCATTTAAGTTATCCCCCAAATGCATGAAAGTATATTTAAAGTGTTCAACTTCGTTTAAAATGGCAAAATCAATGGACATTTTTAATTTTATTTTTTGTCATATGAATTGAACATTTCTCTATCGAACAAATTGCTTTAAATTCACTCTAGGGAAATTTTATTAATAGGAAAGATCACATTTTAGTTTTCCTCCAAATGCATGAAAGTATAGTTAAAGTGTTCAACTTCGTTTAAAATGGCAAAATCAATGGACATTTTTAATTTTATTTTATGTCATATGAATTGAAAATTTCTCTTTGCAAATCTGTTTTTTTTTCTGGTACTATAAATAGAAATTTAGGCACAGTCGTTCAAAAACGGTTGTTAATACGAAAATCCATGCAGAAATATTTCAAAATCGTATTTTTTAAAGAATAGATATTTCGCTAATACTGCAATACGGCTTTTGTTCTATCTCAACATATATTTAAGATAGAGTTGTAATCTTTTGTACAGTTGTTTGTTATACTATGTTCAGTATAATGGCGGGCATATTTGATTGTATCTGTTTTTTTTTTTTTTTTTTTTTTTCCCCGAAAAGTAATTGTTATAAATACACAATAAGTTGTTGCGAAAATATCGAAATGTATGTGTAATCTTATACAACAACCTATATATATTTTTTATTTTTGAAAATATAACTTAGGTTTTAGATCATTATACTCATGAATATCATAGAATCATGTAGTAAAAAGTAAAACAAAATGTATTTTAAAACTTTTTTCTTACAACATTAGCCGTTTCGATAAAATATTGGTCAATTTCGAACAAAAAACGCATTTTTTTAGAAAAATAAAATTAAAAAAGTTAATATTTTTGTCAATTTTATGTTTTTATCATATAATGAACATTTTAATGCAATAAAAAGTTTCATTAATAAGGTTTTTAAAAATGATTGCTCCGAACGTAGTCGGATTCTTTAAATTGATTATTCTTTTAAATTAAAACGATATTGGCTATCGCTGGTAGTGATATCAGGCATCTATCATGCTAAAGTGATGACATTTGGTTCTCCATGTCTGATACTGGCAATATTTAGTTTAAAATAACCAACTCATAAAAACAAAATTTTCACTATTAAACCCTTCATATGATTATCATCCCCTTTTTAAATCCCCTTTATTTACTTCAATTTCGTGTGTGGCTAGGTATGACAAAGGTGGCCAAATTTGCCACCTTGTCGTTATCCTATTGCGCTAAAACTTGGCAGATAGATTCGATGGCAATGCATTCTATCAAATTTTGGCAGTTGTCACTGCCGCTGAAATCGCGCTTTTACTGAATATTAATAAACCAACTTGCCGTCATCCAATCTCTCTGAAATAGGATTTAACGGATTAGTCAAGAAACTCTTTCCTATTTGACAAAATTGTTTTAATCAGAATAAATGAAAGGTATTCGAATGTGAGGGTATACATTCACATTCATTTTTAATGAATACATTTTGAAAAGTAGTTTACCGCATATTTTGCTGATGGTTGAGATGTTTTTATGCAATTCTCTATTGTAAAAATGAGACATGTTTTATTTTTTTCTACTCATAAACAAATTAGAATTCTACAATTATTAGGAATATAGCAATTATATCTTATTTTATATAGCTCTACTTGGTGACAAAGTTATAGGATATAAAATTAAAACATATCTATTAGATTCATCTTAATTTTATAAATCTTAAATCTTTACTAGTAGGAAGAAGAGCCAAAATGTCCCGTAGGTCAACCAGAGAATTGCCCTTTTAATAATTAAAATTAGATGCCAACAAACTCTCACATGCTGGCAACATAAACGGTGCTTTGTTAATTGACAATGCATATAAAGAATTTTATGAGATGGCTACTCTGCCATGAATGCTTTGGTGGATAAGGGATTCTGGAGATAGGTGCTCATCTCGGAGGTTATCTGCGGCAGCGTAGTCATACGTTTTCGGGCAACTATCCTCTTCAACACTCCTCTATCCCGGTCCGCCAACTTCGACTTCCGCCCACTGTTCTGCTTAACCTGGGACACCTTTCCCAGTTTTGTGTAGGCGGTCATAAACCTTGAAACAGTGGACCTTGAAACACCCATAAGGTTGGTTATTCTAGACCATCGATATAAATAAACAACTTAATAGACTGCTTAACGCTTGGAAAATGAAGCCGTTGCCAGATGCCGTTGGTGGGATAAAAAATACGGATTGCCGAGGATTGAAAATAAAATTTTGGGTTGTACACAGCATAAATGCCAATAGTAGACCTTAATTACTAATAATGTGCAAAAAAATATATACTCTAGCATTTTAAAAGGTTTTTCGCATTTCTATTCAACTATAAAAGTGAACTGTGATTGGTTAATCCTCCCACCAGCTTCGCAATCCCCGGCGCGTTTTTCTCTTTGCATTGACAATGGAGCAGTCTATCCAGTTGTTTATCTATATCGATGTTCTAGACACGGACGCTCCAGCGAGACGAGTCCCAATAATCATACCTCTTTGAAAGTCAGATATGTCGGACAGAATGGTGTTTTGCTGGGAACAGACTTTTCTCATACAACATTCACACCTAGACTGATACCTTCCAATTCCCCATCACTTGGTGGCAGACCAATTTTGTCTTCAAAAAATTATTAAAAATACTTCTAGTTTAAATATTATTACAAATGAGGTATCCTTTCAAAGGGGAGAATTTAAATTTCGATAAACGATAATAAACTCAAAATTGATTTTTTATAAATTTTTGAATATCAACTCTCCTTACTGAGTTGATTTAACTAAGCGACTGGTGCGAAAGGAAAAATATCGAGTAATGACTTTAGGGTTGAATAACCTAGTTAGGACGATAACATTCGAGACACTTGTGTCTGCAAACAAACCACCTGCATGGATAAATTGTCTGTGTGTGGTTGGTTTGTGCGACATATACTTTTGCACAATGACTGCTATTCAGGCCGATACCAACAGCTTAACATGAATTCCGAACCACAAAGAACATACATGCCTATCCCGGGATTCGAACCCAACACCTTTAGCATGCGAAATCAGAGAGCTAACCACACAGCCATCAGGTGGTCTGACTGTGTGTGAAAGGGTTCAGGCAATTCCCTAACATGTCTTGTATGGTTTCACTTCTGATCACTCGCCTGATAAACTAGTTGAATCAACTAGTTGCCTCGTATGAAAGAGGCCTACAACTTTGCGCTTCGACGTCACAAAAAGTTATGAAACCATTCATTCAATTCGATTCAAATTTTGTCATTTAACCAAACTTCAAAACTGTAATATGTATCTTTCATCCTGATTAGAAACGCATTACATTCATTTTAAGCATTGAATAGTTTCTTTGATATTGCTTACTAAGAAAATTATTTTCTGTTTTATGTTAACGAAATAATATCAAGCGAAAAATTAATCATGTAGTTAAATAAAAGGCACATTTATTTCATTGTTACAATGAGTCTATTTATTACACAACAGTACATACATTTATTACAATGTATAGTTAAACATTCAAATTCTTGTTATGACTGTTCTCCATGGTTTGGCAACATTCCAAAAGCAAAGGATAGAAAATTACTTTTATTTTTATTACTTTAGTTGTCCTGTTATATAAGGTTTGCAATTGTAAATATTTTATTGTAACGTTTGAGAACAAATGCAAGTCATTCATCAAATCAAATTTGTACGCAAATATTTCTTTCATGAAACTGCTAAATATCGCTTAAAACAATAGTTAAAATGTGTTCTTTGTACAACCTCCATTACGGAAGAAGTTCTAAAAATATTTTTCAAATACCATTTAAATATTACGTGACATTAAATATTACCATTACGTGCACATTAAATATTTTGTTGTTAAGACACGCACACATATTATCAAAACTATGACTTTCCATCAACTAAATAAACTAACCACCTGGTAATTTTGTGTAATATTGATAAAAACTAGGGGTGTGGAACATCGCACAACTTTCAATTACACTATAATACTGACGAAGAATTGTGTCATTTATCATTATTATAATTTCATCATTCATTTAGAAAAAGTGGGGTTTCTTATGAAAAGTTTTTTACGATAATTCTTGTATGGGACTTAAAAAAAAAAAAAAATATTTACCAAAATGGTGATTTTGGCGATATACTTCACGATAACCTTTATATTATCTTTTATTATAGGTGAAATTGGCTAGATAAGTAAAAACTATCAATAATGAGGTATGCTAAAGGAAATATGATAGGAAGACTCTGTGTTGAAGACATTCGTTTTTCAACTTTTTACGCGATTAAAGCATTTTTACGGAAATTTCGGAGGTAGGAATGTTTAGAACACCTTAAGAGGCATTACCACAGCGATTTTTAACAAAAGAGTTTGAGCCGTCTTTTAGCAATTACTGAAAAATATGATTTTTTTAAAGGCAGCTACCTAATGCGCATGCGTGATTTCGACGAAAACCTTAATGGTAGGTCCCATGGCCGCCACTAACCCTTATATCAAATTTGAAATCAGTAAGTCAATTTGTTAGGGAGTTATGCTGACCACACACACACATCTTTTCTAGATCACTTTTTGAAATCAAGATGTACCAAAAAGTGGAGAAATACAAAAAATATAAATTTTTTGTTTGACCTAATGCTATATTTTCATTACCCTCTGTAAATATACATATGGAATTGAAAGTAAAAATTGGTGCTTAAAAGTGTTATCTAAATAAGCTAATACAATGCTACAATAATTGTGATATTATCAAGATGATAATGTAGTGTAGATGACGTGATGATAGATTAACCTTCCGTTAGTTGCGTACACGTCACAGATGCATTTCTACAACACTTTCCCCTGCTCTGACTTAATTTTTATTGAAATGTGATATGTTTTTGAATAAAATTTTACTGATTAAACATATTGTTTAATACTTTATATCTTCAAATAATCTTAAATCGGTAACAATTAACTATTTAAACTAGAATAAATTTCATTTGGCTTTCAAAAAACCAGAAACACCTCATAGGTGCAATGCGACTAATTATGGCTGTAAGAAGAGCTCAACTAACGGAAGGTTAGTATTAAAAACAACAACGATTTATTGAAATGATATTGGTAATTGTGGGTAATGCTTAAGAAACTGTTATCCATTGAACTATTGTATAAAAAAAGAAATAGCTCTTGTATATTTCTGTTTAATGTAGTTAGTTGTTAACTTGCATATTTCGATTTATAATATATATATTTTTTTTTAATGTAGATTGTATAGAAGATTTAGTTTTGAAGTTTATCCTCAATTGAATTTTTAATTTTGCCAGTGATGCAATTCCGTGAATTGGTGGCAAATTAGAGGTTGATCACATGTTTCTAAATGGCTAATTCATAACTTTTATCTACTCAAATAATAATCAGAAAACTTGAGCATGGTTCAAGTTGTCCATATATGTAAAAGTAAAGAGGTTGAAAAGATTTAGGCTATAGAAAATGGAAGTGATATATTTAAAATACAACAAGTTAACGTAAGGATTATTATTCGTTGAGGCATTAAGTTTTTTGCACAAATCATACAGCATTTTCCCTTACGAAAGAAAATCAGAAAGTCAGGTAATTGTGGGTAATGCTTAAGAAACTGTTATCCATTGAACTATTGTATAAAAAAAGAAATAGCTCTTGTATATTTCTGTTTAATGTAGTTAGTTGTTAACTTGCATATTTCGATTTATAATTATTATTATTTTTTTTTTAATGTAGATTGTATAGAAAATTTAGTTTTGAATTTTATCCTCAATTGAATTTTTAATTTTGCCAGTGATGCTATTCCGTGAATTGGTGGCAAATTAGAGGTTGATCACATGTTTCTAAATGGCTAATTCATAACTTTTATCTACTCAAATAATAATCAGAAAACTTGAGCATGGTTCAAGTTGTCCATATATGTAAAAGTAAAGAGGTTGAAAAGATTTAGGCTATAGAAAATGGAAGTGATATATTTAAAATACAACAAGTTAACGTAAGGATTATTATTCGTTGAGGCATTAAGTTTTTTGCACAAATCATACAGCATTTTCCCTTACGAAAGAAAATCAGAAAGTCAGGTAATTGTGGGTAATGCTTAAGAAACTGTTATCCATTGAACTATTGTATAAAAAAAGAAATAGCTCTTGTATATTTCTGTTTAATGTAGTTAGTTGTTAACTTGCATATTTCGATTTATAATTATTATTATTTTTTTTTTTTAATGTAGATTGTATAGAAAATTTAGTTTTGAATTTTATCCTCAATTGAATTTTTAATTTTGCCAGTGATGCTATTCCGTGAATTGGTGGCAAATTAGAGGTTGATCACATGTTTCTAAATGGCTAATTCATAACTTTTATCTACTCAAATAATAATCAGAAAACTTGAGCATGGTTCAAGTTGTCCATATATGTAAAAGTAAAGAGGTTGAAAAGATTTAGGCTATAGAAAATGGAAGTGATATATTTAAAATACAACAAGTTAACGTAAGGATTATTATTCGTTGAGGCATTAAGTTTTTTGCACAAATCATACAGCATTTTCCCTTACGAAAGAAAATCAGAAAGTCAGGTAATTGTGGGTAATGCTTAAGAAACTGTTATCCATTGAACTATTGTATAAAAAAAGAAATAGCTCTTGTATATTTCTGTTTAATGTAGTTAGTTGTTAACTTGCATATTTCGATTTATAATTATTATTATTTTTTTTTTAATGTAGATTGTATAGAAAATTTAGTTTTGAATTTTATCCTCAATTGAATTTTTAATTTTGCCAGTGATGCTATTCCGTGAATTGGTGGCAAATTAGAGGTTGATCACATGTTTCTAAATGGCTAATTCATAACTTTTATCTACTCAAATAATAATCAGAAAACTTGAGCATGGTTCAAGTTGTCCATATATGTAAAAGTAAAGAGGTTGAAAAGATTTAGGCTATAGAAAATGGAAGTGATATATTTAAAATACAACAAGTTAACGTAAGGATTATTATTCGTTGAGGCATTAAGTTTTTTGCACAAATCATACAGCATTTTCCCTTACGAAAGAAAATCAGAAAGTCAGGTAATTGTGGGTAATGCTTAAGAAACTGTTATCCATTGAACTATTGTATAAAAAAAGAAATAGCTCTTGTATATTTCTGTTTAATGTAGTTAGTTGTTAACTTGCATATTTCGATTTATAATTATTATTATTTTATTTTTTTTAATGTAGATTGTATAGAAAATTTAGTTTTGAATTTTATCCTCAATTGAATTTTTAATTTTGCCAGTGATGCTATTCCGTGAATTGGTGGCAAATTAGAGGTTGATCACATGTTTCTAAATGGCTAATTCATAACTTTTATCTACTCAAATAATAATCAGAAAACTTGAGCATGGTTCAAGTTGTCCATATATGTAAAAGTAAAGAGGTTGAAAAGATTTAGGCTATAGAAAATGGAAGTGATATATTTAAAATACAACAAGTTAACGTAAGGATTATTATTCGTTGAGGCATTAAGTTTTTTGCACAAATCATACAGCATTTTCCCTTACGAAAGAAAATCAGAAAGTCAGGTAATTGTGGGTAATGCTTAAGAAACTGTTATCCATTGAACTATTGTATAAAAAAAGAAATAGCTCTTGTATATTTCTGTTTAATGTAGTTAGTTGTTAACTTGCATATTTCGATTTATAATTATTATTATTATTTTTTTTAATGTAGATTGTATAGAAAATTTAGTTTTGAATTTTATCCTCAATTGAATTTTTAATTTTGCCAGTGATGCTATTCCGTGAATTGGTGGCAAATTAGAGGTTGATCACATGTTTCTAAATGGCTAATTCATAACTTTTATCTACTCAAATAATAATCAGAAAACTTGAGCATGGTTCAAGTTGTCCATATATGTAAAAGTAAAGAGGTTGAAAAGATTTAGGCTATAGAAAATGGAAGTGATATATTTAAAATACAACAAGTTAACGTAAGGATTATTATTCGTTGAGGCATTAAGTTTTTTGCACAAATCATACAGCATTTTCCCTTACGAAAGAAAATCAGAAAGTCAGGTAATTGTGGGTAATGCTTAAGAAACTGTTATCCATTGAACTATTGTATAAAAAAAGAAATAGCTCTTGTATATTTCTGTTTAATGTAGTTAGTTGTTAACTTGCATATTTCGATTTATAATTATTATTATTTTTTTTTTTAATGTAGATTGTATAGAAGATTTAGTTTTGAATTTTATCCTCAATTGAATTTTTAATTTTGCCAGTGATGCTAATCCGTGAATTGGTGGCAAATTAGAGGTTGATCACATGTTTCTAAATGGCTAATTCATAACTTTTATCTACTCAAATAATAATCAGAAAACTTGAGCATGGTTCAAGTTGCCCATATATGTAAAAGTAAAGAGGTTGAAAAGATTTAGGCTATAGAAAATGGAAGTGATATATTTAAAATACAACAAGTTAACGTAAGGATTATTATTCGTTGGGGCATTAAGTTTGTTGGCACTAATCATACAGCATTTTCCCTTACGAAAGAAAATCAGAAAATCCAATTCCACAAGTAATACATCCATACAGGTATGCGTTTCATGTGTTACTTTTTGTCTAAATAACTAATCGAATTTCGATCCTTTGTTTTCATGTAAACTTGAACATTGTTTAGCATTAATATATCAAGTTACTAACTAACAGTACATTTTAGGAAGCATTTTGCAGACTGTTTTAAGTTGTAAAACTGGATCAAAATGTTAGCTTTAATACTTTTCTAAAGATTAAGCACAAAAATAAAAAATAAAATTCTGCCATAATGAGCATTTATAATTAAAGTTCAACTTTAAAAAATCTGCAAAAAAAGAAAGATTGGTCAGAATGATCCGCAATTTTATCTATATATATCGAAGGAAGAGAAATGGTAGGAATATAAGAACAAAAAATCGTTTTGCCATATTTTGTTTCTTATACAATGCCATTTGTTTTTGAAACCCATGTTGTGGCAAAAAGAATAAAATGTCATGCTATTGAAATCATGCTGTTTTAAAGTTAGGCCTTAATTATTATCACCCCGTGGTGTTTATAATTGAAATTCAACTGTAGAAAAGCTGCAAAAACCACTCGTCAGACCTTATTTGACCTTAATGTACGCAAAAAAGTGAGAAAGTAGTATGGTTTAAGTAAAAAGTTGTCCCAAATACCGGGTGATCCAGAAGTCAGGACCAACTTTAAAAATGAATAATTCGAAAACGAAGCAAATTACAAAGATATAGTTTGCACCAAACGCATGAAAAATAAACCGGGTTTTGTGTCGCAACATAATAAAAAATAGTTTTTTTTGCTGACCAACAGATGGCGCTGTAGTGTGTTATGTCACGAAAAGCTGATTAAGAAAAAAAAAATGAGATTCTTTACAATTCAGCTTTATTACAGTTAATTAATTACAGTAAATGTTCAAGTGCTATCCATCGTTCAGAAGTACAGCTGTGAGACGAGTGACCACACCATTCACAGCATTTAGGAGCATTTCGTGTGTTATGGCAGACACATGTTGCCGGATGGCATCTGTAAGTGCAGCTAATGATGCCGGTCGGTCGCGGAATGTTATAGTCGATGTTATGGTCTGAATTGTAAAGAATCTCATTTTTTTTTCTTTCTAAATCAGCTTTTCGTGACATAACACACTACAGCGCCATCTGTTGGTCGGCAAAAAAACTATTTTTTATTATGTTGCGACACAAAACCCGGTTTATTTTTCATGCGTTTGGTGCAAACTATATCTTTGTATCTTGCTTCGTTTTCGAATTATTCATTTTTAAAGTTGGTCCTGACTTCTGGATCACCCGGTATTTTTTTCCGTACGCTACCGTTCCCTCTCCCTTTGTGTATAAACATGTCACATTTCAGGTCATTCCGATCATTGTTTTTTTTACAGCTTTTAGAAGTTTAATTATAAACACTCTGTACTGTGCATGAATTATACAAATCCTATTTAAAAATTAGTTTTCCTTTTCTTATTGCGGACCAAATGGTATAGTGGTTAGCGTGCTAGCTTCTAGACTGCGAGGTTACGGGTTCGAGTCCCGTGTTAGGCATGGGTGTTTGTAAATGTATGTTGGCTTGTCTAATGACTAATGTTTCGACGCATCATAGCCCTCGTGTTGCTGACTGTACCAGATAATCTGAATGCAACCAACCAACAACCTTTTTTTATTTTTCGTACTCATTAATAATTTATATTTATAGACTTGTATTTTAAAAAATGAAGAAAGCAATCATATTTAAAGATAGCTTATATCTACTATTATTCAAAAATTTTCATTTTGATTAATGTTTTAACTCTTACTTCATGTATACGTATTTTCCTTTAAGAGGAGTGGACATACTAAAGTGAATAAAAATTCGATTTTTTTTTTAATTAAAATTTAAATGTGTCCCTTTATAATGAGATTTGCAATAATACCTCAGTTAGAAGTATGTTTTTATTTTTGGAAGACACAGTTGGGAACCATTAGTGTAAGTAAAGTTTTCTTTAAAATGCGTTTTCTCTAAGCTCACTATGTATCTAAAATTTTTACCTCACATTCCTTTTAGGTATATGTCTATTCTGAAAAGAGATTTTTTATTAATTCAAAAATATGTTTTGTTCTGGCATATATCGCCAAAAACAACTTGTGATTTTTAACACATTTGAAGGATTTTCATGATGATTCATTTAAAAAAAAAGTAAATGAATTATTGATAACTCACTTTAGTAGAATAATAAGTATCTGCTAGATACACTAAGCAAATTAGGCTTCTTTGTCGATTATTTTTTGAGAAAAAGTACATGAAATATGGAAAATTAAGGTATTTATATACATTAGGAATTACAAAATTTGACTCAAGTCTGCATTTCTGTTTTTTTTTTTATTTTAAAATATTCCCGAATTCATTCCCTTTATAATAATACTATTTTCTTTCTGAAACTCAAATTACTTTTTAAATTACAGTGGGTTTTGTGAACCTGTTTTGTATCACGTTCATTAGTGTAGTAAACTTTAAACGTATTTTCTGAAGAATGACATTTTGGTGTTATATGACTTTACGCCAACGGTCATAACTTCATAATAAATTGTCCGATTTACAAAATTCTAATTTTATTCTGTAGAAACAAGTTGTGAATGTGTTTCCTATTGAGAATTTGTTAAATATTGTTAAAAACAAATTTTGTATGCAATTTTAATCTTAATTTTTTGTTCAAAACTATGTATTTTTTTTTTATACTTTTTATTTAAAAATTAAAAATTAAATAAATATTGTAGCTATATTCAAAATTATCCATAGGAACATGCATCAATATTATATCTTTTATTTGCAATAAATATCATACCTCTTAGTTAATTACAAGTTTATTTATGTATGTTCTACTAATGTCCTAATTAGTCATTTTAATTTCAGTTACCTGATTAAAATAATTACAGAAAAAAAAATTTATATATATATAAATGCATCATTTTTAATTCTGATATACTAACAAAAGGTTTGAAATTATAACTTAAAAATGAAAGAAAATCATCTCAATTGTATATATATACCATAAAATTATAGGTTTAGGGGGTACCGACAACCCTTACAAAACTCAGTCATTCTTGCTTCTAATCTTTCGAATCGAGATACGAGTTAATAAAAATTCTTAATATTAGGTATAAAAATCAACTAATCATTAAAACCATTAAATGTTAAGGGAAAGAAATATTAAATAATTGATGTACTGTAGTCATGTGTGACAGTCTACATCTCTTAAATATTACGTAATCAATCAGTCACGTTTGGCCGCCAACCAAAGTACTGTAAAACACATTATTATATGATTCAAACATTTAAAAAAAATTACTTTTGGAAAAGGCCTAGTGTTCCATTTCTTACTATGGCAGCCAAATCAGAATGCCAAACTGCATAAAAATCCCATCCGTCTGCGCGAATGAATAAAAGCTTATTGAAATAGTACTTTGAATTTATATAGCAAATGACTTTAAATTAAATTTTTCTGAAAAAAATTATCATATTAGCTGCATGGCCCCGCGTTGCGAGGACCCGTCATTGATCCCAGCTTTTGGCGCATCGATGAAAACTTCATTGAAACGCAAAACCTAGCTCGCTTCACTCAACAAAAATATCATTGTTACGCAAATATAGCCAGCTTTGCTTGCTGAAAAGTTCATTGATGCTATGGAACAGGCTCGCTTAGCTCATTTAGGTATTCGACTACGTTGAAAAGGTCAATTTTGAAAAAAAATGCCAATTTATTTTTAATCTTTAACTTTTTTGTCCACATTTTTGACTTTCTGAAATATTCTTTGCTTTTTATGCGTGTTAATTAGAAGCGAAGTTATAAAGTAAAACATAAATGTAAGTACACAAAGTTACACATAAAATGAAAACTTTAAGCACGTTTTTTGGAAAATGAATTTTCGTTGAATGTTGTGCTCGCAAAACAAGATTTCACAAAAAGTTGTGTAGATTTCTGAATGAAATTTTCAGGAAATTTTAATTAATATTTCAAGAAGACAATGAACCTGAAATTTAACATTAGCATTATATACTTTTTAATTTATAGCTGTTTTCTTAGAACAGTAAACGTAATTTTTACAAAAATTCCTGAATACTAATGTACAATGCTCAAATTTGTTTTTAATTGTTTAGAATATGTCTTAGATTTTTGGTTCATTGCCGTCTCTACTATCATAAATATATGGTGGAAAAGGAATTTGAGATAATTAAGATAGATTTTTTTTGTAACGCATTTTTGTTTTGTGGTTAATTTGTCTTATAATTTGTCTAAAACTGCTATTATTTTATATAGAAAAAATTATATTTGCCATTATATAAGCCATTATCCCAAAAAGTTGTAGTTGTATTGAACGTAGTCGAATACCTTAAAAGGTTCATTTCGACGCAAGCACAAGCTTTGCTTCGCTTCCTGGAAGGCTCTTATTTACGCAAACAAAGGCGTGGTTTGGTCACTAAAAGATTCATTGTTGGGCAAGCATAGGTTCTCTCTTCTCACTGCTTGGTCCATCGTTGCTCTAACATAATACTTGGTGAGAGGTTCAGAGTTTTATATCAATGAGGAGGGCAGTTTACTGTGAAAGAACACTCGGAAGAGTGTCCCTATTTTGACAATCTCTTCCACTCTTAGTATTCTAGTATTCCAGATATTATTAATTCTTCCAGATATAATAAGATACTAGCCCAGTAACTCTGTTAATTTAAGAAATGTCCTATTCTTATAAATTGTAAAGGATATCAGGTAGCACAGCAGTATTGGCCAATTTTAGAAACAAGAGTTTTGGAAGATTGGTCAATCTTGGCCGAAACTCGAGTATCGTTCCAAAATACACGTTTAGAAAAAAAATGCCAAATGCATCCCAAAACATATTTGTAGCTATCCATGCTTTCTTATCAAAGTATATTTCAATTTTAAAATAAAATATCCATGTTTCAAAACTGTCAGTATATTTAATCCAGCATTGGGTGAGATTGGCCAAGATCCGTAACATCGGCCAGACTACAACGGTCCATATCTAAATCGACTAATGTCGAGCAATATTGGCCAGCGTATGTAACAGCAAACGGCATATCTCAAAGAATCTTCCACGGTGTCCGATTCATTGCAATTTCCAAATACATACTCAAAACTGATATGCTTGGGCTAAGTATGCTATAAATATTAATGCAACCACTAAAACCGAAATGGGACCATTACTATTCAGTAAGGAATTCATTATTCTGTCATATCGATAATTATTCAGTGACCTTCAGTAGATCTCATATAAAGACCATCACAAGTTCAATATATCTTACAACAATAGCCATAAAATTGTTGTAATTCTATAAAAAACTTCATTCAGTAAGAATTTCACGTGTAATTATGTATATATGTATGCATAAAACTGAGGGTCTATACTTCTGAAATATATACAAATCCACAGTTTTGCACATAGAGGTACGAAATTTAGTACATAGAAGCTTTAGTGCATCGATAGTGTAGAGAAAAACTTTTAAATTGGATTAAAAGTTGTTTTTATTAAAATTTGATGATATTAAAAAAATCTTGGGATTTTCACAATATTTTTTTATTACATCCGATTAAAATTAAAAGTTATTTTAAAGTGTCCTGCTTATTTTTCTGATTATTTTTATGTATTATAATCGTCTCTCCGATAAGTGGTTTAAGTATTATTGCAATATTTCCATACATTTACTGTAAATCGATATCGTAAACAAGCTCTGCGCAATGGCGGTTTTAAAATATAATTTCCGTACTAAATGAAATGTATGGATGCTGAATGTAAACAATACACAATTTTAGATTTGGCTTTTTTTGAAATTCACCAAAAACTTTCAAATCATTTCGAAATTTATGAATTTTCTTTATATTCCCAAATAAATATTTATTAATTTCCTTTAAAATTGAATCCAGAATATCGTCTTTCTTTTGATTGTTTTATTTTTATAGTGCTTTTGTCCTGTGAATCAAGTTCAATATTATTTAATATATATTTCAATGCATGTTTGTATTATATATGTGACGTATTTATTTTAGTACTTCTCTTTTCGTTTTTGGCATTTTCTAGCGTTTTCCGGAATTTGTGAGATGCGCCTTGAAGCTAGTCGAGTCTGTTAGGTGTAGTAGATGACATTTCTTTGGTACGATTTTATTATATGTTACACTTTTTTTTTTATTATTTGTATTTTAACTTTATTTATTATAACTTATGTTTTCAGTTTAATTTTATTTTAGTTACCATGTTTTTGAATTTGGCACTTTTTCTAATCTCTAAATAAAAAAAAAATTCCAATCCTACATTTGTTCACTTTTTCTAAATGTCAGTTAGAATGATTCATACAAACAGATTGATAACATTGATCACTCATTAAAGCAAAATGTATATCTGGTATGACAAGCAACATTTAGATAATATATCATTTACCCCAAAAATGCAGATCGTAATTTGAAAGTTATAAAAAAGCAGCATCTTCAAATGTTTCTATTTATCCACATCAGGTCCAGATGCTATGAATGATGCACACAAAATTTGGAGAAATTTCATTTCTAAATAACCTCCCAGTTAGATTGAATAAATGTAACAAAAACATGCAAATTTTAGTTGATTTATGTTTACAAATATTAATGTTGCCCAGTCACTGGATAATTTGATAACTGCATTTTGAAAACGCTTCCAGATTAATTTTATGTAATTCTATTCTAATTGTCAGGACCTTTAAACTATTATTATGTAAAAAAAAAAATTCAACATTTCTTCTTTCAATTAAAGATATTGCAAAAGGAAATGTGATCGCTATTTCTCCGGTGAATTTTTGTACGGAAACATATCTCGATGATATAGGGCAATGAAGGTATTGCATAGGGTTAAAAAATGTAATTCTTTTCAGTAATTCCACGTCTTGAAACGTACTGAATTAATAATAAAAGTGGTTTAGAAATAATATTAATATATGTGTATTAATATGTGTGTATTACTATGTGTGTATTAATATATGTGATTAGGAGTGTAGCCATTTAGGAAATGATTGGGAATCCCCTGAACCCTTTCCCACGCAGTCAACACGTTCGCCCTGGCGGTTTGTTTACAGGCGCAAGTGCTGCTAATGTTCTCATCCTAACTAGTTTACTCAACATCGTACTGAGCTCCCGTTGGGAAGAGAAGTTGTTTCCACAAGTTGCCTCGTGTGAAAGTGCCATGTCAACTTGTTGAGAGTTTACCAAGCAGCGCAGTTGAATCAACTCAACCCCCTCGTGTGAAAGAGGCTTTAGGTTTCTTTCAGACGAGGTGACTAATTGATTCAACTGGTTTTTCAGGCTGGTGATAAGGAGTGTAGGCAAATAAGAAATGGTAGGGAATCAACCTAACTTTTTCACACCCAGTAAAAACTCGTCCACCCAGGCGGTTCATTTGCAGGCACAAGTGCTGATAATGTTCTCATCCTAACTAGTTGATTCAATATCGTACTGACCACCCGTTGGGAAGAGAAGTTGATTCCACAAGTTGCCTCGTGTGAAAGTGCCATGTCAACTTATTGAGAGTTTACCAAACAACGCAGTTGAATCATCTGAACCGCCTCGTGTGAAAGAGGCCTTAGGCTTCTTTCTGACGAGGTGACTAATTGATTCAACTGGTTTTTCAGGTGGGTGATAAGGAGTGTAGGCATATACAAAATGGTAGGGAATCAACCTAACCTTTTCACACGCAGTAAACTCCTCCGCCCAGTTTGTTTGCAGGTTCAAGTGCCAATAACGTTCAGCTCATAACTATACAAGAAGAAACCGTATCATGAGCTAACTGAATACGTTATATGATGGATCCTTCCTCCGAAAAGACAAAGTTCCAAGGAAATCAAAACTTATGTGGTATCATTGTTGACCTGCTCACATAGTTTTGTATTAAACTTAAATATAAGTTGATAAAAAAAATGAAAAAAAATAAAGAAAATAAGTGCTTTTCAGATTGAATTTCAATTAATATTTTACTTTTTTAACCACGGATACCAAAAGAGTTAAACGAATCGACTACACATCGTTCCGATCAGCCAATTGTTCAGAGTAAAACCGGTTTACTCATCGTGGTAGGGTGTTCAGTGAGTTCAGGTTACGTTGTCTTCTAGTATAGTAGATTCAACACAAATGACATTACTCGATACTAGTCCTTTCACACCAATCGCCTAGTTGAATCAACTAAGCTCACTACATGGGAAGTGTTGCAATTGCAAAATTCAATATGGAACAGTTTGCCGAATAAATTCGTATTAATCGAGTGATATGCTACTATCAGACTATATACATTAAGTAAATATCGATACAAATACAGATGCCTATTCACTAAATAAGTCGGTATCATTTAAGTGTAAAAGTTAATTTGTTACTTTGTTAATGGTGCTAATAATGGTTATAAACTCCAAAACGAAAACAAAATTTTTAACTTTTTAATATTAAAAAAAAAAAAAAATCTATATTACACATTATCATTAAAAATGAACAGAAATATTTTTATTTTGTCATTTCAATGAAATATATTTTTTATCATTGGTGGTTTATTTGATGTTTTTATGAAGATATACGTCACACTTGAAAACACGTTGAGTACCAAATTGCGAAGATTTATCCAAATTTTTTATTTTTTTTTAAATGTCCAGATTCTCTAACGTCAACATTGCATCATGTTTACAAGAGTAGTTTTCATACAAGAGATGTTTATGAATTAAACGAAAAATCACAACCTGATGTTCTTCATTTTATAACAAATACTAAAAATTAAAACCTCCAACAGTATTTTATCGTATCCAATCCTTAAGTTCTATAATGGTATTGACCTCCCGTCACGTTGGGAAGCGAAGTTGATTGCACAACTTGCCAGAAGTGAAAGTACAAAGAAAGAGATTAGTTGAGAGTCAACCAACCAACTTAGTTGTATCAACCAAACCGCCTCGTCGGAACGAGGTTTTAGTGATGGACATGATAACTTTGATTTTAATTTTGGTTATAATTGAAAAACTTATGACTTTCTGCAATTGTCAAGAAACGGCTCTAATGATTTTGATCAAAATCATTGTTGTATTGCCATTTATGCAGCTTGAAACAGCCTCACCTTCGAAATTTCCGTAGAAATCCATTAAAGGCGTAAAAGGTTAAAAATTAATGTCGTTAACATCTTTTCCTGCCCTTTTTGTCTATCAACAACAGTCTTTTTTAGTGTAAAGAATAATAAAATAGTTATCATAAAGCACATCACTAATTTCTCTATTTTGGTGCCCTTTTTTTGTTCAATGTATTAGGTAACGCCAACAAATTTGCCAAACTAGCCAATATGTTTTAAAGTAGTGCAAATATTTAAGGTATACGTATAGGTTAAAACATTTTTTTTTTAATTTTCAATTTAAAAATTAGACCTTTGCACATTGAAAAGTACGTTATTTGTTAAACTATTTCCAATTTTTTTTTTTAATTTCTTCAATTTTAATAATTAATTAACATGTAATCAACTAATTAGGCTAATTTCGAACGGTAATGACAAAAATTCTAATTCACCCGCAGATACAATTTTGGTGTTCAATAATGCGGAATACCCTGCTCTATGTTTTGACCCTATTAACAGAATTTTACAGTGTGTATATTTTGTGATATCATGCTTTAACTGAATCTACTAGAAAAATCCAAGTTTTTTTATACAGAATCTTATCTTTAAAATTCAATTAAAAAAATATTTATTTTCAAATCACTTAGTATTTAGGGTCAAAACATTCAACAATGTATGTAGATTATATAGCAAAAATCAAATTTCAAAAAATATTATTCAAACTTGAGTTATTACTGTTTGAATGAAATGCAAAATAGAAAAAAATACAATCTGAGAATACCTTTTAAAAAAGTATTTTCTTTATAAAAAACTGTTATTATTGTACTACTTATTAAATGTTTCCTTTTTAGTATGCTCCTCCATCATAGGGTTTCCTTCTTTTGTGTTGTTTTTATTTTACTTTTGTTTTTTACTTCCTTATAAATCTTCCCCGATTTTTGCGAGTTTTGCGATTTGAAGCCTATACATATACCTTAAACGAAAAAGGTAAATAATACCAATCAACATCAAATACAAATGCAGTGGCAAGTACTATAGTAAAATTGAAAATAGTGAAATGGTCCACACCTCTAATTTTTCTGTAAATCTTGACCACTGTCAGGAAGAGCTTTTAAATAAGCTTCTTCTTTTTAGTGTATTATAGAAACTAGAAAGAAACATAACTTATTTTTTCACAATACTTTGAAATATGTCATTCAAAAGATTGAAGTAAACTTTACAGGTAACCTACAGGTAAGTTGTAAAATGAGATTCTAATAAATAAAAATAATAATCCCAATTTCATTAACTGTCAAGTATTGTTTACCAATGAAGTATTTAAATTTTACATTTTCTTTAGTTCTCTACTCTCATGTGAATTATTCACGGAGATTTAAAAGAAATCAAATAATATTTTTTAAACGTGAAGTAATTATAACCAATTTTGCATCATTTTCGAATTTGTTAAATTTTATATATTTTTTTTTCTTCCACTCTCACTAAGTTGAAAACAGAAATAGAAAAAAAAAATATTGATCCAATAAAATTTTGTCAAGTGATTGTTATCCTTTAAGTATCATTTCCAATTTTAAATATATAATTTTATTATTTTTTTTATTATCTACTATTAGGTACTTTGTAAAATGAGATTGAAAGAAAAAAAATAATAATACAATTACAATTTTTAACAGAAAATGTAAGTGTTATTCTATTCTTGAAACTTCATTTTGTATTATTTTTTGTTTTAAATTTATGTAGCGTTTTTTAAATTCTCTATCTTCTTGTAAAATGTAAACAAAAATTGAAATGAATATTAATCGAATAAAGTTTTTTAACAGTCGAGTAATTGTTAAAATTAATGCATAATTTTTTATATTTGTTTATTTTTTGTAATTTGTTTTAATTCTCTACTATCAGGTAAGATGTAGGCGACTATAGCAAAAAAGCAAAAAAAAAAAAAATAATAATTGTTACCACTGGGCATCATTTTTGATTTTTTTTTTTGTGATATTCTATTTTTATTAATTTCCTATTTTTATTTTTAGCAATTATTAGCCATGATCTATGCTGTATGTACATTCGGAGTTTTAACTAGGACTGTTAATTTTCTCAAATTCTAGAGAGCTCCAAATCGAATCAGTTTAATTATGGCCAATGTCTCACCACAGCTGCCGATATAGGTCCGGCATCGGCCTACCAACATTCATCTGGCTCCGCTCCCGGACACCAGATGGCACCCCTTTGGCGCGAGTGGAACAATCCACGTTCGATCACTGCAAATATTCCCATTCCATCCTCTGCACAGTAGCCAGAAGATCCAAGGCCCGGACACACCAAATCCGGACATTCTCTACTCACTTGCCGGATTTCTTTCACATAGATAAGGATTTAAAAAAAAACTATAAAAAAAAAAAAAAGAAAAAAAAAAAACGTTTTCTACTTTGAATCGAAACAACAATCTCTGCCCATGCATTTTGATGAGACGGTGCCGGATTTTCGTCGTTTTGCCGGATTTTCTCTCCTGTGTTCAATCTGTCATCTTTGCCGGATTGTTTGAAGAGTGGGGGTTGGATGAGATGCTTCGTCGGTGGTGCATCTGTTTTTCATCCCGTTTGTAATTCGATGCTGTGAGGAGTGAAAGGGTAAAACTATGAATGGATTACTGCCGCAGCGGTGTTGGATTGCTAAGTTGTGGATTATTTGTTTTCAAGGATTGTGGATGTATGTGGTTGATATGAAGCCTGTGATAGGTAAGTTTCTTTTTTACTCTAATTTAGCGTACAGTACAAATAATTCCGCATATTTATATAATACATTTACTATTTTAAAAATGACATTTTCCCTTTATTCTTTATTAAAATGGCCGACTTGTTTTTGATATATTACAATAATAACTTAGCTTCAAAATAACATACATTTTTGAATAAATTGTTCATAGATATTTAAATTAAAAAATAGTTACATCATTTGCGTCAATTTAAAGTATAGTTCGTATCGAAAATATCGATCGGTGAACCTTAACATCCACATAATTTTATATTTAATGATTATTAAACGTTTGAAATATTTTTTACCTTCTAAACTATTTTACTATGTGCCTCGCTATAAGATTTATAAAAGTAGTATTTTATAACTCTTTATATTGTTCAATCAAAAGCATTTGTCTTCAAGATAAGCAGCTTTATCTATTTTTAAGTATGTTTAGAGTGGAAATGAAATAATAGTAAAAAAATCATTTTGCATAAATGAAATATTAAAATAATTTATATAAAATTATCAACTATTTAAGATAATTTTTCACTTATTACCAATGTTCTTAATAGGAAAGCACCCCTATGTTTTTTTATTTTGCTTTAAATTTTTAAAATTAATTATAAGTAATTTCGTTACCAAAGTTCAATTCCAAATATCATTTAAAAACGAGAAGAAATATTTTGTCTTGAGACTCAATTTTTTTGCTTTAAAAAACTTCCCACGTTAATATTTCTACAATATTGTAACATAATATCCATTGATTTATGATGAAACATGATTCAATTAATTACTTTAGCCTTTCTTTCAATAATGTCGGACTTAAGAAAATGAGAGACTTAAATAATTGTGAAATATTATTTTCATTTATCAAGGTGGTTTTAACTAAGGCAATTTATTCGCTTAAAATGAAAATAGTATTTCTCCAACGTACTAACTAAAAACTCATATGTTGTAAGTTATGTAAGGAAATATCATGAAAATGACATTTGTAATATTTGTTGTGGTTATTGGGAGTAATCATTTTTTTTTTTTTTTTTTAAGTACGAAAACGATTGTTTTAAATATTTTTAATTCGTTAATTTGTCCGTGGAAATACATAAAAAATAGCTAATATATGAAAGTTATATTTCTATCTATATAAATGCAATTAAAACACAAAGTACAAATTGTTTGTAAATAGATCAATTGCAAACGCATAGTATTGCAAAACAATGAATTACTTCCAATTAAATAATCACCAAGCATTCAACTATATTCATCTTCCAGTTTAACTAATTAAGAACCTATACCACTTATTACATTTGAATGGCTATTGATGTCATTCGTAATATATAGAACAAATCTGAAGTACTTGTTAAATTTTTTTTAGATATTTAAATAATTTTAGTTGAGTTTTAGTCACTCACTGATTAAACGTTTAGATATATTTTATGAAGCAGCTCGTATATACTGTAAAAAGAGCATCGATTTCATTTATAATAATCAATATTTGTTTTTTTCCCATTCTATTCTTAAAACTGACAAATCCAGTAGCTATACAGTTAGTTGGAATACGGCACTTTCAATATTATAGTAATTTTTACAATTGAGCTTGACGTTAATTTCATTCCTTTATACAAATGAAGGTAAATACATACACTTGTTTTTATTTACAATGTAAAGTTATTGCCAGTCATTCATCGTTGCTGATATAAATTGCTCAAGACATTCTGATTTCTTTTGGGGATAATATATATATATATATATATATATATATATATATATATATATATATATATATATATATATATCACATTGAAAGACATCAATTGAATACGCGTTTAATAACACCAAATCACAAATTCATATTATTTATTTCATTAGTTGTCTTACATTCTACTTAAGCACGACCTCTTATTTCTAAAATTTTAGGACGGCGGAAAACTCATGAAAGGCTGATATTTGCTGACCAAAATCAAAATAAATACAATTCTATATCTATTTTTCAAGAAATCAATCATCATTTTTATGGATAACATATTGAATATGTTTGGCTTTCGTCAACATAATTCATACACTTCGGAAGTGCTAACGCATTTCATTGGCGCGTAAGGATCTTTCAGAAAGTATTCTGGAATTAAAAATTATATAAAATAGTGGAAGTGAAAAAGAAGGGACAAGTGTTGTGTTGAATAGACATGTATAGAATTTAATAGTCGAGGGTTTACATCATTAGTTAGAATCTTGAAATGCTGTCACAAATGGCTGTAAAATCTGAATTTAGCGATGTGCGTTCACCGTGAGTCCCTGCGGAGCCCAGTCGGGAGAGGCGTTGTTCTCGCAACCGGGAGGTTGTGAGTTCGATCCTGGCTTGTGCTCACAATCCTGATGGTGGCGAGTTCAGGGCCTGGAACCGACTAAAGACCACCGTGTTCGCTAAGGGTGACTGGGACACGTTTTATGAGTAGTGGTCGTAATGTTCTCCCAGTTCCCATACAAATCAATACCTCTGGGGGTGACATAACCAAGTCTTCTGCTGGAGTCTTCTGCTTCGCATTGCCTCTAAATTAAGACGTTCAACATATGGTCGGTAGTGCTGCCATCTACCGGGTAGCTACTGAAAAGGGGTAGAAATGAACTCTACGCTGGTAATAGGTAGACTAGCCCACTGTCTTTCACGAATGAGTGTGTTAACATCTTGCGCAGATCTGTCCACTACCGACCTTCAGGTAATGTTGTTGGTACAAAATGCTTGGAAAGCAGAGGTGCCTTTGTCCCCATAGGTTTTGATAAAAAAAAAAAGAAGATACCTTTACAGGCACAGATGCTCAGAATGCAGTAGTTTAACAAGAACTACATCTCAGTTTTAAGTGCCCCATATTCACCAGTTTTTTTTATCGAGAAATTAATCCCAATGAAAATTGGCTTCATCTGTCATATGCAACCGTCATCAAATTTACGCAAATCAATTTTTTCAAACAACACTAGCATTCGGTGACTGGGACACATTTACAGCTCTGAAGATAATAATCCAGCAAAAAAGATCAACATTCTCTATTCCAGACCTAGTTAGAAAAAGAGGTCGCCCTCTTACTAGGTGACTTAATAGCGTCGAGAGGAACCTTAAGACAGGTGGAATCACAAACTGGAGATCCATTTTGTGCCCAATAGAACAATAGGGTAAATACTGTTTTGGACGGTCTTTGCCTGCTCTTGCCTGTAGTATCAAAGAAGAAGTTTTCAAAACGCTATATATAAAATGTCCTACCTGTCTATTCATTATACCATTTGTCTGTTTCGAACGGCATTGCAGTTATGTCCTTTCAAACTTAGGGATTCCTTTCTGAAATATCCTGCAGGCGGCCAGGCATTTTTAAACCTTTAATATGGAATTTATTTATTTATTTTTATATTATTTTTATATAGATGGTTGTTTGGCAATGGAGTTCAAATACATCTAAATAACTCTTAATAACTAAGCCTTACAAACCATTATTTTCCCCCAATTAATTGATGGTCACCATGTCCTTCTACATGCCAAAACAATTGTGTACTACGCCATGTTATTAAAAGTTATACAGATCTGTTTGAGCTCTATTGCCCAACTAATTTGAGGATACCCTGTATTATCTTTATATAAAGTTATTTTTCTCTGTTCGCTTTAAATTCAGGATTTTACGTTTAATAAATAATAAATCCATGATTTGTATGTAGGTTGTATTTTAAAAACATTCATGTGTATGAAGAATAAAAGTGTTCGTGTGCGTATGGCGAAGGGGGGGGGGGGGTAAGCCCGTGAAAAATGTATGGACATCGTGCATCCCTTATATTAACTTCGATTTTATCGATGGGAGGAAAATCTGCGGACGCTTAATTAACCCCCTTTGCCGTCATCCAATCAGGCTAGAGCTTGACAGATGGGTTCGATGTCGATGACAATGCATTCTATCAAATTTTTAGGGCTGTTACTTGTCTCTAAAAAGTCGCTTTTACGGAATTGTAATAAATCAACTTATTTTTCGTAAATATATTTTGAAACGTAGTTTGCCGAACATTTTACTGATGGAAATGTTATATATATATATATATATATATATATATATATATATATATATATATATATATATATATATATATATATATATATATATATATATATATATATATATATATATATATATATATATATATATATATATATATATATATATATATATATATATATATATATATATATATATATATGTATATATATATATAGTTTATATATATATAATAATTGATATATATAGTAGATATATATATATATATATATATATATATATATATATATATATATATATATATATATATATATATATATATATATATATATATATATATATAGTATATATATATATATATATATATATATATATATATATATATATATATATATATATATATATATATATATATATATATATATATATCAGCGAGGCGTTAATGAATATTAAAAGTGACAATTCAAATAAAATATTTTTTGAAAACTTTGTTTTTATGAGTTATATTATAAACAAAGGAAATAATATCAAGAATAAACACCACCTAAATACATCCCAGACTTTTAAAACTACTTTGCACCTCCCTTTTACATCAGAGACTAGTTCAACAAGCATCAGCGATAGATTACATGTAAATGCCCAACTCTAATATCAGATATATTACGATATATCCCGAGGCAGAGGGGGAAATGATATTTGTTCTCGAGATGAGAACTGTGATAGATTGAAGATTAAAGGGGGTAGGGGAATATTCTGAACAAGGGGTGTTATGGAATGGGTGCACTAATTTTCGCACCATTTAGGTGCTCTAGGGGTTACACATAGTTGAATGGTGAAGGACGCACTGCTGCGTGTTCAATCAATATGTTGGAATGGAATGTGATAATGCTTTGTGAATCAGCTGTATGGTTAATAGTGTTGGATACAATGCAAATGTATGGTTAATGATGTTGAAGGGGTATGGGATTGTAGTTTGTGTTTTGATTTAGTGTTAAATGGTTACAATTTTAGTTTAAGTTGGTAGTTTTTGTATATGTTTTGTTTAGGAGCCGTGTTTTATTGTTTAATTAAAAACTACTTGCCCAAGTAAATTGAATATGTATTTTTGGTATGACTGAATAAGTAGACGAATAAGGTGTGTTTATATTTGTACAAAATAAAATGATCCCAGTCAAAGAAAAGAGATTCTCGTGAAAATGTATGTCTAAAAAGATTATTTGAAAAGTTAATTAGTTTTTCTGAGAGAAAATGAAATTCAAATATTTGGAAGATATTTCTTGAAAATAAATAAATTTATATTGCCTATTGCTCTCCATATACTATCAAATTTACCAAGTTTACCATTTATATAGATACAAAATTTATTTTAACTATTGAGTGCTTTGTTTTGCTATTTATGCATTAATAATGTAAATTTAGTCTGTGTCATTGTGTTAATAAAAATGTTTATCAAATATTAAAGAACATTCTAAATTGAAAATTTTTTTATATAAATTTAGTGAACATTTTATAAATGTAAAACGTTACATAGTTAACGTATTTTCACACTTATAAATACTTTCGTAAATCTTTAGAAACCATACGATAAAACGAATTAGAACTGTTCCATAAATTACTGACAAAAGTTTACTGTCATAAAAAAAGTTTTTAGAATTAAAAAAAAAAAAAAAAAAAAAAAAAAAAAAAAAAAACACATATTAGAGCCACCTAAATCTCTATAATAATATTACGTAAAATTAATTTATTATATTTTTTATATATCTGAAATTTAGAGCAACACGAGATGATTCGTTAGCGCTTGCCTTCATTTAATTAAAATAGTTATCGATATCAATGGCAATGCTTTGTTTCAATATCTGTAATGCATTCAATGCAATTAAATTCCATTTTATCAATTTCTTTTCTTTTAAAATATGGTTTTACACAAGTCTCTATTAAATCTACGGAGGACTAGTTAGTCCATTTGCAGTCATTCAACTGAGTTGAAATTTGGCAAATTGATGTATTTTGAATGACGCTGCATTGTGAAAGTTTTTCTGGGACGGAGCTAAAAGGTCGCTTTCATACAAGCTTTTATTGATGTTTCAGAGGACTAATTAACCCATTTATCGTCATACAACTGACCAGAAACTTGGCAGATCGACTCGCTGTCGATGACCATGTTTTATATAAATTGTTTGGGATATCACTAAAAGGCTTCTTTAACACACGTTCCTATTGCCGTTTCAGAATACTGTATAACTTGAAGTTTTCCAATCTAACTGAAATTTGGCAAATAGTCTTGTTGTCAATGACAGAGTATTTTCTCTTCTACATTTGAGGTGAAAAATCAGTTTAAAATATATAGTCAGTAGATTTCGTAGTGGTTTAAAACTATAAAAAGTCGAGTTTAGTTCAAAATCACTAAAATAAGTTGCAATTGCATTTAAAAGTTGACAATGCACATAAAAGATTTATATTAAGAAATTTGTTTTTATGGATAGGTATACATATACGTTAGGAATTGCAAAATTTGACTCAAGTCTGCGTTTTTGTTTTTTTTTTGTTTTAAAATAATCCCGAATAGTTTCGACTTTTAACATGAAATTCAGTTAACATGAACTATTTCGGCGGCACCGTTGACTTCGCATTAACGAAGTGCGACTATAGTAAAAATCTATAACTGATAAACTACAATTTTTTTCTTCTAATTTCATAAAGACCTAACAAAACAATCGTAGAACTATTCCTTTAATTCAGATATATATAAAATTGTAAGTCATACACCTATACCTCATTAAAAAATCATCAGTAAGTAAGAGAGGTGTTGTGTAAATTGATTTTTTTTCAAATTAAAACTAAAATATTTATCTATAAAGTTAAACCAATTTAATGTTGTGTAAATTGATTTTTTTTAAAATTAAAACTAAAATATTTATCTATAAAGTTAAACCAATTTAAAAACAAATATATAACATAACCATAATCGCAGTAACGAAAATTCCTTGGCCAATATCTGCTTGACACTGGCCAATATCGATGTGTATCGTTTTACACTGGTAGTTGCTATGGATCTTGGCCAATATCGATGTGTATCGTTTTACACTGGTAGTTGCTATGGATCTTGGCCAATATCGATGTGTATCGTTTTACACTGGTAGTTGCTATGGATATTGGCCAAACTCTCCCAGTGCTGAGTAAAACGTACTAGAAATTTCGAAATGTTGATACAGATTTTAAAATTGAAATATTGTTTTATTATAAATAAGAGAGGGGTACAAAATGTTTCGTGATAGTTTCGATATGTTTATTTTTTTTAAACATGTATACTTTGGAATGAGGTTCGAAATTCGGCATTGACTGATCATTCTTTTCATCTGAAAATGAATTTTAGTTTTTAAGATGAATCATTGAAATTCTTTTTTCTCACTTTTAAGGTATTAATGTGGATATACCCAATAATATTTTTTGGACTGTAAGGTTCAGAAAAAAAAAAAAAAAAAAAAAAATTGCATAGGGGGTCGAAAGGCAAATTTTTTTCTCTGAATCCATTTTGAGATTTTTAGTGTATCATAATATTTGAATTTTTTTCTACGAAATGGATTAACTTTGTGGACAATGCACTCATTCGAAGTATTTTTAAATATTTATCGAAAAAATAACATCATTGAAAAAACCCATCTGCTTTGTACTTTAAACGCTGTTTCCTCAAAATGCTGTTTTTTCATACAAATGTACCTTTTTCTCAGGATCTACTAAATATTTTCCTTTGAATTTTTTTTTCCTGATACATATTGTATTTTTACTCAAACGTAATATGCTTTTATAGAAATGTTGATTTTTTTTTTTTTTTTTAAATTCCAAACCATGTTTTTTTGGAAAATTTTATAAAAACATTTCATAACATCATAAATCCTAAACAAAATTTTGGTTGGTTGTTTTCAGATTATCTGGCACCGTCAGCAACTCGAGGGCTATAACGCGCCGAAACATTCGTCATTAGACAAGCCAACATACATTTACAAACACCCATGCCTAACACGGGACTCGAACCCGCAACCTCGCGGTCTAGAAGCTAGCTAAAAAAAATTTTAATTTTACAAAACCATATTGTATTTTTACTCAAACGTACATATACCTTTATAGAAATGTTGATATATATATTTTTTTTAATTCCAAACCATTTTTTTTGGGGAAAATTTTACAAAAAAATTTCATAACATCATAAATCCTAAACAAAATTTTGGTTGGTTGTTTTCAGATTATCTGGCGCCGTCAGCAACACGAGGGCTATAATGCGCTGAAACATTCAGCATTAGACAAGCCAACATGCATTTACAAACATGCCTAACACTGGACTCGAACCCGCAACCTAGCAGTCTAGAAACTAGCACGCTAACCACTATACCATTTGGTCGACCTGGAAAAAATGGGAATCAAATTACGTATATATACGTGCATGACCGTCAGTGGGTTAATTTAACCTCGATAAGACTGCAAAACATTTTAGATTTTATTGTATAATATAAATACAAGACTGGGAGCTAGCTAAACAAAATTTTAATTTTACAAAAGCATAAGTCAGTTTGTGTAAAAGTGTTTTAATATTGGCTGTGCAAAATTTTAAACTAATGCTATGAGTAGTTTCTGAGAAAAAGTACATAAAAAAGGATTTTTTAGCATGGACTAGATAGAACCTCCCCCCCCCCCCATCCCCTTAAAAAAGTATTCTAAAAATAATTGTCATTCGATAAAAAATGTTTTGCTCTTGTCATTAAAAACTAATAAAACATGAACGTATAACTTGAGAAAAAGACTAACGTATTTCGATCGCAATTAACTTCTTTTGCTCTGAAAAGTGCCACTGTTTGTGATTGTACCCTTTTTTTTTTAGTTTCAGAAAATAAATAGTTTGATTAGTTTTTTTAAGTAAATGAAATATTTGTTTTTAAAACTTCAAACAAAAAGTTACAAATTTTATTTTGTGTTGAAAAGTTAAATACTTTTAGATTTATTTTTAGAAGAGTATTACTGGAAGATAACTAAAAATACTAGTTTCTGAAATAATGCCCATGATTGATAAATTGAACTTAATAATAATCAATTTAAAAGTGTATTTTTGAATGGATGTAAGAATTTTCTTTCAAAGTTTATAAGCGCATTAAGGGCTTAAATATAAATTTATTTTTTGAGACTATAAATGTAATTATTTCTTATCCAAGAATATGAACATGTTGTTTGTTAATCTTGCAATCTCTCTTTCCTCTTTTAAAATACTATAACTAAGGACTTAATTTAAATTAAATAAAAACACAATATAATTACGTTAGATGTTTATATGTTTTTCCACACAAATATTTGTAATTAGTAAAATGTTTTTGCTCTTACTAATTAAAACCCATTGAGCGTCCAGAGAATGGGTAAAATTGTACAGTTGTTTCCCCATCAATAATTTTTAAATAACATTTGTAATTCAAATATATAATTAATTTATTTTATTTTTTTATTCAATTTGTTTTAAATGTTTTTTAAGCTATTATTCCGATAAAAATATTGAAAAAATACTTTAAATTTTATTTATAAATTTGAAAATGTTGTGTATTGCTGAAAAAACTGAGGATAAAAGGACGATATAATACGGAACAGGCGTTCTATTGGTTAAAACAGAATTTAGAATTAAATGAAGTTCAATGTATTGAAATAAAATTTAATTTAGTATATTACTGAGAAATATTTTTTTAAAAACAAATTAGGTTTTGCATATTGAATATATTCTTCAATAATACCTACTAATACTAAAACTAATAAAAAATTTCAAGCATTTATAAAAATAAAAATAATTTGTTAATTTCCTTGCATTAATTTATAGTAAATGTTCCTAAATACTGTTAATTTATTAATGTATACAGGTAATTCTGACCGAAACTCAAGCATCGCTCCAAAATACAAATTTTTTGGGAAAAAAAAATATCAAAAATCATATTTTCCCTCGCCATCTTTTTAGCCGACCAAATGGTATAGTGGCTAGCGTGCTAGCTTCTAGACCGCGAGGTTACGGGTTCGAGTCACGTGTTAGGCATGGATGTTTGTAAATGTATGGTGGCTTGTCTAATGACGAATGTTTCAGCGCATTATGGCCCTCGTATTGCTGACGGCGCCAGATAATCTGAAAACAACCAACCCCGCCATCTTTTTCAATTTTAAAACTATGTATCAACCTTTTTAAAACTCCCAGTATAACTTATCTAACATTGAGCGGTATTGGTCAGTATCTGTAACAATTACTGGTTTATAACGTTCCGCATCGTGATCGGCCAATGTAGAGCTATAATGGCCAGCGTTGTTTTACTACTGGAGCATGTCAATCAAGGATAAAAAAAAAATCAATTGACAAAAAAATAACTGCACTGATCAAATGACAACTGATCTATTAACTGACTAACTAATAACTAAATGATCAAATACCAACCATATCATTACTAAAAAATATCCAAATTTGGCGAGAAAATTTCTCATTTGGCGATCATCACAGAAACAATAGAGTCACGCATTCTGGAAATATATTGAGATCATCTCCGCAACAAATTTATCCTGCCACTTATTTTAAATAAATTCGTTAACAAGGAAAACACGTAAGGTTGCGGCCCTGCTACATCGTCTGGCAATTTATTTTTCACATGGCTTTCTAAAGAGGTTGATTTGCACGCCTTTTACGAAGACTGATGGCGCCAGGCTAAATTAAGTGCTTAAAGAATTTTGGAAAAGGGGGGAGGATGTTAACTAAAGCAGATTAGTTAGAACATGGGGAGAAAAGTCTCTTTAAAATATCTTGGGCTTATATTTTATGCTTTTGAGGATTCGGGATCTTAAGGAGAAGTTTTGGGATGTTGCTACATGGAAATGTGATTTAATGATAGGATTTTGATGCGTAATGTGATTTTAGGGGATGCGAAGATGGAAATGAGATCAAGTTCGTAGTAGAGAACTTTAATATTCTAAATTGTTAAAGTTTGTTTAAGTTAATTTAGGATTTGTTCACTTGGTATGAAGTCATAATTGTATAGTTAAATTTTTGTATTTAAGTATTTTGTTTTTTTACTGAACTTATTTAAGAGTGGATTGAGTTAAATAAAACATCTCAAAAGTAAAGATAAAATATAATTGCAATGTATTAATTTGGATTACGATGTATAGATAAATTACTTTTAAGTAAAGTTTCATATAAAAAGTTATCATACATATAAATGATATGATACTTCATTTATGAACTGTACATTATTTCTATTATATTACGTACAATGTGGAAATTAACCTAATTTTGCTAATTTTTATAACACTTTAGAACACTGTTTTATATTATAACCTTTCAATATCTGCCAATATAGAGCCTCTTACACTTATAAAATGATTTATTTTAAATTGCAATTATAATAAAACGTTTTATATCATTATAATTTTAAAAATGTGCTGTATCGACTATAATAGAATATTTTATTATTAATAGTAACCTCCCCATCTGATGATGGCTGTGTGGTTAGCGCTCTGGCTACGCACGTCAAAGGTGCTGGGTTTGAATCCTTGTTCGCTGTGGTTCGGAATCAATGTTAAGCTGCAGGTCCCTGCCTGATTAGGCGTCATTGGGCATAAAAATAGTTTGTTGAGTGTTTAAACTGACCAACCAATTAATAGTAACATGTTATAATATATAATTTATCCCTTTGCCACAAATGCCTTTTTTATTTTAGATTATTCAATAGTTAACATGTTAATACTGCAATTGCTGTCCTGTGAAACATTCTTTGAAAATATAAATGTAGAACTATATACTTATATTAATCACAAAACAGCGGGAAATGTTATATATTTCTGTAGCTTAATACTGCTCAGAAATATCGTTTAAAAACGTTTCTCACTGAGTTCTTTCAACCCTCTCCGCCTTAATAATTTCTAAACCCATTGTATAAGTTAAAATATTGACTTGAATAAAACGCAGTTTCTTCTGCATTTGACACAACTCACTGCTCTCTTATACAAATGCTGTATTCACAAAATTTAGAGGGGCTTGACAAGCAAATAAATCCAAGCGTCAACTTGGGTTTCTTCTAAAATAAATTTTCTGCTGTTGGATTTTTCTTTATTTGTTGTTTACTTTGCGTGTGCTATACTCTAAGCTTTGATATATGTTTGTTTAATGTACTAACACAGTTAAAAAAAAATTAATACTCATTTAACATTAATAAACTTTTTATTAAGTAGTAACAAATAATTAATATACAACTAAGAAATAAACAATTGTAAAAAATTCATATTTGTGGATCATGGTAATTTTATCAGGGAGTCACACACACACCCTGACGAAGTTTCCATGATCTACAAATATACCTTTTTTCCAATTGTTTATTTCTTAGTTATGTATTAATTATTTGTTATAACTTGCATAACTACTAATATTGTCGTGTGGCTTTAGCGCAGATAACTTAGTTGGTTTTACATTGATTTGTTTACAGGGTCTTGTTCATTTATTTTTCACTTTCAATTTAAATTATTTGTCATCTTGAACTTTTTATTAATAATTCATTAGTAAACTTTTTATAAACCGGATGAGGATCACGTGTAGTGTGATGAACTTCGCAAATATTAATACTCTAGTAGCAAAACATCGCTTACCAATATCTTTCGACTATTGGCAAATGCCGATGTGGATCTTGTTAGCAAACCGTTGTCGATTTGTCGATATAGTTAATATCTTATAGATTTGCTTTGAGGCAGATTTCTTGAAATGTGCTGCAAAATTGTACTACAGAAAAGAATAAGAAGATACTGGGTTTCTATTTTGATCCATGAATAGGCAAGCGTTTCAATCATCTTATGACAACAAACTTTTTATAAACTGGATGACAATCATGTGCAGTGTGATGAACTTCTCACACATTAGTACCTTAGTATCAAAACAACGTTAGCCAATATCGCTCGACTATTGGCAGATTCCTATGTGGATTTTTCTAGCGAACCGTTATCGAAATAGTTAAAATCTTATATATTTGCTTTGAGACAGATTTCTTGCAATGTGCTGCAAAATTGTACTACAGAAAAGAATAAGAAGATACTGGGTTTCTATTTTGATCCATGAATAGGCAAGCGTTTCAATCATCTTATGAAAACAAACTTTTTATAAACTGGATGACAATCATGTGCAGTGTGATGAACTTCTCACACATTAGTACCTTAGTATCAAAACAACGTTAGCCAATATCGCTCGACTATTGGCAGATTCCTATGTGGATTTTTCTAGCGAACCGTTATCGAAATAGTTAAAATCTTATATATTTGCTTTGATACAGATTTCTTCCAATGTGCTGCAAAATTGTACTACAGAAAAGAATAAGAAGATACTGGGTTTCTATTTTGATCCATGAATAGGCAAGCGTTTCAATCATCTTATGAAAACAAACTTTTTATAAACTGGATGACAATCATGTGCAGTGTGATGAACTTCTCACACATTAGTACCTTAGTATCAAAACAACGTTAGCCAATATCGCTCGACTATTGGCAGATTCCTATGTGGATTTTTCTAGCGAACCGTTATCGAAATAGTTAAAATCTTATATATTTGCTTTGATACAGATTTCTTCCAATGTGCTGCAAAATTGTACTACAGAAAAGAATAAGAAGATACTGGGTTTCTATTTTGATCCATGAATAGGCAAGCGTTTCAATCATCTTATGAAAACAAACTTTTTATAAACTGGATGACAATCATGTGCAGTGTGATGAACTTCTCACACATTAGTACCTTAGTATCAAAACAACGTTAGCCAATATCGCTCGACTATTGGCAGATTCCTATGTGGATTTTTCTAGCGAACCGTTATCGAAATAGTTAAAATCTTATATATTTGCTTTGAGACAGATTTCTTGCAATGTGCTGCAAAATTGTACTACAGAAAAGAATAAGAAGATACTGGGTTTCTATTTTGATCCATGAATAGGCAAGCGTTTCAATCATCTTATGAAAACAAACTTTTTATAAACTGGATGACAATCACGTGCAGTGTGATGAACTTCTCACACATTAATACCTTTGTAGCAAAACAACGTTAGCCAATATCGCTCGACTATTGGCAGATTCCAATGTGGACCTTGTTGAAGAACAGTTGTTACAGATCTTTGGCAATATCACCCAATGCTGGATAAAATAAACTGGAAGTTTTAAAATGTTGGTGAACACAGTTTTCAAATTGAAATATTTTATTTAAAAGAAAGGACGGAAGACTAAATTATATGTTTTGTTAAATTTTTAACACGTTTATTTGGAGACAAAAAATATTGTATTTAGGAATAATGTTGTCAAATTTTGTTTATGATTGGTCAGTCTTCCAAAAACCCTGTTACCGATATTGGTCAATAGTGTCGTTCTACTTGGTTACACTTAGAATTTGAGTACTTACTTAGAATTAGTGAGGTCATACTTAGGATTTGATATACTTAGAAATATTAAGTGCGATGGGTGAATTGATTTAAGTGGGAGAGGAAGTTCGACTGTATGAGTGAGTGTATATTGAATTGTTTTTTCTTGTTGTATTTTGCTACTGAAAACTGAACTCTTTCAAAGTATCTATGCTTAATGTTTTACAATGAGGAACGTTCACGGTTTTTGGTTTCATTTTTAAGTAAAAGTAGAGAAAAGATCATGAGAAACAATATAATTTTTTCCAAAATTTGAGTTCGGATAGATAGTTAAAAAAATATTTAGTTTTTTACTTTGCGATTTGGCGAGAGAAAGCTACTTTTGCGTGTGACGTCAATACCCAGATAATGAACCAGTCTAAAACCTGTTTTAGACTAGGAGGGAGTAATTTTCCTCCGCGGATTTTCAATGGAATCTTAGCCTAACTACATCACGGTTTCTTATGCGTTTTTGGACACGTGACTTTTGCTTTAATTTCACACTCGATTTTTGATTAATTGAAAGTATAAAGATAACAACATAATTGCACTGCACAAATATATTTGTTGGATAACACTAGAAAATACAAAATTTTTTCATTTTCCTCACTTGTACTCATTAGTTCCTTAAGTAACATAACACTTAGCCGTATGTACAGAATGCACAATCACATAATTTTGTTCACACTATGAGTAGTCTGTACTTGTTTTTATAAATTTTACATTCATTTCCATTCAATAATGATAAATCGGATCCAAAATATACCAATAAAAATATATTGTAAGCAAATATTGAATAGCACGAATGAATTTTGAACCTAAAAATATCATTTGTTGTCACCAAAACTATGAAACAAACAATAAATTACACTCTTACTCGTTGATCGTAATCGTCCTGCACACTCAACTCGCTCAATCACACTTCAATTTCCACCTCGAGAAGATTCATTGCATAAACCGTGTTCGCGCCACGTCTCGTGCTCGCCAGGCATTACTCTCAGGCATGACGTGCGTAATGCGATACAAAAGCTCGGGCAAAACGTGAGATTTCGTGCCGGCACGATAAGCGGCTCGAGTTTGTGCCCGATTACACCGGGGTTAAATTATTGTTTCGCATGTGCGGGGTTTAATGCGATTCAATGAGAGAGTTGGGTGAGGTTTTTTTTCTTCTCCAAGTATCTGCTTGTAAGGAGTCCAGGATGGTAGAAACTTGGCACTTTGAAAGAAAGTTTCGGTTTTGGTAGAGTGCGGGATACAGTGATATTTAGGTTGTGGGGTTATGTGTTATTATTTTGGTTGGTTATAATAAAATACGGTGCATGTTTGGAGATGGTATTACCAATGTTATAGATCATTCTTAGGAGATATGTTAATATTGTGTAACTGAATTTATGAAAGGTATGGTTTAAATTATTTTAAAATAAATTAACAATCAGTGGATCATTGATTTAAATTATAAAGAATTATTTTTACGATAAAATCATTTCACCGATTCGTTAAAAGTCTCGGATAACATTAATTTTATTAAATTATTGTTTGAAAAAGATATGCGTGCATTTTAAATTCATTTCAATAGTCTTTTACCAGATGACTATTTAACAAAACTATTTTTGATTATTTATTGAATTTCAGGGGGACTTTATTAGTACATGTCATTATTAGTAACATTAAATACAATACAGAAATTTTAGCATTTTCTGTTAAGTTAATGTTTCAATATAGATTTTATTAATGAGGTCACGGCCATGAGGCACTGTACCCCTTCATCTGAGTGAGGTTACATTATCGATTTACATTGGGTTGACATGACATGGTTACAATGCAAACAAATAGAAACTTAACTGAAACTAAAACTTAACATGGAGAGCAAGTGATGCTTGGATAATTAACAATTTCCAGATTATTTAATGCACATTTAGAGAAAAAAATATCGTTAACTTTAATTGCAAGTGATAACTCAAAATGTAGAATATATTTCTTTATACATAATGAATCCTAACATGTTTATAAACAAAAAGGTGTCATGCTCGATTCCCGGGTAAGGCATGGATGTTCGTTGTGGTTCAGAATCCTCGTTAAGCTATGGTCCCGGATTGATCAGCTGTCAATGTGCATAAAAATTTAGTCGTTGAGCCTTAAAATCAACGAACCAACCTAAAAAGTTTATTTAAATAAGGCAGATAAAATTATATTGAAAGCAGATTTACATCATCTCTTTCATGAAATAAATAAATTCATACTTAGCATTTATATTTAATAATACGATTAAAACATGTTTCAAAAGTATTTTTTTATAATCAAATCAAGAGCACTTCTAGTCATCATCATCATCATGGTTTCATATACTTTTACGAGACCAACTCATTCAAGCACATCGTCCTACATTTAGATGCACGCATTAAGGCATGCCTTAACGGTATAAATTTGCCGGAAGCCGCTCACAAAATGGAAAATTTGCCATAATTGCGAGAGGCTATCTTTCATACTCGCCGCAAGAAAAAGACAGGGATAGAGATTCCATAAACGTTTTGGTCCGAAGCCAAATTTTCAATGAACTCGGGAAAAGTTCGTTATCTTCCAAAACCGGGAGCTTAGCACACTACGTAAAGTGGACTCTTTACAACAGGGACGTAAGTGTTGATCGATATGATAATGATATGAAAGGGAACACAATAAATTGACGCCAGGCTAGATTTGTTTTTGATTGCATGTGAGTAAATTAGAGATCATCAATTCGCAGATGAAACGTGGGTGCTCGTTCAGCTATTTCATACTCTTCATTATTGATGTATTAAGGCCATGTGAGAGCAACTGTCGTGAAATTCAATGGGATGTCTGGCAATTTGCATGATTAAATTATGTTTTTTCATCAGGATATTGGTGTAATTAGAAGATTGCTTTTAATGGAATGTTTTTTTGTCTGAGAAAGAGATCAAGATACACAGGGATCAATTAAAATTATAAAAGTCATAAAAAAGAATAATTAGTAAATATAAATATATATTTTGCCAGACAAGATTTGTTTTCGATTGCTTGTGAGTAAATTAGAGAACATCAATTCGGAGATAAAACGTGGATGCTCATTCAGCTATTCCAAACTCTTCATTATTGATGTATTAAGGCCATATGAGAGCAACTGTCGTGAAATTCAATGGGATGTCTGGCAATTTGCATGATTAAATTATGTCTTTTTTTTCAGCAGGATATTGGTGTAATTAGAAGATTGCGTTTAATGGAATGTTTTCTGTCTGAGAAAGAGAGAAAGATACACAGGGATCAATTAAAATTATAAAAGTCATAAAAAAGAATAATTAGTAAATATAAATATATATTTTGCCAGACAAGATTTGTTTTCGATTGCTTGTGAGTAAATTAGAGAACATCAATTCGGAGATAAAACGTGGATGCTCATTCAGCTATTCCAAACTCTTCATTATTGATGTATTAAGGCCATGTGAGAGCAACTGTCGTGAAATTCAATGGGATGTCTGGCAATTTGCATGATTAAATTATGTCTTTTTTTTCAGCAGGATATTGGTGTAATTAGAAGATTGCTTTTAATGGAATGTTTTCTGTCTGAGAAAGAGAGAAAGATACACAGGGATCAATTAAAATTATAAAAGTCATAAAAAAGAATAATTAGTAAATATAAATATATATTTTGCCAGACAAGATTTGTTTTCGATTGCTTGTGAGTAAATTAGAGAACATCAATTCGGAGATGAAACGTGGGTGCTTCTTCAGCTATTTCATACTCTTCATTATTGATGTATTAAGGCTATGCTAGCGCAACTGTCGTGAAATTCAATGGGATGTCTGACAATTTTAATATTAAATTATGTTTTTTTATCAGAATATTGGTGTAATTAGAAGATTGCGTTTAATGGAATATTTTTTGTCTGAGAAAGAGAGCAAGATACACAGGGATCACTTATAATTATAAAAGACATAAAAAAGAATTATTAGTAAATATTAATAGCTTTTTATTGAGAAAATCGTGATAGGATAATACTGTGTATAACCAATATAAATTGCATAGACAGTCAGATTGAAAAGTGTTATTTTAAACGATAATGGCATGCAAGAAAACACAATAAGTGGATGCTATTTTCAAATTGTTTTGATTATTTGTGAGTAAATTGGTGAACATCAATTTGAAGACAGAACTTATGGGTTTGTTTTGTGCTTAATTAAGGATTTTAAAAGGATTTTCGATTTGTTTTTATTATTTGTTAGTAAATTGGTGATCGTAATCTCACAGAGAGAACTTATTTGTTTGTTTTGGTAGTAATTAATGATATTAAAGGGAACATAATAAGTTAACGCGATTTTTTATTTGTTTTGATTATTTGTGTGTAAATTAAACATTACTTAGGAGATGAATCTCAGGAGTTTATTTTGATGGTTTTTATTAATTATGCATTAAGGCCAAATGAACGAGTGTTGTAAAAGTTGATTTATTCTCCACAACGGAGTAATTAATTGAATAAATATAGTTTTAAATTTGAAATCAGGTAATGTAGTTTTATACCCAAAATAGCTAAAATGTAATTTTAGAAGAAGGCACTGAATTTATGTAACAAAACAATTATAGTAATCTTTGAAATAGGAAACAATAACTTAAGTACATTAATGGGAAGTCGATGGGGCCCCCGAAATTGTTCGCATTAACCGAATTTCATATTAAACGAATAAATTAACGTTAAGTTTTAAGTACGGAGAACTGCTTTTACTTCGCATTAAACAGAGCTTCATGTTTAGAGATTTTGTGTTAAAGGGATTTATCTGTAATTGTATTTTATCTTGGCTTGGAATGGTTTATCCATTTGATAATTATACAACAAAAAATTTCAAACACTGTTGAAATTGATTTGCTTATAATTTCTTGCCAGTAAGTAAATGCTTATCATTTTGGAAAAAGGATTTCAGATGCTCAATAACATTTAAAAAATAAATAAAAAAATAAAAAAACACCTTTATTTCAAGTATATTGAGTCTAAAGCAAAACTATATCACCAATATTTTAAATAACGTTTAAAATTCAGATAAAATGAATAAAGTGAAATATCGCAAGGAAAATAAGGATAAAATTATGTTCTTAGAGTGATCATTACAGTAAAATAGCAAATTAGTTTAATTATGGCATAAAAGGCATCATTTCGAAAGAAACATCACTTTCTGGTAATTGCGTTTAATAGTTAATTATAATAATTACACTGACTAATAAAAAATTAATTCTCATTGCTTAGTATGACGGGTTCTGTAAACCTCAACTAACTTCCAAAACTTGATTTAGATTTAACCATTTACTTTAAAAAGAAAAAGTTTAGGGAAACAAAGTTTTGTACTTAAATGATGCAAACTTCAAGGATACACCCTAATATAAAATAAATATATCTAACTTTCATATGGAGATGCCTAAAATTACGTCTTATCACTTTTCAAACTTTCACAATACGCAAAAAGAGACTTCGAAATTGAAGAAAAGTGTACACTAATGCCTATTTAAAACATGCACAATAAATTTATGTTTTTGAAGGAACGTATAATACTTGTGCTACCAAAAATCTCTATACCCAACTTTTAAATTATTGTAATACCACAATTGGCACAAATAAAGAACATAAATAAATGCACTTTATGCCAACAACTTATATATCAAAAAGGTTATCTTAGTCAGCGTGAAAATCCTTTTTTTTTTACAAATTTAAATGTAGATCAAAGCATATATATTCATATATGATGGGGCCGACCAAACGGTATAGTGGTTAGCGTGCTAGCTTCTAGACCACGAGGTTGCGGGTTCGAGTCCCGTGTTGGCATGGATGTTTGTAAATGTATGTTGGCTTGTCTAATGACGAATGTTTCGGCGCATTATAGCCCTCGTGGTGCTAACGGCGCCAGATAATCTGAATACAACCAACCAACCAATCATATATGATGGCTTAAAATAAACATTGCTTACTAATTTTTTTCCAAAAAATATCATAGAAATGAGGATTTTTGCATTCATCAACATATTGGAAATTTATTTTTATCTGTTGATAACAAGGTGAAAGCTTTTCCCTAATTTCTCATATTTATTGAAAAGACTTCTCCAGTCTGCATCCTAGGATACATTTAACACAGATATTTGGTATTGGTATGTTTATATTCACGGACCTCTAACTCTAGCCATAGATTATAGGTCCATGATATATTAGTCAATAATACTACTATTAAACTTAATTAATATTCTCTGAGCCTCCCGAAATGTCAGTGATAATATCGCTCTGGCTTAGTTATGTCTGCGAGTTATGTGCTGAAATATAACGCTGAGCGAATCCTATATATAGCTACTGAGCCACCCTGGACACTCCTCCATAAGTTTTGTTAAATTAAGGAGTTGGTATCAAAGCCTTCACCCTAACCTAAGTCAACCATGGGTTGGTAAAAAATTGCGTAGATACCCAATTATTCACAGTTGGTTTTCCGGTGGATATTTTTATCCTGGACAAATTTGTGAAATTATTTAAATGTTAAATTAATTAAATGAAGTATACATTTTGTAAGGAATATTAAATAGATCAAGATTTGTAAATACTATTATTTGTAATTGTAATAGATAGTTAATATTGAACATTAAACAGCAATGGTTTATTTAAATGATATATAAAATACAAAATGATGGACAGAGTATTAATTAAAGTCGTCACCCTAACCAAAGTCAACCATGGTTGAGTAAAAAATTTTGTAGAAACCCAATTATTCACTGTAGGTTTTCTCGTGGAATATTTTTATCCTGGACATATTTGTGAAATTATTTAACTGTTAAATTAATTAAATGACGTATGCATTTTGTAAGGAATATTGGATAGATCAAGAATTATTGATCCTATTATTTGTAATTGTAATAGGTAGTTAATATTGAACATTAAACAGCAATGGTTTATTTAAATGATATATAAAATACAAAATGATGGACAGAGTATTAATTAAAGTCGTCACCCTAACCAAAGTCAACCATGGTTGAGTAAAAAATTTTGTAGATACCCAATTATTCACTGTAGGTTTACTCGTGAAATATTTTTATCCTGGACATATTTGTGAAATTATTTAACTGTTAAATTAATTAAACGACGTATGCATTTTGTAAGGAATATTGGATAGATCAAGATTTGTAAATACTATTATTTGTAATTGTAATAGATAGTTAATATTAAACATTAAACAGCAATGGTTTTTTAAAAGGTATATATAATACAAAATGATGGACAGAGTATTAATTAAAGTCGTCACCCTAACCAAAGTCAACCATGGTTGAGTAAAAAATTTTGTAGAAACCCAATTATTCACTGTAGGTTTTCTCGTGGAATATTTTTATCCTGGACATATTTGTGAAATTATTTAACTGTTAAATTAATTAAATGACGTATGCATTTTGTAAGGAATATTGGATAGATCAAGACTTGTAGATCCTATTATTTGTGATTGTAATAGATAGTTAAATATTGAACATTAAACAGCAATGGTTTATTTAAATGATATATAAAATACAAAATGATGGACAGAGTAGGACAGAGTATTAATGAAAGTCGTCACCCTAACCAAAGTCAACCATGGTTGAGTAAAAATTTTTGTAGAAACCCAATTATTCACTGTAGGTTTTCTCGTGGAATATTTTTATCCTGGACATATTTGTAAAAATTATTTAACTGTTAAATTAATTTAATGACGTATACATTTTGTAAGGAATATTGGATAGATCCAGACTTGTAGATCCTATTATTTGTGATTGTAATAGATAGTTAATATTGAACATTAAACAGCAATAGTTTATTTAAATTATATATAAAATACAAAATGATGGACTGAGTATTAATTAAAGTCGTCACCCTAACCTAAGTCATATATATATATATATATATATATATATATATATATATATATATATATATATATATATATATATATATATATATATATATATATATATATATATATATATATATATATATATATATATATATATATAAACGGAGAGAGAGAGAGAAAGCTAGAGTCTTTTGTTTCAAAGCAATTGATAGAAAATACAATATTAACTCCCTAAATATTACCTATAGTATGTTCAGCACAGTAATTAAAATTTGACAAGTTTCTTCAAACTCGAAAAAATCCATATCTCTTCCTTTAAGTACTCCTTTATACCTAGAGCAACAGTGCAATATTTATACTACAAATGGATAAACAGCAGATTTTTTTCTTTTAATTACCTTTAATTAAACATGATGTAAGTTTATGTCAACCGTCGCTAATTAGGCGTGCCTAAAGTCATTTAAATTGCGCAAAAACTTCTTATTCTTGACTCTTGACTTTTACACTCGGTTGAACCTGGTTACGCAAGAAAAATTCCTCTCTTTTTTTTGGCAAGATACAATGAAGAAAAATTGTCATTGGTGGTAAAAAATGTCTCTGTCTTTCACCACTAAATTCTTTCTCTTGTTCTTGTGTCGTAACTTTCGATCATAGTGGCTTAAAAACTTTTTTATATTTTCGCTTTTGGCTTTTTCAAAAGTAGGATAGATAAAAAAATAGTTATTGTCATATATTGCTTTTTTTCTGCAGTTTTCCGGCTTCTAAAATTAATCTATGTATAAAAAAAAAATGACCAAAATAAATTCAATAGCGTGAAGGTGGAAAATTTTTAGAGGAAAAAATTATGGTTGAAGAGGAAATAGAAGAGCTTTAAATGTGTCTTTTGTAAAAATTTTTAATCAAGAACTAAAAAGGAGTCGATATTAAAACTTTGAAATATTTTCAAATAAAATCATTTGTTTGATGTTTCTGTCTTAGGTATTTTAAAGGATATTTATTGAATTTTATAGAAAATAATTTGTTACAAATAAAACAAATAATGACCAAAGTTCTATGCAATATTTCAGTTTAAAAATTAAAATTGAAAATTCGAAAGTATTAATTGGTATTTTTGACAAAATAATTTATTTTAAGTTTGACGTCATTAGTAACACGTCAGTTTGACGTCATTAGCATTTAATAGCAATAATATTTATACTTCTTTACCATATTTTCCATTCCATTTATAATATATTTTGATAACGCTTTTAAAAGTTTTAGAGTTAATTTAATTACAAATAATTTTTCAGGCAATTTTTCCAATTTTAATTTCCTATATTAATTTTTTCTATTGCGGAGGCTATAGTAAAGTTCCCATACCATAGCCACTATAGCTGAAGATTATGTTTTTTCTGGTTTTAGATTTCGAAGCTAAATTGAGCCCGTGATATTAATTAATTTTTTTTAAGGCTAAATAACTGTTACTTTTGAGGGATTGAAATAAAGTGGGTGGTTATTCATATTTTTAAGGGGAGTAGGTATTCAAAAATTTATAAATAATTGATTTTGAATTTATTATTGTCTATCAAAATAGAAATTCTTCCCTTTCAAAAGATACCTCATTTGTAATAATACCTCAACAAGAAGTATTTTTAATAATTTTTAAAACAAAATTGGTAATTATTAATATAGGTAAAGTTTACATGAAAATACGTTTTTCTCAAAACTATATTTTTCATTATTCATGTACCTTCTTCTCAGAAACTACTCAAAATATCTTCCTGCAATTTTTACCACAAATTCCTTTCATGTATCTGTATATACTGAAGTGATATTTTGTTGTTATTTTAAATATATATATATATATATATATATATATATATATATATATATATATATATAGCTTTTATCGAAAAAAAAAATATTAACAAATTTGAGTGACTTTCACAAAAATTCATTTAAAAAAAAAGTAAAAAAATCCCAATAAAAAGCTAACTTTATTAGAATAGCAAGTGTCTGTTAAATGCAATAATAAAATTTAGACTTTTATGTCAAATACTTTCTTAGAAAGAGGTAAATGAAGTATGCCAAATTAACATTACCGGTATAGAGGGTACCAACTCCCCTTAAGACATTTTGTAGTGGTAATTTATTTTAAATGTGATTGTTTTGGTATATTCCTATTACGTCTTTTGACTTTTGGAATATTTTAAATCTTTTTTACATATATTGAGCAAGACATATATTTGTATATTTCATATTGTTAATGTACGGTTCATATTCACTTCTCATTTGTTTTGTTCCGTAAAGAGATTTCTGGAGGTGTCGTGTTTCCTAGATGCATTATGGATTTTCCCCCCCTATCTAGTCAAAAACGCCTCCTTAGTCTTTGGCATGTCAAATTCGCTGGTGAGAAGCAGGTTGGGCCCTTATCAGGTGTAAAAATGTGTAGTTTCCGTAGTCACACAAAAAAATCACAAGATTTCATTTCTTACTACATAATCCCGTGTCTTGTGTGAGCTGCTTTTATTTATTTCCTCATTTGAAAAGCACACTGCTTTCATTGTTTTCTTAAAAGAAAGCTCTCCTTATCGATCATTCAACATACACTTTGTAGTCCAGACCTTGTAACTACGTTCGACGCATTTATCCCTCTTGCAATTCAACTCCAGCACAATTAACCAAACCTGGTACAAAATTCTACCACCCAAACTTGCTTAAAACTTTTCAACCTCGACTCACTGACAAAAACCTTTAAAAATAAATGTACACATCGGGAAACTTTGTATTTCTTATCCATTTAAGCACATATTAAAAACGCAACACCCATCTGCCTTCTCTAGTTACAGTACTCATATTCACTTCCTCTTTTCTTATGAGGGGAGGGGTGAAATTTAAATTGAGTCTTCTATGAAGGTCACTGCGCTCGCTTGGGACAGGGTACCAATGCTCTGATCTTCTATCGATTACTTTGAAAGGGGAGACTTCTTTTTTTTCTTTTAGCTAGCTGTAAGTAGGTCGCAGTAGAGGGATCTTCTGCATACAGATACCGGGTAGATTCTTTGGAAGAATTACTGGATGATAAAAGATTGAAATTGTACGTTGTCATATATAATGAATGTATGGAACTTTTGAATAGTGTCTGTTCTGTATCATGAACAAGGTGCTAGTCATATTATTTGGTAGGAATGTTTATAATACATTATTGAAAGGTACTGTTTGTAATCATATATAATGAAGGCATGATGGTATGAACTTAATCTTTTATTTATTGGCGAGACATAAGTCCTGTTAGTTCTCTTATGGTATGTATCAATTTAAATATTTTGAAATCTATTGGTACAATGAAGTCCTCTTCTATGAAGATTGGTCTTAAATTGTTGGAAGGTAGACCAAACGTATTTCTCTCTTGGAATAGGAGCGTAGCCAGATGTTTTTTTTGAGGAGGGGATATGAAATTATAAGTCGATAAATCATAACAATCTTTTTTGTCATTAATGCCGAATATATTTAGCAATCCAGATAACATATATCTTTTTCCACGTATGTTTATAAATTTAAAAGCATTTAACTAAATATTTGTTATTTTAATCAAAATAATCCCTTGATTTTTACGTTCTGATAGCTAACAGAAAAATTTCGGGAAGGGATATGTCCCAGTATCCCTCCCTGGTTATGGGCCTGCTTTAGAAGCTTTCTCAAGACAAGCGTATAAGACGATGTACGGCAAAGATAGATGCTTAGAAGATTTAAAATCATCCATGGGATTGAATTCAGAAATAATCTTGTGCTGGCATTCAACAATTGAAGAACGAACATCATAGAAATAGATTTCAAAATCAGAATGGATGTTTTGCGGATGTGCGCTAACGGGGAATCGAACCACGGACTCCTTGATCAGAATTCAGGTGCGCTAACCACACTAGACAAAAGACATCTTTGGTGTCTAGGTGTTGTATCGGTTACTTATACTCGAGACCACCACATAGTCGCTTCTCAGTGAGTCGCGAACGATTGAGTTGCTTACGTGCGGCAGTGAGGAGGTTACTTGTTGTAAGGCAGTGAGTCGCCAGAGATGCTGAGGTGATATTGTGGAAGTCGTGCAGTAGATGGTGCCACTAATGTGTTAATCACGTTCGGGTCACCAATTTAGAGGATGTGCGCTAACTGGGAGTCGAACCACGGACTCCTTAATCAGAAGACAGGTGCGCTAACTACACTAGACAAAATACATCTTTGATGTCTAGGTGTTGTATCTGTTATTTGTACTCGAGACCAACACATAGATCTTCCCAGTGAGTCGAGAAAGGGAGAACAATTGAGTTACTTACGTGCGGCAGTGAGTCTTTGGAGGTTGCTTGTTGTAATGCAGTGAGTCTCCAGAGATGCTGAGGTGGTAGCGTGAAAGTCGGCAAGTAGATGGAGCCGCTGATGTGTTCATCACGTGTGGGTCACCAATTTAGCGGATGTTCGCTAAAGTGAGTCGAACAAGGGACTCCTAGATCAGAATACAGGTGCTATAACCCCTTGAACAATGAGATCTCTTGTATTTAGGTGTTGTATCTTTTATTTGTACATGAGACCAACACAGATCTAAAAGCGTTTAACTTAATACAGTAACATCAAAAACTGACGAGACTTATAAGTCCAATCAGTAAATAAAGGGTTAATAAAAGTATGTCCTGTGTATCAAGATCAATATACCTGTTATATCATTTGGTAAAATCAGAGGTGGTGAAAATCATAAATAATAAGTATTTGGTGAACTAAAAAAGCGTATCTACTACGCATCAATAACAATATATCGGTCCTATTCTTTTGTAGATTGAAATGTGGTTAAAATTGTAACGTACTAAATGTACTCATAGATAATAAATGTATGGTAGGAATTTATTTTAAAATATTGTCAACTGTGTATCCCGATTTGGATACTGGTATTAAGGTTTGACAAAATCTAGGATGGTAAAAAATTGCAACATACCAATATAATCATAATTAATGCATGGCATGAACTTAAGGATAGTGTCTGTTGTTCATCTATCTTTTAAACAGATAGCAATCCTTTATATTTATTCCAAAATCATTTTCTAATAATTGGAAAGAAAAGCTTGCATTATTAGACTCTAAATGTATGGTAAGAGTTTAAGAAAAGTGTCAAATGTGTACCAAGAAGATAACGGTCCCCTTTCTTTGATAGAGTCATATAAGGAATACTTTAGCACTGATTAGATACCAGATAGTGAAATAAAGCTTATAAATATTTAGATAATGATTGCATAGTATAAAGTTATGGATAGTGTATTTTCTGTACTAGATATTGTTAAATATTATTTGAATATCTGTTATAATAAAAATAGAAATTATTTCGTTAAAGGTAGTACTTAGCTTCTACAAATGTTACAATCTATATATAACTGACGTATTAGTTAGGTTTGGAAGTTTGAATATTTTGAAAATATACTTATAATTGAGGCAACATGTTTAATCTCAGCTGGTGGGATTTAACTTTTAAAAAACTATATTTATGAATTGATAAAAAGTAGAAATTTATCTTAGTGAATCTTGAAGTTTTTTAATTATATTCAACAGTTACTTATTATATGTTATGTCTGTTACCCCAATATTATATGTTAGTTCTGCACATTATGCGATATACACTGGATGCATATCCCAGACGTTATAATAGGTAACCATATGTATAATGTATATACATTTTGATCTATTATTTAAATAACTTTTGTAATAGTTTATGAAGGTATGATGTTAATTAGTAAGCGCCTGTGACTTTCGACATGAAACTGATCCAGATTTGAATAACTGTCAATTCAATTGATTTATAGATCAAATGAGTGCCTCATATATAATAGATCAATGTTCAAGTAACATCTACACCCATTCTATGTTTAATGCAAATTATCTACATGATTCTTGATTGAAATAGGAAATTTTCAACGTAAAACTTCCATAATCTAATTTCAAATTTATAATTAGAAATTCACTTACTTGTCATTTACTTTGAATTTTAAGATAATTTTATAAAAAAATATCATTATCAAATTAATTTTATGTATCATTCAGTATCCTCTAACTGGGTTTAATAGAATTGGTATTAAAAATGATATGGATTTACATTAGTTTACTGATCTAACAGTAAATTTATATATTTAATAAATCTCGCTATAATTCAATTGATGCTATCCCATTATTACTCTATGTTCGTTCGGTATGCGCTCTATTGTTATGTATGTGTTTTGGTCGTTAGTGACTTATTCAATACGAAATACGCTCAGAAAAGCACATCAACTGTTCTCTTTAAGTATACCTGCATCTATTCAAAAATATACCTGTATCCATCACCAAGAAAGCTTTCGAAAAGGAATTTTTCCAAATTCGCTTCAAAAATGTCTTTACGACTTAGTGCAAATGCGACAAAATGTGAGGTATAAAACTTTTATGTTGAAATTCGGGACCGTCTCTTATGCTATTTCGATGCTACAACGTTCAGTTCAATCGATGCTACTAATGCTGTTTCGTCCGCACGGTATGGGTCAGCTTTTTATCTGGTCGTTTGGCGCAGTTGTTCCTATTCAGAAATGCTCCTCATAATCTGAAAACGAAAGTGTTTCGCCGTTTTTATTGGGGCACTTTTCATAAAAATGACGCAGACGTATGTATTGTTTGTTTTGTTTGAACACTAGGATGTTTGCTTCTGTAGTATAATAATTATGTAAGGTTATTCAGCCTATTTAACCTTCCGTTGGTTGTATTTGTTTCAACTAGTGCAAGTGATTATGTAATATTACCTCACTTCGCTTACTAGTTGTTTGTCATATATAAGGGTATTTTTAAATAGGATATTTTGTATTTTATTTTACCTTTATAATGATGTTTGTCACTTAGCAGTTGTAGAAATGAACTGAATTATATATATTTATTATTATTATTATTTTAATGTAGTCTTTTTTGCAGACGAACTGAGGGCCTTTTCGAGTTGAATTGAAGTTTCAATTCACTTTTGACTCTCTTTTAGATTTAAGAAGATGTAATCTGTGACTCTGATCACAATTTAACCTACAAATAATATTAGTATATGTAATAATATTAGTATATGTAATAATATTAGTATATGTAATAATATTAGTATATGTAATAATATTAGTATATGTAATAATATTAGTATATGTAATAATATTAGTATAAAAATAATATTAGTATAAAAATAATATGTAGTATAATAATTATGTAAGGTTTATTCAGCCTATTTAACCTTCTGTTGGTTGTGTTTGATGCGACTAGTGCAAGTGATTATGTGATATTACCTCACTTCGCTTACTAGTTGTTTGTCATATATAAGGGTGTTTTTTAATAGGATATTTTGTATTTTTTGGTACCTTTATAATGATGTTTGTCACTTAGTAGTTGTAGAAATGAACTTAATTATATATATTTATTATTATTATTATTTTAATGTAGTCTTTTTTGCAGACGAACTGAGGGCCTTTTCGAGTTGAATTGAAGTTTCAATTCACTTTTGACTCTCTTTTAGATTTAAGAAGATGTAATCTGTGACTCTGATCACAATTTAACCTACAAATAATATTAGTATATGTAATAATATTAGTATATGTAATAATATTAGTATATGTAATAATATTAGTATATGTAATAATATTAGTATAAAAATAATATTAGTATAAAAATAATATGTAGTATAATAATTATGTAAGGTTTATTCAGCCTATTTAACCTTCCGTTGGTTGTATTTGATGCGACTAGTGCAAGTGATTATGTGATATTACCTCACTTCGTTTACTAGTTGTTTGTCATATATAAGGGTGTTTTTTAATATGATATTTTGTATTTTTTGGTACCTTTATAATGATGTTTGTCACTTAGTAGTTGTAGAAAGGAACTTAATTATATATATTTATTATTATTATTTTTTTTAATGTAGTTTATTTTGCTGATGAAATGAGCACCTTTTCAAGTTGAATTAGAGTTTCAATTCACTTTTGACTCTCTTTTAGATTTAAGAAGCTGTAATCTGTAACTCTGATCACAATTTAACCTAAAAATAATATAACCCCTAAAAATAAAGTTTTAAATATCAATCATTTATATGCATTTCAATATTTGTACCCATTAACATAGCACCGATTCTATAGACAGCGCGTGCTTGGTGTTTGAATATAATTTTAATCATCAAAAACATTTTGATCAGCAAAATGTGAGACAAACTACGTTTAAAAACTACTAGAAAAATTTTCATCAATGGTCGATTAAATTTCTATTTTAGCGCGATTGGATGACGTATTTATTAATACTCCGTTAAAGCGACCTTTTATTGACAGTTGCAGACCCAAAATTTGATAGCATGCATTGTCATTGATATCGAATCTATTGGCCAAGTTTCAGACTGATTGAATGACGGTAAGGGGGCTAACTAGACCTCCGCAGATGTGCCCGCCATTGACATACATAGACAACCAACCACCCACCCACATACATACACACAAAATCAAAACTAATGCAAAGGATTTAAAAATGAAAAATATTACTCATCTCATGAGTGAAGAATTTAATTTAATTTCCTGAAATCTACAACGACATTACTACATGTTAGAAAAAAAAAGCTAAAGTTACCATGCATTTGTTACCTTAAATTTATTAAATTTTTGTTTAATTAATTGAAAGTTTTATAATTTAAAAGTGGCGAACATTTAACTAATTTTAAATGGTTCATAAGCAGATCTCATCCAACCAAATCTCTTTAAAAATGAATTCAGATACTCAGATACTATCTTTAACGGGATACGCCCCAGGGATGAGTAAGCCACCTTTGAGTCATTCACGTACCAAGCTTATCGTCTGAAACTTCACAGAAATATCACCCCCCCCCCTCCCCCCTCCTGAGTATGCGTCAGTTATCTGTCCACTGCAGTTTTGATGCATGACCAAACACAACCCTTTATATGAGGGTCACGTTTTACAATAGGGAAGGCAATTAGATAATAGGTGTATATAAAACCATTGTGTAATGAACTCTTTCAGCCGTGATGAAATGTGTGTTAATTTGTAATGAAGTGTGTAATTGTTATTTCATGGTATATTTGGTGGGATTGTTTTAAAAATCATTTAGAATTGGTATATTATTTATTCATATGTATTTTGAAAAACTGAAAATATGTATTGTAAAACCCCGTTAACGTGAAGTCTATGGGGCCGCCGAAATTGTTTGCTTTAACTGAATTTTATGTTAAACGAATAAATTAACGATAAGTTTTAAGTACGGATAACTGCTTTTACTTCGCGTTAAACTGGATTTTATGTTAAGCAATTTCACGTTAAGAGGGTTTGACAGTATATGTCATGGTAAGTCACAAGTATTGGCCGATGTAAAAAAAAAGAAAAGGGTTTTGGAATATTGGTCAATTCTGACTGAAATTCGATCATTGTTGCAAAATAAATGATCTTTCTATAAACAATAAAACATGTCAACAACAATAAAAAACATTCTTGCTCTCCATCCTTTTTTTATAAATAAAATATTACCCTTTTATGACTGGGCATCAACATTTCAAAAACTTCCAGTATATTTCATACAACATTGGGTGAGATTGGTCCATATCTGTAACAACTACTGGGTTCACAACGTTTCACATCAGTATTGGCCATTATCGATTGGTATTGGCCAGCGTTGTTGTGCTACTGGGCTCTATTATTAGGTTCAACTTTAATTATCAAATGCTGTTGACAGTAAACCATTTTACGTTTTGTTTTTTACATCATATATACTAAACTTCAACTTAACTTGATATCACTAGACGGTAGATCGTCACAGTGCTCATAGGCAATTTATCCATTTTGGCGGCATGAAAGCATAATGCTCGCCAAACCATAGAGAACAAAAGGCTATAAGGTTTGGCGAGAATTATGTCTTCACTCCGCTAAAATGGATTAATTGCCTATGAACACGGTGAAGATCTATCGTCTAGTGATGTCAAGTTAAGTTGGAGTTTAGTATAGTAGCCTATTTATTAAATTAAAGTTATGTGTTCATTAGTTGAAAAGGCAGTGAATAAGAATTAAAATTACAATGTTGACCTGTTTTGAATAGTAGCTAATAAACTCACCTTAGAAATTCTAAAATAGTAGCTATCATATCCATAAACAGTGAATGAGAGACAATGAATACTTAAAATCAATTTATAAAAAAGACCATTTATTCTAAGGTTAAAACCATGAATGTTATTCGTTATTTTTAATCTATTACAATCATTTTAGTGAATTCATAACCATCGTGCTTTTAACATATTACAATTGAGGGTCTGAGAAGCAAAGGGGTCTAAGTGACTTTTCTTAATTTTGAGAAAATACACTTTCAAGTTTCTTACTTATATTAAATTCTATGAAAACTAGAGATAACTTCATTCCAGAGGTTAGCATTTGAACAGCAAATAATTTTCATGAAAATTTAATATAAATAAGGAACTTTAAAGTGTATTTTCTCAAAAGTTAAGAAAAGTCACTTGAACCCATTTGTTTCTAAGGCCTCAATAAATTAAGACTTCCACTATGGTTGGTTGGTTGTTTTCAGATTATCTGGCACCGTCAGCAACACGAGGGCTATAATGCCCCAAAACATTCGTCATTAGACAAGCCAACATACACTTACAAACATCCATGCCTAACACGGGACTCGAACCCGCAACCTCGCGGTCTAGAAGATATTTCCACTATGAGAGTTAAAATATCGGTAGAGAGAGAGAGAAATAGAGTGAATAATTTTAACTCTTGAATGATTGTGTTATAAAAATAGTTTAAGAATTTAATTTATTTATTTATTGACTACTAAATTAATTGACTACTATACTTACTAATTTAGGGGTGTTGGAAGGCAATTTTTTTTCTAAAATCCATTTTGAGGAATTTACCACATCACAATATTCGAAATATTATTTACAAAATGGTATAACTTAGTGGGAAATGCGTTCATACGAAGTATTTTGAAATATTTTTCGAAAAAGTAACATCACTAGAAAAACCCGTCTTCTTTGTACTTGAAACGCTCTTTTCTCAAAATGCTGTTTTTTCATACAAATGTACCTTTTTCTCAGGATCTACTCAATATTTTGCTTTGAATTTTTTTTCTGGTACATATTGTATTTTTACACAAACAGACATACGCTTTTACAGAAATGTTGAATAAATTTAAAAAAAAAAAATTCCTAACCATGTTTTTTTTTTTGAAAAATTTTATAAAATTTTTTCAAAACATTATAAATTCTAAGCAACATTTTATTTTTACAAAACCATACATCAGTCTATGTAAAAGTGTTTTAATATTGACTGTACAAAATTTTAAGAAAAGTTTCTAAGAAAAAGGTATATAAAAAAGGCCTTTTTTTGCATGGCTAGATAGAGCCTTCCGATCCCCTTAGAACATTAAAGTATACATAGACAATTGAGATGATTTTCTTTAATTTTTAGGTTATAATTTAAAACGTTTTGGCAGTATATCAGAAATAAAAATGATGCATTAATATACATAAACTTTATTTTCCTATCAATTTTTTAAACAGCTAATTTCAATTAAAGTGACTAATTAGGATATTATTAGAACATACATAAATAAACTTGTAATTAACTTAGAGATATAATTTTTATTGTAAATAAAAGATATTATATTGACGCATGTTCCTATGGAGAATTTTGAATTTGACTGCAATATTTATTTAATCATAAATTTTCAAATAAAAAGTTTAAAAAATACATACTTTTTTAAAAAAAATTGAGATTAAAATATTAATAAAAAATGTGTTTATATCAATATATGTTAGATTTTCCATAAAAAACACATTCACAACAAGTGTCTATAGAAAAAAATTTGAATTTTGTAAATCGGACAATTTATTATGAAGTTATGACCGTTGGCGTAAAGTCATATAACATAAAAATGCCATTCTTCAGAAAACGCGTTTAAAGTTCACTACACTAATGAACGTGATACAAAACAGGTTCCCAAAACCCACAGTAATTTATAAAGTAATTTGAGTCTCAGAAAGAAAATGGTATTATTTTAAAGGTAATAAATTCGGGAATATTTTAAAACAAAAAACCAAAAACGCTGACTTGTGTCAAATTTTCCAATTCCTTATGTATATGTGTACCTTAATAGAAACTATTGGGAGGCGCGCTACAAAAAACCTTATATATATATATATATATAATATGTAAGAAAATTACGAAATGTGTTACCCCACCATTTTATTCATACCCTACATATTCCATCGAATGTTCAACTTATAGTTTCAAATTTCCTGGTAAAACTGACCAGCACATAAAATTCAGCAGATCAACTAAAGTTCATGCAATTCTTAGCCTTTTCCCATAGAACCGAAAACTCTCTCAGCCCCCAGATATCAAAATACATATAATATTTATTCGTTCCAAGTAAGACATATTCTGGGACTTACATAGAAAGTGTAACCTGGAAAAAAAACTGTTTTATATTAAATATTCCAATTTCCTTTTGGCTGCCTGTATTTGTATCTCCTTTTCTTGTAGCGAGAACTTGATACTTGATAGGAGTCATAAAGAACTTTTTGTAGAATACTTTCGATGTTTCATGAATTTTGCAACTGCAAATAACGGAAACATCTGAGGTATTGTATAGAGCAGTTTTTTTAGGATCAATAGAAATTTCCGTCGACGAAAAGGAAGTGCCGTGTTTTCGTGAAAGTCGGTTTTTGCGACTGAAAATATTTACATGAAGTTTGTTAACGGCAGTTGGCAACATGTCAGAATTTTGATGCTTTATTTGAATATTTTTAAAGGAAGCAATTGTCTTATGTTAAGAAAGAGTGACTTGACCTCTTACATTTTCATAAATTATTGAACTAATAATAAATAAAAACGGAAAAAACATCGAATTTCCTGACCAACAGTTTTATATTTTGCTCTCTACCAAAATATTATTTACAAAATAATAATTTGAGTACGATTTTCTTGAGAAATATCAAGCTATGTTTAAAATAAATCGTTCATTTACACTTGCAAATTTAAATAATTTCAGTAATCTAAGCTTATTGTCATTAAATTATGTTGTATTCAGTGTATCTTCATCAAATGTAGTTCTAAAGTGTCTTAAATGTGTTTTGACAATTTTTGTTGTTAAAAAAATAACGATATTTTTATCTCTTCATTGTATAATTCTTAGTATATTGCTATTTAATTGGGAATTTGTGAAATTTACCTAATTATACTAAACTCCAACTTAACTTGACATCACTAGACGATAGATTTCCACCGTGTTCATAGGTAATTAATCCATTTTAGCGGAGTGAATACATAATTCTCGCCAAACCTTATAGCCTTTTGTTCTCTACAGGGTTGTGGTTTGGCGAACATTAAGTTTTCACGCCACCAAAATGGATTAATTGCCTATGAGCACTGTGACGATCTACCGTCTAGTGATGTCAAGTTAAGTTGAAGTTTAGTATAGTGTATTATGGCAACGGTTATAGATCAATTTGCAATTTTTTTAGACATTGTTTTAATTGAAAAAGTTGCATACTTGTTTAATATAGGATGTCGTCTAGAATCATATATAACTTAATCAAGTTTTTTTTTTCCAGAATTTTGATTTGAAAGTTATTGAAAAAAGTAATTAATTGTCTTATAGATGCATTTCATTCCATTAAACTCCCGGCTCTGCATCATACACTTTAAATTGCATTAAAAAAAGAGTTAATTGGATAATTCAAACTGAAGTTTTTGCTTGTGAAATAAGTCTTGCATTGACAGAAAATTGATCTTCCTTTACCAAGTTTAAACTTTACGCTAATGATCTTTCTACAATGAGAACTTTCACAAAAATGAACGTAGTACAAAAAGTACTTTGAATGTCAAAAATTACGTAGTCTCATTTTAAAGCGACCTAGTTTGCAAATACTTTAGCGTAAAAAAAAATGTTTTTCCATTACATTTCCCAATTCCCAACGCATAATGGAGCCAGCAAAAATATTGACACATAATCATAAAAAGAACATAGTCATATATTTATTATTGTCAAAATCTACATTCCTATTCCCATACGTAGTAGGCCAGAAAACTAGGCAACCTCATATTGCTGCTTTGCTTTTATCGCCAATACCATACTTTTTTAACATGACATATACTAAACATTACAAATACTGTGAATAAAAATCATCGAACTATATATTTGCATTTACCATCGACTTATTATTATCAATAGACTGCGCGCTCCCACTTCAATTATACAACGAGAATGAAACCAAAATGAATCACATGAGTAGGGACTTTTTGGGAGCAGGGTTGCAGATTTGGCGGGTTTCTCCTCACTCACTATCAGTCACGTGGTTTTTAATTTGGTTACACGAGGTTACTCTAAACATGCGGTCTAGATAGTATTATTAGTCTATGAATACAATCAACCAACAATTTAACATACAAGACAACTACGTCGTAAAATTAATCATTTATCTAATAATCTTATTATCCTTTATCGCCTGAGTGAGGAGAAACCCGCCAAATCTGCAACCCTGCTCCCAAAAAGTCCCTACTCATGTGATTCATTTTGGTTTCATTATCGTTGTATAATTGAAGTGGGAACGCGCAGTCTATTGATAATAATAAGTCTATCGCATTTACCAAGTCATGAAAACAATTATCATGACCTACAATTGATATGAAACTACTCTCAATTAAATTTGGCAGAAAATGTGTCATTTGTTATCTAACTAGACCTAATTGATGTTAGATTTAGCACCACCAAACACATAAAAGTTCTCATAGCCACCTATTTAAATTGATCCAACATCCTATTCCTTCACTAAAACGTCCCCAAGGGATCTATCCCTCAAGTCTCCAATGCTTCCATATCAAAGCATTCTCTATTTGAGACATATGCCTTCACACATCTGACATAAACCACGTGTCAGACACAACGCCCTGGTATGCACATGTCCCTATAATAGCACAACACACAAGTATCTCGATGGACCGCCCTATTCGGCAATATTAATGCGGCCAGCCAAACAGGGGCGTCGTGACTCCAGGGCTGTAGCGGGAAATGATGTGTTCTGCTCAAAAGGGGCTGCAATTACTCCATTGTCAGGAACAGGTACTTTCCCCACTGATGAAGTTTGTGAAGTGGGTGTTGATGTGGCCTAATGAAATTGATGGGAGTTTCGCGGCGGGCTTAGCCTAGTGGTGGCTTTTGTGGAAGGGGTGCTTATTTTGATGAGGGCTGTTGGGAATATGAGGTTGGTTTGGTGAAGAATATTGAATATTTAAACATTTGGCTATGTTTCGTAAAAGGTAGTTTATTGATACAGGTGTTGCTCAAATCCTTTGCTTTTAAGTAGGATAATCCTTTTGGGTATAGTATCCGATGTGTGGTATAAATAAGGAAATTAGTCCTAGGGTTGCTTTAATTGAGTTGTTTATTACTGAAAGAGTCCGTCCACAAATCGAGTATTGTTCATAAAACCAATGAATCTTTGGTGAATTCTACCATCGTATGACTTTTACTCATACACTCAAATGGTAACTAAAGATATCCATTGTGAAATGAAGTAGTCTTTTGAAAGGTCTGAGTTAATTACGTAAGGAATTCGTAAGATATTTATATTGAATGGTGAATATGTTTTGAAAGTTTTAAATCTGAAAAAATAATTCAAAAGTATTTTACAATTTTTGTAAGTAGAAATCTACATAGAAGGTAATACATTTATAATTAATTAACTGAAGGTTTAAGTGGGGAACACTTTAAGTAATGTAATAATCATTTATTCTCTTTCTTTCTCCCTTATAACGTCAATATACTAATTTCTTAAATTGATGCATTTCCATTAACACGAAAAAAAAAGGGAAAAAAAAGAGTTGGTTGATACTCTGCGTATACACATAATTTTTAAAAATTGAGTTTTACATGAAATTGAAATATTTTGTAATAAACAATGATTTCATTAAAATAATAAATTTATCTTAACTAATGACATGAATTGTTAAAATCATATTAGTTAAAAAAAATTATATCTTTGAATATGTTTACAATTACGATATTTTATCTGATGTTTCATTATATATTTGTTTTAAGAGAAATTTATGTTATGATTTACTGTACGGTCCCTCTCTGCGATTTTTCAAAAAAATCGCCAAATTGAAAATGACGTCTAAGACTGTGTCGCCAAATCCAAAAGGCCACTAGGGTTATCGGAAAACCTTGGCGACAGGTTGCCACATTCGGCGCCGAGTCGCCAATTTTCAAATTAACGCCAAGAGGGACCGAACAGTAAGTCTTAACCGAAACTTTTTTAAAGAAACTTTATTTTTGTAAAGAACATGAGATAAATCTTTGTGGCAGAAGTCACAAATTAGTAAACACAGGTATTCAAATACATGTGGATTAAACATTTGTACATTGAATAATTCACATATTAGTCAGACTTTGATGAGTTGCCTGACTATATAGTATTTCAAATAATCGCATCATGAACTTCTAAATGCAAAAAATAATATTACTTTTCAAAAGTCCACAATACTTAAGTGGGTTTGAGTCATTCTAAATAAATAATCAGCATTTATAGCTATTATCAAAATCGTCTTTTATAATAGAATAGGAATGTTAATCATGGAAAAGGTTAATTTACATACGGCATAGATTATTACTCAGTAAAAAACAGTAGCAATGTAGTCTAACACTAGATTCTTTCAATTCAAAATGTAGCAATTCTTTAACAAAATCGATAGCGGTCACCGAAAATGTGGAGGCGAAATACCCTGTAAAAATATATTACCCAATTCCCTTCCCTGTAATATCCTGGCTCCCAGATCACCAATAGACCCGTTTCTGTTGAGTAGCCTTCAATAACTCTTTCTTGCCCTGTTAACAGTTCTGTAATAAGAGGGGAATAAAGGAGATATCGGTGAAGGCATTCTCGCAGTTAAAGGGGAAAAAAGGGAATACTTGGTATGAATACTTACCTCGATAAATGATGAAGATATCGTGCGCCTTTTCACTTTAAGTACTGCATGGCGATGTCTTCCTGGTTTTCTCCATATCGAGTTGTAAATGTGGAGTTTCCTTAAAAGGACCTTCACTGGTCATTTGAAGGGGAATGGATTGTGTTATTTTCTTTCATAATTTTTTTACCTTTTAATACAGTTTATAAATTTTGTTGTCAGAATGCATTTTTATTAATTTTGTTAAATTTATTAGATTTGTTAAAGTAACAGACTGATAAAATAAATGCAATTATTTTAAATAAAATTTAAAACTCCGCATTTTAATATTTATTTTATTTAAACAATATTTAATAATTCAACATTTATTTAGACTAAATAAGGAAAAAAGTAGATGCATGTATATGTCAATCATACTCTTAACTGTTAAATATTTTTTAAAGATTAAATGTAATAACATGTGTTTATACGACTAGATTGAGTTTACACGAGTCAAATAACTACCAAGTTTAAAAAAAAGGAATTTCGCTAGAATTTGCCTACATTATTTTTTATAAGTTAAGCTAAATTTTCAAAAGAAATGCAAAGGTATATTTTATTTAGAATAAAAAATAATAAAAGAATCTTGAAATAGTAATTACAATTTCCACTGATCATAATTTGAAAAAAAAAAAAAAATACTACTACTACTAATAATAATAATTTATTCTGGTATTAATAAACGAAGAGTTTTCAAAAAGTAAGAATCTAAAAAGTATTTTAGAAGTTGAAAATCAAACAGTATTTTGATTTTCCTTTCCATTAAATCTATTTATTCCATTAAACTAATTGAAGTAGAAAATGCAATTATCCTAACTCAAAAGTCAAATGTACGATTTTGATATTTATTTCAATGAATCAATAGATAATAAATAAGCTGTATTTAGTTAATTTATTAAATAAATAGGTTAATACCAGTGCTTTTCGCTACGAAATTTTAACATGAGCCATATTTTAGATAGCTGTAAGGCCTCGCGTTGTGGAAATCTGTCATTCGTGTATAAGTCCCAGTTTTTGGCGCTTCGCTCGCAAGAAGGTTCATCGCTACGCAAAATCGAGCTCACTTCGTTCGCTGAAAAGTTCATTGGCACATAAACACAAGCTTACTTCACTCGTTGAAAGGTTCATTGCTATGCAAGCATAGGCTCGATTCTCTCGCTGAAAGGTTCATTGCTGCGTAAACATATAAGCTCGCTTCACTGACTAAAATCTAATTGCTACGTAAAGCCTTAATATTGGAAGCCGCTCCGTAGTCAAGAAAAAAAAAATTCTCCGTTAATACAATAATACAATACTCCTTTAAGATTATTTTAATACGTGTTTGTGGAAAGCAAAATTAGAGGCCAAAACTACTTATGTTGAAACTTTTAGAGCTATAGGCCTATTAGAAGTCGCTTTTTGTGAAAAAAAAATAATTAAAAAAATTAATTAAATTTTAAAATTCTGTTTTTTATTAATCCAATTAGAGGGTCACAACTACTTGTGTTGAAAATTTCAAAGCTATAGCCCTATTTGAAATTGTTTTGTAAAATGTATATTAATTACATTTCAAAAATTCAATACACACATTTTTTTTAAAAAATCAATTAATAATGAACTAAAAAAAAAAAAATATTATGTTTTTTTAAAGTCCAACTAGAAAATCAAAACTACTTATGTTGAAAATTTTAGAGCTGTAGCCCTATTCGAAATAGTTTTGTAAAATATTAATTAATTGAAAATAAACTAAATAAAATTTTAAAATTCTGGTTTTCAAAAATCCAATTAGAAGACCAAAACTACTTATGTTGAAAATTTCCTAGCTGTAGCCCTATTAGAAATCGTTTTGTAAAATATTTATTAATTAATTTCAAAAAATTGATTAAAAAAGAACTAAATAAAAATTTTAAATTCTGTTTTTCAAAAGTCCAATTAGATAGCTAAAACTACTTATGTAAAAAATTTCAGAGCTATTGCCTTATAAGAAATCGTTTTGTAAAATATGTATTAATTAATTATAAAAATTAATTAAAAAAGAAGTAAATAAAAATTTTAAATTCTGTTTTTTAAAAGTGTCCATTTAAAAGATTAAAAGGCCAGAACTACTTATGCTGAAAATTACACAGCTCTACTCCAATTTTAAGTAGGTTTCTATAGATCCACAGGGAGCCACTGACAGACACACAGCTTGTTTTATTATAATCGATAAAATATATGCATACTTATAACAGTTATATGTTAAATAAAACCTATTTTGAATCACAAAATTGATTGAAAAGCATATTTCAATTATGAAAAATGGTAAAAAAAAAATTAAAATTAAAAATTGCAATTATAATGTAAAGATATTAATAATTGGAAATTTTGAAATTGACACTGTAAAATACGAAATTTTATTGACATACAAAACTATTAAGGTAGTATGATTTAGCATTAGGGCATAAGGAAATTCTTGTAACAAGATATTTTAGACAAAATCATTAAAATAATATTAGTTTCTATCTAAAATAAATGGATGATGTGAAGAGTTATAAAGACAAAAGTTAACTGCTTGCATAGTATGTATTGATTTATTCGAGTCAAAAAGTAAGCAAAATATAACTATTGAATTCATTCTCTTTAATCTTAAAATTAATTGCAGCCAAAATAAAATATTGACAACGAACAAATTTGTTTTACTATCAAGATTCATTAATTGACATCAGGAACTGATACTATCTCGCATCAATTCCAATAAAAGCTAGTTTTCCATTTATAAAGAAAATCAAATTAGCATTTAGTAAAATATCGATACGCAATATGGTACGAGGTATAAAAAAAAACACATATTAACAAAAGCAAAGTTTCCGGCTTCTAATAATTATGTTGATAGGAAAAACAATCTTTGGGGATTTTTTTTCTTCCTTTCTGCTATTAGGCTAATTATAGTTTTTCCTTCTTTTTTTCTTGGAACAATCTTTTGAAATGGAATCCGGCTGTCTTTATCTTCTCTTGTTCCAAATTCAATTTCATCCAGTATCGAGAATCTTTCTTAATAAGTTTTCACTTTGGAAGTGGTTAAAAAGAATAAGAAAAGGAAATACTTTTTTTTTTCCCCTTTCAAAAATACTTCGTACTTCAACCTAATTTGGCGAATTATCGCCAGTTAGGCGAATTATTTAGCACTTTTGAAATAATTTCCCCTATTATTGTATGAGTTTTATATATTACTAGCTGAATACCGGTGCTGCGCTACGAAATTTTACCATGAGCATTTTAGCGATCAAAAGACATTCATGTATTCTACACTTCAGACGTTTGCTCGCATTTCGATCTCGACACACTGATTTATCAAAATAGGAACTTAACTTCGTTAAATTTTTTTCTAAAATTTAAAATTGTGAATACTATATTGGAAATGAGACATTTAAATATCTCTCGTTTAGTAAGTTTAACATCCTGTGAACCCTTTTTAATTAAATACGATTACAATAGTTTATTGTGTTTATGTTTACTCTTAATTCTAAATATCAAAGTTGTAGCTGTATTGGAAGTGTGACATTAAGATATTAGTCGTATAGTTTCAACGTTGCGTCGACTTTTCATCCCTTAAAAATTCATTAATCGATATTGGAATAACATTTTTTTTACATATGCCCTTATAACATTTGCACCAAATATCAGAATTGTAACTACACTGGAAGAAGAACATTCGGATATCCCTCGTTTGGAAAGTTTAACCCCTTTTCGATCCCTTAAAGGTGGTTAATCGAGATCGGAATAGATTACTTTTTCTATGTTTATCTTTGTTGACATTTCTACAAATTTTGAGAGTTGCGAACATATGGGAAGTGGAACATTCGAGTTTGGAAGGTTTAACCCTTTTTTCACCTCTTAAAGTGGGTTAATCAAGCTCGGAATAGCTTTACTTTTTTATGTTTGTCTTTGTTGACATCTGTACCAATTTTTAGAGTTGTGAACATATGGGAAGTGGGACATACGATTTTCCCTTGTTTGGAACGTTTAACATTTTTTCGATCCCTGAAATTGGATTAAACGAGATCGGAATAGCTTACTTTTTCTATGTTTGTCTTTGTTGACATTTGCACCAATTTTCAGAGTTGTGACCATATTAGAAGTTTGACATTTGAGTTTGTAACTTTTAACCCCTTTTCTACCCCTTAAAGTGGATTAATCAAGCTCGGAATAGCTTAACTTTTCTATGTTTGTCTTTGTTGATATTTGTACCAATTTTCAGAGTTATGACCATAAGGAAAGTGGAAACATTGGAATATCCATCGTTTGGAACGTTTAACCCCTTCTCACCCCTTACAGTGGGTTAATCGAGATCAGAATAGCTTACTTTTTCTATGTTTGTCTTTGTTGACATTTGCGCCAATTTTCAGAGTTGTGACCATATGAGAAGTGGGACATTCGAGTTTGGAACGTTTAACCTCTTTTTTATCCCTTAAAGTGGGTTAATCAAGATCGGAACAGCTTAACTATGTTTGTCTTTGTTGATATTTGTACCAGTTTTCATAGTTGTGACGAAATGGGAAGTAGGACATTCGAATATCCCTCGTTTGGAACGTTTAACCCCATTTCGACCTCTTAAAGTGGGTTAATCGAGATCGGAATTGCTTAATTTTTCTATGTTTGTCTTTGTTGACATTTGTACCAATTTTTAGAGTTGTGATCATATGAGAAGTGAGACATTCGAATATCCCTCGTTTGGAACGTTTAATGATGGAATCATTATCGGACTAGCTTACTTTTTCTATGTTCGTCTTTGTTGACATTTGCACTAATTTTCAGAGTTGTGACGAAATAGGAAGTATGACATTCGAATATCCTTCGTTTGGAACGTTTAATGATGGAATCATTATCGGACTAGCTTACTTTTTCTATGTTCGTCTTTGTTGACATTTGCACTAATTTTCAGAGTTGTGACGAAATAGGAAGTATGACATTAGAATATCCTTCGTTTGGAACGTTTAACCTCTTTTCAACCAATTAAAGTGGGTTAATCGAGATCGGAATAGCTTACTTTTTCTATGTTTACCATTGTTGATATATGTACCAATTTGCAGAGTTGTGGACACGTGGGAAGTGGGAGAATGAGTGAGTGAATGAGTGAGTGCGACTTTGCCTTATACATAAAGAGATTTTTGGACAATGTTCTTCTTCTCTTATTTTGGATTAGTCAGATATGTGGCACCTCTGCTTTAGGGTACCATTTTGTACCATGCTCCAAACCCAATATTTCTTAGCTCCATTTATTCGGGTCGCCCACTTTGGCAATAAAGTCTGGCAAACCCTTGATAAAACTAAGGTGTAACTTTTTAGTGTTAGTGACTCCTAAAGTTGTCAGTCGAGTGAGGGCAAGAGCATCACATTCATGTATAACATGATGTACCATCTCCTCGTTTTTGTGACAGTTTCTACAAATGGGGTTTTGTTGAAAAAGTCCCATTATATGAAGGTGTTTTCTGAAATGGTAGTGCCCTGTGATGAAGCCCACCATTTCTTGTATCTTCTGTCTTGGGTACCTAAGAATTTCAGAAGCAATCTTCGCAGATGATCTGATGATCATACTTTTAGCGTGTTTTTGTCCAGAGGAACTTCGCCTCGTTCTATTCATCTCCTGTTTTCCCCATTTAAGGAGAACTCCTTTGGCAGTCTTCAGATTGAACCCACAGAAGGGTTCCGCACCTATTGGATTATAAGGGCGATCCCTGTCTTGCAAGTTCATCTGCCTTCTCGTTACCTTTTATACCCTTGTGTCCTGGAACTCGTATAAGAGTTACCTCATTTCCAATTGCCAGTTCTCCTAGAAGGTTTCTATATTCCAAAACAGCCTGAGAATTGATTTGGAATGAACTAAATGTCTTTAAGGCTTCTTGACTATCAATATAGATCAGAATCCGCTTATCCCGGTAGCCTTTTTTCATGTGTATCCGTAGACAGTCAATGATTGCAAGAACTTCTGCCTGGAACACAGTGGTCCAGCTGTCTTTATCTTCGCTTGTTCTAAATTCAATTGCGTCCAGTATCGAGCATATTTCCTAAAAAGTTTTCACTTTGAAAGTGGTTAAAAATAATAAGAAAAGGACATTCTTTTTTTTCCTCTCCTTTCAATACTTCATCCTAATTTGGCAAAATATCGTCAGTTAGGAGAATTATTTGGCACTTTTTAAACAATTTCACCTACTATTGTATAAGTTTTATACATTATTTTTGGACAATGTTAGTTTATGATAATTCTTTTTTGGTACCTTTTGTTTTCACAAAAGATTATTAAAATATAAATGTTCTATATTTTGCATGAGATTATAATCTTTGAAGCCTTCTCCTTTTTCTGGGAAGTTTTTGAGTTGATCCTGTAACTGCTTATGCAGAAAAATTATATTTGTTATGGAGAATTTAGCATAACTGCAATAGGTCCTTCAATGTTTAGAACACATTTTTCTCAGTTCGTGTTTTTTGGAATTCCCACCTTACTCAAAATGCAAAAACTTCAGCAAATATGAATGAAATTCCTTGATTTTTGTGTGTCATTCTTAACATCCATTAGACAAAAATGGGCATGGATTTTTAAATAAAATTAAAAGAAATTTTTTTTACAAATTTAAATGTTGAAAAATACCCGTTGTTTACGTATAAGGATAGCAATTATCGTTTTTCTTGAAAACTATTTTACTTATTTTCAATCCGATACCTAAATTATTATTAAGTATATTATAAAAAATTGATTAAAGTATATTACTAGAAACATTTAAAAAAAAAAAAAAATCTGGACAAAATGTTAAAAAATGAAAAAGTAGATAGAATTGGAAATTTGATGATTTTTTTTTTTTTTTTTTTTTTTTTGAAATTTTAGAGCACTATGTGAACTTTTTTTTTAAAATAAAATTTACTTTTTACTTAGTAATACTTCCGAATACGTAAACATTATTATTTTAATGGTTTAAATAATAAAAGAAAAAGTTTAAAGGGTACTAAGTCCCTTAACCTTAATTATAAATCACCCTGAATTTAATCTGCATTATGTATTTAATATGGATCAAATTAAATAAAACACGGCAATTCGCTTATGCTGACGCACGTGACATTTTTTGTTGATAAATCGATCTTTCAGTTATGTTTTAATTTCATGTCATATTAGTTAATGGCAAAGTTATATAGAACTACTTTTATTTTAATTAGATGAAATATATGTATTTATAATCCACTGACTTATTGGACGTGTCCCATATGTCAGTAGTAATAAATGAATATTTGATTTAGTTAAAAAATACTTTTTTATATAACTTATCCAACAATTACTATTGTATAAAACAAAAACATAACTATCATAGTTTTACCATTTTACTCTAGTTACGAGTATAAAAAGATCCAAAATATCCCTTGCGTACACCAAAGAATTGTACGACTCCATTTCGTTTTTTTAGCAATTCTATTTATGCTTTATATTAGTTCTTATATTCCTGGTGAAGATAGAACTTCTTTTTGGCGACGATTTCAAGACATAGTTCCAGAATCCCTATGGAAACCCTGTTCCCTTCGACACAAATTGGTAAAAACTTCTCCTCGAATCCAGGATTAAGGCAATTAAATTGCCTTCCTTTCTTTCTCTGCTCACACCTCCAAATATATCTGTCGAAGAAATTAAGCACTCAGTGATTCTCCCCTCTCTAAAGAACAAAACTTTCTCAGAAACTTTATCTTACTTTTTTGCCACATGTGAAAAAAATTAAAAAAAAAAAAACCAACTTTATTTACTATTCAAATATTACGAATGTGAGTTTCTGTTCTTTTAACGCGAGTTAAGAGCCCTAATTTGCTGCAGGAAAGGAACAAATTTATTTTTCACATTTGAAGGGGCAAAAAACTTAAATCGTACTTTTAATATTTTTTTTTCCTGAGTCTTTTGTGTGAACGGAAACGGAAAAGAAAGTAAAAGATGTCTGGATGATGAAAAGCAGTTTAACATTGGTCTGAGTGAAAGTAAAATCTTTATTATAAAAGTTATTTCTCATTATTTTATTGGTTAAAAATTAAATCGAGGTTTGGGGAACGTATTGAATTTTTCCCTGTAATGTGTTCTATAGAATTAAATGGAAGTCAAAATATAACTTAGTATACAAAAAATGTCCTACTTAGTTACAATAAAATACCTATTCTTTCCCAAATCTAACATGCCTTGTAGCTTTATTTTTTGACGAAGAAACAGCAGGTATGTATACTATATTTTTTAAATAACATATATTTATTTGGTGTACCATAGACGTGTAGAGAGGCGCTTGCACATGTATTTAAAGCGTAGTGCGGGAACCGGGTCTCGATCGGAGGACCTTTGGTTCTCTAGCCGCTTACTTTACCACTATGCAAAAGAGTACTCCAGTGCACATAAGCTTTATCTGTTATTTAAACACGAGACCGCCACATAGCCCCTTCTTAGTGAGTCGCGAAGAGACTTACGATTGAATTGCCTGAGCGTGAGTTGAACGTGTGGGGCAGTGAGTCGCCCGATTGTCGCTTTTTGGCTGTGAGTAGTCAGATGCCATGATAATCGTGTGGAAGTCTTGCAGTATTTCAGAATGTGCCGATAGATGGCAGCATGATTCAATTGTCCGATGTCACCAATAAAACGTATGAGTAGCTTTCACTGCGGGCGATGGGCCTCACGTCCGGGTCACCAATAAAGCGTAGTGCGGGAACAGGGTCTAGATCAGAGGACCTTTGGTTCTCGAGCCGCTTACTTTATCTCTGTGTAAAAGAGTACTCCAGTGCACAGAAGCTTTATTTGTTATTTAAACACGAGACCGCCGCATATCTTTTTCTTGCCATTTGAAAAAATTCATAATAGAAGATTGTTTTGGAGTAATATCTCCCAGTGTCACTCTTGCGTCAGAAAGAAGTATATTCATTTTACCATATTGTTGTTGTTGTTTCTAATCTCCAACCCAGTTTGACCAGGTCAAGGAATCCGTTTACATACAAAAAGTCTATGGCGAGAAGGGGAGAAGAATAAATTTCTTCCGAAAGGAGACCAAAACTGTCCAGAATGTGGTCAGCTGAGGCCTGGCGTTGGTGGCACTTAGGGCAAAAGAGTGTAATTTTTCTTGCCATTAGAGAAGAATTGATTCATAAGAAGGAAATGAGCAGCTTCTGTGAGTCCGAAGACCCGAGCACCAGGATACATATATACATATTGGTGAAATAAATAAGCATAAGTGTCGACATAGTCTTTAAGATGATCTGAAATAAATAAAAGCTAAAATATTACTAAAAACTAAATGGACAAATAAGACATTACCGCATTCAATGATGATAAGATTCCTTGAAAATATAAACCAAATAAGTTTATTGTAAAATTGTGTATGCAATACCAACAAGTTAAGAAATTACTGATAATCAGATTGAACTTTGAATTTTGTAAGAAATATTACAACTAAAAAAAGTACAATCTAAAAATAATTATTGAGGTACAAAATATTTATCTGATATTTTATTATATATTTTTTTAAAAAGAAACTTTGGTTAAGATTTACTTTACGGTCCTATTGGGCAACTTTAAAAAAAATCGCCAAATTGAAAATGATGTCAAAACACGTAGTATTACCAAACCCAAACGGCCACTAGAGTTATCGGAAAACCTTGACGGCGGGTAACCACATTCGGCGCCGAATCGCCAACTTTCAAAAAGTCGCTAAGTGGGACCGAAGGGTAAGTCTTAACCAAAACATTTTAAAGAAACTTATTTCTGTAAAGAACATGATATAAATCTTTGTGGCTAATAAAATTACTACTAAAATTTAAATGGACAAATAAGACAATACCGCATTCAATGACCATAGGATACCTTGAAAATATAAACCAAACAAGTTTATTGTAAAATTGTGTTTTCAATACCAACAAGTTAAGAAATTATTGATAATCAGATTGAACTTTGAATTTTGTAAGAAATATTACAACAAAATAAGTACAATTTAAAAATAATGAATACGATACAAAATATCTGTTTTTACAGCTTTAACTCTTTAGTTCCCATTGCAATTTCCTGGAATATCCTTTAGGGACCGAGTTCCCACCCGAGAAGAAAAACCATTTTCACCCCTCCAAGTGGGGTAATTAGAGAGACCGGGAATAGACCCTTGCAAAACTAAGGGTGATTGATCTCTCTTCACTGTCTGGTTTCAGGGCAGAGGTTGACAACTCGTATATCCTCAAGGCGTTTTTCTTTTCTTTTACAGTACAAAGTATTTGTGTTTCGGACTTTCACCTGTTATCTCCTCCTGCTGTGACGAGAGTCGTAAAAATGACACCCCGCTGTGAAGAGAGTCCTCTGTCGCTTTGTAGTGTGCAGCTAATGGTATCGGACCTCCAAGGTCCATTCAAGAAGGGGGGGGAAAGAACTATGAGTGAAAAGACACGGTCGGAATGGGACTCAGCCGACTGGGGCGGTTGGACCGGAACGGGGACAAGAGAGTTAAATGTAATACTTCACAAAATGTATTTTTAATAAGTTTCCATGTCTCATAATATTTATAATTGGAGTGTACAGTTTTATTTTGCAAACTATAGTCAAGCGATTTTCGTATTTGTTATTGTTGGTCGGTCAAATCCATAACTGAAACTGTACTCTGTAAAAACATACACAACTTCTCACTAACACATTCCAATTTCTAGCGATAAAAATGTTCAAAACCATTCATAACCTGGGACCAAAACAATTTGTATCTGTTTAAAAAAGTTAAGTTCAGAAAAACACTGAGTTTTTTTAACTTTCCAATACAAATGTAATTACTTTCGGCCGAGTAATTATTTTAGAGATGTTCATTACTTTAGACCAGAAGGAAATTTTAATACAATAGATTATTTCACGGAAGACTGGCGAAATAAAAAAACTTCGCCAAACGGATTCCCTTAATCAGTTTAAACGGTCGATCCGTACGAATGCCCGTTACACTGCGCAGCTAATGCATTCCCCAACGCTGGTCCGAGCTAAAAAGGATCTCCAAGTACGCCAAATGGTTCGAGCTTTTAGTCACAACAAAAAAGTTTGACAGCGGTCGACGGTATAATACGTAAGTACCGAATATATCAATTATTAACGTAAATGTCTCATAGCTTATATCAAACAGTTAAATTAGCACGAAACGATTCTTCAGACACACTTTTACTATTGATCCACTAATTTATTCAAGAAAATCTTTCTTTGGAACAAAATTAATGAATTAGTACCATCTGTTCCCAAATATAATCCCCCACAAGCAATAGTTAAAAGCACATGGCATTAATTCTTACGGAAAGTAACATTCATTCCTTAGAGAAGCCTAGAAGTTTTATACCCACGAAGTCATTATTTCTAGATTTATTCATTCAAAGACTATCCAATTTTATCCGAATAGCGGGGATGTATGCAAATAAGGATTTATACAGACGAATGTAAGAAGTCTGTCGTAATGGAAAAAGGTAGAAATATCGGGCCAATTTTTTTTTTTTTTTTTTGTAATGCTAAGAACTTCTTTGGGATTGGCAGTGGCACCAATCTGAATCTTTGGCAGTAATACCGTATCCAATATACCCAAAATAAAAGTTTTCGTAGACGGCGGAACGGGAAAAGGCTAAGCCTACAATTTTGAAGATAAGTATTCAGTAATTTTCTGGGTTTTGAAATCCCCGAGATTGTTGGCACATTTTCTTTTGGGAATTTGTTTCTTTCTTTTTTTTAGTTTTTGAAGTATATTTTAGATTGAGTTTTGAAAGGATGAGGGGGCAAAGTGAATATAAAAATGTGACTGAAATAAAATGGAGTCAACTGTAAAAAGGTTTTATGATATGAAAATAAATTAAAGTCTTAGGAACTTTTCTTGGAATATTTAAAGAGGTTTATTCATATTCCAATTAAGATTTTATTAAAATAATTAGCATATTTCCAAAGAGTAAATAAAATTCATACACATATTTAAATACAAAATTGTTAAAAAATTTTACACATATTTCAATTGAAATTTCATTAAAAAATTTTAATACTTTTAATATATTAATTGAAGTTTTAAAATATGCTTAGAGTAATTTCTTAAATTGATGTAGCAAAATTTAAATATGCATCACATATTTTTATGTATACGTTATCTGCTCTAATTACATTTATTAAGTAATGTGTAGATGTACATACAATTTTATTGGGTAAAATATATATGGAAAAAATCCCGACAAATCAAAGCTGTTAATTGCATTCAATTTCATAAAGGGGAGTTTAAACCTTTTGACGCCAACAAAAACAGCTTTTTTTGCGTAATGTTCAATAATCTTTAAAATAAAATATACTTTATATTTTAAATTCTAATTTTTTATACGATACAACGCTTATTTTCTTCTTGAAAAACAATAACTATTTTAGACATAAATATATTTTTTTTTAAGTTATCAAGGGAAACGTAATGATAAAAAATTTAGAAAAAAAATTTTTGAACATAAATTACCCACAAGATATTTTATTAAATTTCTGGAATAAACTCAATGTTATTATTGGAAATTAAAGCTAATCTATGAGTTTATTCTCTAAAGCAAAATTATTCTTTTATACAATATAAAAATATTTTTATGTAAAAAATAAGTTTAAAATTTAAATTTTAAATATTTTTTCTAAATAGAAATGGCGTTTTTTTGAAAAACTTGTCATCTATATTCTTATTTCCTGCTTCAGAGAATGTAAAACTATCACATGCATATCCGTAAATTTTTTTAAAGGAATTAAACAATAACTTTTTTTTTTTTAAATTGTGGGTAACTTATATTCATAATTTTTTTTTCTAAATTTTCCATCATTACGTTTCACTTGATAACTTTTTAAAAAACATACTTATTCTTAAAATAATTAATGTTTTTCAAGAAGGAAATAAACATTATTCTGCATAAAAAATATCAATTTAAAATACTGAATACTTTTTATTTTAAAGCATATCGAAAATTACGTAAGAAAAGCTCTTTTTGGTGTCGTCAAAAGGTTTAAACTCCCCTTATAGTTTATGGATTATATAATTTTTTCAAAGTGGTTATTAACTACAGTCAAACTCCGTTAACGCGAAGTCAATGCGGCCACTGAATTTGTTCGTTTTAGCCGAATTTCGTGTTAAGCAAATAAATTATCGTTAAGTTTTTAAGTACGGAGAACTGCTTTTATTTCGCGTCAAACGGGATTTCATGTTAAGTGATTTCGCGTTAACGGGACTTGACTAAATTAATTTAATTTAAACATCAGATATTTTTAGAAAAATAACTTTTGGGCTCTTGTCAAAATAAATATTTCTGATATCAAACCAAATAGTTTAATACGATAGGAAATAAAAAAGTGTTGGTCTGCCTTTCTAAATATTAGCATTTTTTTTTTAGTATTTTGGTGTCTAGAAATATATGGCATATTAAATAGTTTGTACATTCATCATTGAAAGTTTATAAGTGTTGCGAATAAGTAGCGACTCGAATAAAAAGCTTGGAATTCTCGCACCACTTAAGTTGGTCATTTTCAACGCATTGTGTTTCAAAATATGAGTATTTCTGATAATTGCCTTAAATTTTGACAGCTTATTTTTATAACTGCCATGAAATTAACATACATAATGTTTTTCTAACTTAATTAATATGTTCGATTAAATCTATTTTTATTCCAAAAGCCTATATATTTATACCAAAAATCTACATTTAATTACCATAGGATATGTTTACTGAATGGCAAATATATTTACCTAATGGCCTCACGATCCAATAAAACCAAACCTATAACAAACATTAATACTGATGTAATTTTGAATCGTTGCCACATATTTGTTACGTAGTTAATTAATACCAATATTTATATAGTTAAACCTGTTTTACAATTTTATACACAAGAAATGCTTACTAAATGGCCAAAATCACTCTTCACGATCTATAATATCAAATATTGAACAAATATTAAAACCTACATAAGTTTGAACTGTAACTATACATTTGTTATAATATTTGTATTATATTTACTGCAAATATTAAAACCTAAATAAGTTTGAACTGTAACTATACATTTGTAATAATATTTGTATTATATTTACTGCATAAGATCGAAGAACAATAACAGTTTTTGCAAGAAAAACTTCATTATAATAATGCATTTTTAATTACAACATAATATAGATATACTTAAAACATTTCCAATTGCAATTAATACGAAATCCATTCTATAACTTGATTTGTAGGATTTCGACTAAAATACAATAGAATCTTCTCACAAACTCTACAAGTACAAATGGCCTTCCTACAAAAATTATAACCCAAGCAATTTCAGATTGTCACCACGTATTTCTCAAACACTTCTAAAAGGGAATACAAGATCTGCTTCCGCAATTGCTTCGTCCCCATCTGGCGATAGAATTTCTGGTTTCAATCAGTCGCTGGTGGCGTCTCGAGGGCTCTCTTTAGTTGAAGAGGACAATTGACAAGGATTTCCAAAGAATGTCCCCCTTCCGGACACTTGTTGTTGATTTACGTGACAAGATTTGTTACGATCCTGTCTCTCTGTCTAGTATTTATTCTTCTTCAATTGACTTCTACTGTGAAAATAATAGCTTGGGACATACAAGGTGGTGCGTGTCAACTACAACAGATTTTTAGAAATAGGACCACCTTGTGTTCATTTTCTGCATTTTGTTATTGGCAGGAAAAAAATAATAATAGCATTTGTCATCTTGGATTGATTTTAAACCATTTATTACGTTGTTTATTGTTTGGTTGGCAAGTTCGGTTACCAGTGGTTAAAGGCATCAAGCTTAAGGTCGGGAGATAGTGGATTCGTTGCCAGTCTGCCAAATACTGGTGTGAACGATAATTGGGCTGGTGCTTTATGCTGGAAAAATGAAGCCGTTGCCAGATGCCGTTGGGTGGACAAAAAAAAAAAAATACGAATTGCCTAGGATTGAAAATAAATCTTGGGTTGTACATAGCAAAAAAGTCAATAGTAGAACTTAATTAATAATAATGTGCAAAAAAATATATACTCTAACACATTGCAAGGTTTCTGCATTCCCACCTAACTATAAAAGTGAACTGTGATTGGTTAATCATTAGCCCATCATCATCAACCATAGTTATCATAGTTCAGGACCATAGTTACCTTATCAATCCTTTCACTACTAAAATCATAATGATACCGATACTGTGCATATACAGTCAAACCAGGTTAACGAGAAATCGCTTAACATGAAATCCTATTTGACGCGAAGTAAAAAAAAGTTCTCCCTACTAAAAATTAAACGTTGATTTATTTATTTAACATGAAATTCGGTTAGCGCTAACAATTTCAGCAGTCCCATCGACTTCGCTTTATCGGCGTTTGACTGTAAAAAAAATACCACTGGGATTACAAAAGGCATTTAGTAGTAGAACGGACTATCCCGCAATTTGATTTGTGATATTTTTATCCTATTTCACAAAATCATTCATGTTAGAAAGAACTTAATGTGGTTTATATAACGGCTAATTAAAATGGCTATTGATAAACCACATATAGATGATTTTTTCTGGTGTTCAGCGTCTCATATTACAAGTCGCAAAGATAATTAAGTAAACTAGCAAGAAAATTAACAATCGGGTTATTATTAGTTTCTTTCAAAATATATTTTCATAAGCAGCATTAAATCACGTTTAGGCTAGTTCTATTGGAATTGATTCATGCACATTACAAATTGTGTTTTCAAACGAGGAGTTGTTGTTGCTTATCCTCAGTAGATATGACATTTGTCAGATCAACTCCAGAAGGTTGTTGACCACCAGAAAATCGATGACAATAAGGGGATTTGATGTTAATTCCGCCTTGAAAAGTATGATGCAAATCAGAATGTGATCCGGTGAAGCTGGATGGTCACATCATTTTTTACAAGTGGGGTAAATTTTTATGCCATGTTTAAATGACAGACATTTTAGGTGGCCACTTGAGAGTCTGGCTAAAGCAGTCTGGGAGCCTCGATCGCATTTGATTTCCAGAAGAGTGCCAGGAGTTGTTCCGGAGTACCATTAGTGCTTAGGTAGAATGGATATAATAGTAAAAGCTTTAATTACATTCATTCAAGTGAATCAAATTACATTTTATAATTAAAACAATGCTTACACAGTAGGAGAACACTTAAGTGTGGGCTAATAACTTTTCAAAATGAATAAAAAAAATTACGATACAGAGTTTATCAATAAAAAAATTTTAAGAAATTGAAGTAGAGTAAAAACAACAAAACTAGACAATTAAAGAATTTACTTCGTATTACAAAGAATTTTCATCTTTATATAAACGAAGTATTTTTTTTTTCTCTTAACTCCAAAATTTCTTAAGTGCTCCTAATTTTTTATAGTGGTTAGCGTGCTAGCTTCTAGACCACGAGGTTGCGGTTTCGAGTCCCGTATTAAGCATGGATGCTTGTAAATGTATGTTGGCTTGTCTAATGACGAATGTTTCGGCGCATTGTAGCCCTCGTGTTGCTGACGGCTCCAGATAATCTGAATACAACCAACCAACCTAAATTTCTTAATCTACTGGGCCAGATTTTATTTATCTATTCGTTAGGACATAGAATACTTATTGGTGTCAAAAAAAAAAAAAAAAAAAAAAAAACATTTGCATTTCCACCGTTTATTACAGTTGACTGTGACGTACAAAAACTCCATTGACCTTATTAGAGACTACGTCTCGTACCACTTGCTCTCTGATTAGATGAAATCACAATGAATATTACAAAATTAAATTTGAACTTCGCAAATGAAGTTAATCGATCATGAAGGTTTTATAACGTTCACAGTACAATCTACTATAACAAATTGTCGCGTTAGAAAAGTTAGAACTACAGTTGAAGTTGATTGTATAATCAATTTTAACACAATTAAACAACTCCGATAAACAGATTAATTCATTAGCTCATTCCAAATAATTAATTTAATTACCTATGTAAGTACAGAAATACTGCTGTTAAATTTAGAAGTATTTGGTAAAATTGAATTCAACCAATTTTGTTCTATAGTTAATGAATGTGATACTTGGATTAACTATCAATTAATTTCCTTTTAAATCTGAGCTATGTTTGAATGTGTTTCAATATACAATTAAACAAAACAGGCTTGTTTAAGTAAACTGCAATTGATTTCATTGATGTACTTAGAATTCAACAATTAAATTGGTACGTGTAGTCCGTTGTTGAAAATGCATGTATTATCAATGATAATTATTAGTTTTAAATGCATAAATTGTATTGTATAGTTTATTTAAATTTTATAGTAAATTGGTTGCCATGAAAATAATTGTGTTCAATTTGGTACTGATACGAAATATGGAATATGTGCATTAATTTTAATTTATTAATTGATTAAATTAATTAGTTAAATAAATTTCAACGCAAATTATATCTGTATGAAATTTATTTGAAAGGAAAACTCATTTTTATTGATTAATGGTAATATGAAATCCCAAGTACAAGTTGCTTATATGTATGTGTATATTGGATAGTGAGTATTCTTTCAATCGGCTAGCTTTGCAATTCATATACAAAGTGTCTCTCAAAGGTTGTTATGGAGTTTAAGGTGTTTGATGTTAGAGATATGACTAATAATTTTTAAGGCAAAGACAATTTCAAAAATATTCGTGAGGTATCACATTACTGCAAAGACAATCAATGCTTCTTCTTTAAAATTAACCAAAATATAATGTAATAAATTCTGACTTAGACTCTTTTAGAATAGTTACCAGATGAAGTAAATTAGGGACGTCCTCTATAATGAATATTTTACTTTTCTTTATTTTTTGCACCGAAAAAAATATGCTTTTATCTAAAAAACTTAATTCAATAAAAATTCTTAAGAGATTGTAGAATAATATATTCTATAACAATGCAACCAGTATCATAGAATTTACTCTTTTGTGCAAAGAAAATGCTTCCTTAATTTTGAAATCGTTATATTTCAATTAATTTTAAAGGTAGAGTGTAATTTGTTTTCTTTATAAATCACGTGATTTGACCATAGAGCATTTCCCCTTTTCGATGTTTTTTCAGGAACTTAAATAATTTTAATTTAGTAGCATTTTAAACAATTTCCTCATGGATCTAACACTCATAAGGTCTTACGCTATTTTAAGTATATGTTTCATCTTAAACTGATGTTTTATACATAACATAAAAAAGAAAATGATCTCAAAAACAAACTTTTGAGAGAAAATGATCTCAAAAACAACCTTTTGAGAGAAAATGATCTCAAAAACAACCTTTTGAGAGAAAATGATCTCAAAAACAACCTTTTGAGAGAAAATGATCTAAAAAAAAACCTTTTGAGAGAAAATGATCTCAAAAACAACCTTTTGAGAGAAAATGATCTCAAAAACAACCTTTTGAGAGAAAATGATCTCTAATACAACCTTTATAGGTCACTGTTGACCTAATAAAATATTTTCCGTCTTAAGTTCCTATTAATATTGCTTAAAAAAACACACTACTTTTTACCAGCTACAGCAATTATGGAATAGCTGAGTACTCATTCACCAATAATTTAAATTTATAAATATGAAAACAAAATTAAGTAATTGATTAATTCTAATTATTCTCTAAATTTCAACACCACTATTTTTAATAAAAATTAATTTATCAAAAAGTAAATGCTTAAGTTGCCAGTATTTTCTTCAAATGTTGGTCATCATAAAAGTACTGTATCCTAAATCACTGTTTAAATTCGTGTCTCAATAAAACTGAAATCCGTGAACTAATTTATGTCTACTATTAGAGTATATTATATAGTAAATACGAATACGCAATCAAATAAGTACAAACATCGATCAATTGAGTAATGCCCAATAAATTTTAAATACATGCACATTTTTCCACATAAGAAATTCCATTAAACATAATGTTTAACCCTAAAGAAGAAGAATTTAATCGAGCCTCATTTAATCCTGGTTTTAGAATATTATATTCTAGACAAAATAATAAGGTTTTCGATTCAAACACAAACCAAGTAAGACTAATCCTGTTCTCTGCCTAATCCCTGCAGTTTTCTGTCTGTAAGCGGGATTCGCTGATGCATGGCTTAACTGCATAAGCTCTTATAAGTTATCTACGCTTCACGCCTCCCTACATTTGGTGATCCTTTGCCAGCATAAACATTCGATGTCAAAATCTGGGGAGATTTTTGTAAATAGATTTCTGGATTGAGTGTTTGTCTGAGGACTTGATGTTTTATGCCAGACTAAAGGATGTTATGCTCTACTGGATATTTAGTGGTACATGGGAATGTTGTGAAGAAGGGGTCTTCTGAGAGAGACTTCTAAAGACCTTCCATATGCAAAATTGAGCATTTTATCACATGGAAGAAAATCTAACTGCTGAGTAAAGGATTTGGCAATGATATAATATATATTTCGGGTTTTTATTTCATGTTGGTTTAAGGTTTTTTTTTTTTTTTTTTTTTTTTTTTTTTTAATATATATTATTTTAGCTTGTACTAAAAAACTAGAAATGTGTTATATCTTGTTTTGAAGCAAACTATCAATTATTAACTATGCAAGACCCACCTTTACCTTGATTTTCACTAAACGTAAAAATTCGAATTTCAAAGTATATTTTTCAATTAACTGGTTATTTATTCTGTTATGAAATTGTAGTACATTATCTACAGTTTAAACTTAAGTTAAAATATGTATTTTTATTTCTATGATTATTTTTTAAAATACCAAATTTTTGTAAAAAACATATATATATTTTTCTAAAGAAGAATTTTTTTTACAAAAAAAGATTATTTTTTTTTTTTTCAAAAAAGAAAAAAACTCTGATAATAATTTTTACAAAATTTAAACCTTAGTACCTTTTATAAGATCTATTTAGTCTATATAAAAATTCCAAACTCATTTGTTAAGAACTTTAACTGAAAACGAACTTTAAATATAAGAAATTTAACTTTATAGGTATAGAGAGTACTGAGTTCCTTTAAAATATGAGTTCCTATGCAGGACATTCCAAATGATATCCCATCGTATATTCCATTGATATATTGTAAATAGTGACAAATTTATTTCAAACTTCTATTTTATCTTATTTTATTCTGTATGTAATTGTAAATAGTGACGTATTTCTTTTAAAGTTATATTTTATTTCATTTGCCAACAGTTATAATGCATGTTAGAAAAAGGTGGCAACATCTAAATCATTTGGAAGATTTTGAGGCATTTCCATCTGGTGATTGGATGGCTGGATTTTGCCAGAGGACTATAAAAATAAGCGAAAAAATTAATCGCTAGATTTCTGATAGGAAACACGGATGTTTTCTTTACTTTTGCAGTGGTTGAATTATTTGAAATTTGTATTGAATCTTGATAGGAATTGCTCCGTCGGTTGAAGAAGTTTTGTGAGCCTGTGTTTAAAGAATAAATTATAGTTTTTATTTAGTAAAAAATTCGTCATATATATATAAAAGAGAGAATAGTAAAAAAAAATACCTCAAAATTAATTTAATGAAATATATGTAATTAATTAATGAATATACTAAAGTATATTAAATTAAATAAAACAGTATAAATAAATATTGTATTCAATTTAATGAAGTTGAAAAGTTCTCGAAAGAATTTTCAATTAGGCTACCATTTTAAATATTGCATATTAAAAGAAACGATTAAAATACGTTTACTATTAATCAAACAACTAATTTGTAAGCTAATTTTCCTAAAATACAATATAGATTTATTTTACTTGTTACTTTTATGGAAACCCGTATACATGTTTGAATTATATTTAATATTTTATGACAAATAAAACATTTAATAATGTAACGAAATATCTAATTAAATATATGTATAATGCAGATTTTTATCCTTCCTCTATTTTATCAAACGCTATCATTAACTTTCCGATGAAATAATTTTTACATAAAAAATAACCCTAATTTAAACTTGGAATTCTATAGTTTTAATTAAACTATTTGTGATGCATAAAAACACTGAAAGATAAATTACATCAAGAGTTTTTCTCATCTCTTGTTTGATGAAAAAAAAAAAACTATGCAAAAATCAAGTTTCATTTTTAAATTGAAGATATCTTGAACAAATATACATAAAATATATTTTTCAATGTAAATATTTATTAAGAACAAAGAGAAGCAACTTAATGCCTGGATAAAATACATTTATTCATCACGCAATTTGCATATTTTCTTTCACACTTATTTTAATTCAAAACACAAATACATATGAATATATTTAAAAATTGTCGATTATGATATATCATTCTTTGTTGTAAAACAATTTTATTGTATTGTTCAGTACTGAGCACTTTGTATTTTTTCGTAATCTATTGAGAATGAAATTAAAATTGACTATATTCTGCAAAATTACCAATTTGTTACAAATGAAAAATTATGATATCCAAACATATTCCAAGTACTTATTTTGAAACATTGAGATTTAATTTTATTCAACACACATACAATAATAATTTTTCTTTTTAATTTATAACACATATCTAATTGTAAACCAAATTTTTAGTGTTTTTATTTCCTACTTTTTATTTGATGTGCATTTACTGCATGCCATATTTTAAAATGTCTTGAGAAACATTTTTTTTTCTGCTCTTTCAAAAACTTTTCTGAACATTTATTTACTAAAACATTTATTTTAACTGCTGAATTCATAAACTGCAATACGTTTTCCTTATATTTATTCATTAATAAAAAGCTATTCTTAAGCGTACTGAGTTTGATATTTGCAGAATCTCTTCCATAATATACTTTAGATCTTTGATAGTTGAACTTTTTTCCCGAATGAACTCCTACCACTGAAATTTCCTCATTTATGTATTTTTACAAAAAATAATAAAAATAAAAAAAAAAATTGCAAATCATGTTTATTTATGTTGGAGAAAACTCTCTCTGATGCATTGCAACTTTTACTTTTAAATAGCCATTTCTTTTAAATCTTGTGAAAAGCTAAAATGTATTTTGCAAAAAAAAGGCTTCTTCAAACAACACTTGCAGACTTCCGTCAACAAAGGAATGCAGCGTATGCCAAACATTTCCGTGATTTAAAAAGAACTTACAAAAGAACCAAAATATGTGATCTTTTGAGAACAAATTTTCAAGAAAGTCGAGAATTTTAATGGATGGTTCTTTTCTTATCAGAATATTTTAGCAACTCAATTCAGTTAAACAAAATTAAATTCAAACAATTATATTCCACATATACTGACGCAATTATTTATGTCCTATTGATATTTTTAAAATTTGTAGCATATTTTATGTTAAGCATTACTTATAATTAATTACCATTATTATTATTTTCAAATACTTAGAAATAATGTCTTTATCGAACTCATTCCAAGGGTTTCATTTAGTATTGCATTGTTGTACTATGACATTAAAAATAAACTGCTTATATTTCTTTACATGAACTACCTTTAAAATATAACTATATATACAATTTATGAAAACAAAAAGAAGTCATAATTGAAAAATGGTGTATATTTTGTCATTCCCAATTAGGCCATTACATAAATTCTTATCAAGAATTTATCAATGTTCTTATAATTTGATGTTAAATAGATAATTCAATTTTTTAAATAGTAATACCTTTCCCAACATCACGAGAGAGCTAAAATGACTAAAAATATATTAAGATGAGATATAAATGATGGATATGTTCTACCAAACCATCATTACCATAGTACATCCAAATTCAGAGGATGAAATCCCATTTGGGAGATCTTTCAAGAATGATCTGGACTGAGAGAACACAAACTTTTTTCAATCACTAACAAGACCAGCCATTAGCTTTCTCATTTGCAGATTGCAAAGAGCTACGGCGGGAAACAAATGCCATGACCTAGTACATGCTTGGCGCTTTTCTTCCTCCGAGCCATTGATTTGCCATTATGGGAAGTTACACAGCATATCTACAATACGTTTGACGTTGTTTGAAACGCAGAATTTGTCCAACACCATCTATGAAATGAACTCCTGAATCCGTGCCATCTGCCAACATGAATAGGTTTAAAGGAGAATTAGGTTTCACAAATAATACTTTTCCACCAAATTTTAGATTAGCAAAGAACTTACAATATTCTACGATTTTTCTACAATCCCAGTTGTAATAAAGCACGGCATCATAGCAAAAGATTAATTATTAACCATACACATACATTTAAAATGAAAAGTAGAGCAAAGGAACTACTATGCTCATCCAAAGTTAATATTTTATGTATGAGGGTTCTGGTATTGTTATAAAAAGGGTCAAAAGTAGCACGAAACACAATTTCCGATATATCAGCGTGGAAGAAGTGAGTTTAGAATCCTTGCGCGTATTATGTAAATCCTTGCCGGAAAATCGCATAGCGGGTGTAGAAAAAAACTCGCCAAAATCTGGCGAAAGTGAGTTTCTTGCTGGAAAAAAATGTACGTTATTATAGGAAAGGATTGGAATAAATAACCATCCACACGTTCTGGAACGGTTTCTACAAACGAATAAGCGAGCTTGATCCAAAATCGGCCATCTTTGCTTCGCCATTTTTCCGTTTCCGCAGCTGAAATTCGCTTTGGATTTAAATAAATGCGCTGATTCTTGTTTGGGATTCATCGTTTGTATTTATCTCAGTGTTGTTTTATTTGCAAGATGTCTTCTTTTTTTTTTTCCCTGTTTTGCTTTTTTACGTTAATGCTTTTCATCTCGTTACGAAACTTATGATGTGATGGAATTCTATTTTTTTAAGCTCTGGTTTGTGCGTGAGAAAACGTAATGAGGTTCTGATCAGATGAAATGGATTTGTGTTTATTTAGCTGTGCGTGGAATTTTTCAATTGTATCTACTATAAAGCTTTAATTGTTTTTGGAGTATTTTGATGAAAAATTATTTAAACAATTGTAAATTGTTTTGCCAAGATACTATACTAATTTTTTACATCTGGTAATAGAATATGGCACTTTTAAGGGAATAAAGTACCCTGAAAATAAGAAGAAAAAAAGATTTTGGGGCTTTTATATCATGATGCTTTATGTTTTTTCACCTTTCCATAACTGAATTTCTAAAGAGCCTTCTATATATTTGAAATACAAATAGACAACAGTGTAAGGCAACAAATTCACAAGTGCATGTCACATAAATTACTACCGATAGAAGGTTAATACAACTTTGAAAAAAAAAAAAATGAAACATTTCTTAAAACATTCCTAACAAAAAGCACTTAAACTCTAAAGACTTGTAGAGTCGAACAAATCAAATAAAAAAATTATGCTAATGCATTGCATTTTGAAAAATGAGTCATTAAAATTCTCAAAAAAAAAAAAAAAAAAAAAAATGTCTGATAAATTCACAGCTCAAAGATACCATACATTTATCCAATACATTTCCACCAACACCCCTTTATCCTTTAAAAGAAGTATTTAATAAACGTCTTCGAAAACTTCGAGTAGTTCCGAGCCATCAATAACGACAAAAAGCGATGCCCCACCGCCGGCTTCTACAATGAAGAAAACAGATAAAGGTTCTACAGGAACACGTTCAAAAAGGACAAATTCCACCAAATCTTCGAAAGGTTAAAAAAGACAAACTGCCCTACCGGGGATAGTTTCTACACATTTCGAAACAGCTGCTTCGACCGTAAATTTTCCAGTAGCCTATTTCTCTACCCCCCCCCCCTTCCCCTCCATCGTACCACTTCTTCCCTTTTTTTTTTTGCTGCATGGACAGTTTTTGTCGTCATTGGCAGATGCTTCTTTCGATGTCAGATGTTAGCATCTTTTTACGCTTTTACGTGCCACTATTCCCACCGTTCCGCCTTTATGGAGGTTTTTATTGATTCGTGGTGCTTTTTGACCTCGCCAGACAGGGCTGTTTTTAATCGCCATTTTTCTTATTTTGCAGTCGTGTGGTATTGATAAACTATAGGGAATGGAATGGCGGCGGATATCGTAAAATGGTTTTTCTCCGTCTTCCGCTGAATTTGTTCTAAAAGATACTAAGTACTTGTTTGAGTTCGGGGGAGTTCTTTGTTTGGAAGAGTATTGATTGCGGTGATTTAAACAACAAGAAAAGGTTAAAAGTGTAATTCCTTTGCATCGGAAATGGATCTATTATTTCACAAATATCTACGTTTAGTTATATCATTATACCTTGTTTTAATTTTAAAACTATTTTTTTTTTTATAAATTGTCTAGAAAATGCAACCTTGTCGCCATACATAACGGAATATGTAAGGATAGATTCATTAGAATATATGTTCTAGACATATTTGACGGAGTGTAATTTTATATTCAATGCAACCTATATTATATATGCGATGTGATGGAGAAACATATAGGTTTAATCATAGTAATTGATCTCATTTTTCTCAAATCTTATTACTAAAGCAGATAGATGAAATTTGAAAAGCCATATTTAATAGTTGGAATTTTTGTAGCATTGATTGATTTTTTTAATATTGTTTTTATATTTTCCGATTCCATTTCGTTAGGCTGCATTTATCATCATTTTATAGGTTGTGAAAATGTTTTAGTCATTAAAAAATATTTATTAAAAAGCAGTCTACTTCCCAAGCGGAAATAATTGAGAGGTCAGTACAGCCATGACAATATTTTTTTTCCATTAGCGTGATATAGCACAATAAAGCATACGATATAAATCTACTCATCTGGACTATCCATACATTCAGTAGCCTAGATATAAATATTTAAAAATAGAAAATAGTAGAAAGCTTTTTCCAACAAGGAACACATATTTTAATGAATAAAACTGCTTATAAAAGTAACAAAAACACGCACTTCAGTTGCTAAGTATAATTATGTTTTATTAAAATTTTCATAACCCACATCCACACTTGTCCCATGATTTAATGTATTGCACAATATTGTTTAGGGTACAAATATGGTTTTAATGAAAATTTGGCTTTATGGCATGATAGCCAGGTGTCATATACACATTGTCTTATACATGGCAACCAATAATCCGTCACATAATCTATTCATTCTAGCAGATACATTATGAAATGTATGCACCAAAGTGGTTCATTAATAACATTCATTCCTCATACAAAGATGGTTCCAAACACGTCCTTGAAACAATAAAAAATACCTTTATCATCTGAGGAACTGGAAGCTGTAATCGATTCTGTGATTCAGCTCAATAGTTTCCATACGAGTGTAGAAAATATACAAAGTGAGACCGAAAAGTAAGGTGACTGATGTCATAATAATCACTGTATTATATATTTGCAGATAAATACTTCACTGTTCTTCAAAGTAGTTTCCGCCGTCTACAATGCACTTTTGACAACGTTCATACAAGTTCTTGAAACTTCTTAAAAAGTCCTCCTTTGAGACTGTCTTAAGTTCCTTGGTAACAGTAGCTTGAATGTCTGAGATGCTTGAAAATCGGTTTCCCTTTAGTACCAATTTCAGTTGTGGAAAGAAGAAAAAATCTGCTGGCGCTAGATTAGGGGAATAAGGAGGATGTAATACTCAACTGAAATTGGTACTGAATTGAAACCGCTTTTCAAGCATCTCAGACATTCAAGCTGCTGTTACCAAAGAACTTAAGACAGTCTCAAAGGAGGACTTTTTCAGAAGTTTCAAGAACGTTGTCAGAAGTGTATTGTAGACGGAGGGAACTACTTTGAAGGACAGTGATGTATTTATCTGTAAATATATAATACAGTGATTATTATGCCATCAATCACCTTACTTTTCGGTTGGTTGGTTGTATTCAGATTATCTGGCACCGTCAGCAACACGAGGGCTATAATGCGCCGAAACATTCGTCATTAGACAAGCCAACATACATTTACAAACACCCATGCCAACACGGGACTCGAACCCGCAACCTCGCGGTCCAGAAGCTAGCACGCTAACCACTATACCGTTTCTTACTTTTCGGTCTCACATTGTATTATTGCTATAAATACATATTATTGGAAATTCATCAAGGAGCTTGGTCTACGTCGAATTTTAGCTATATGAGGAAACAAATCCATTGGAATCCATAAATTCCCAATTCCCGATTTCAACTTCGATGCTGAAGACAACAATGAAATCATTCATGAGCAGATTTGGGGAAAAACGGAACCTCCAATTGCTATGGGCAGTTCAGATGAGGCTTTGACACAAATGGTGCTTGATGGTGCAACTGAAATGTTTCAATTCCCAAACTACCCATGGTCTTCTCAATCGGTGGAACGATGCGTCAAATTAGTCACAAATCCATCAGTTCTGGTTTGTGGATGACTTGCTGCTTGTGGCAGAGATGGTTGTTGTTTTCAGATTATCTGGCGCCGTCAGCAACACGAGGGCTATAATGCGACGAAACTTTCGTCAATTGACAAGCCAACATACATTTACAAACACTCATGCCTTACACGGGACTCGAACTCGCAATCTCGCTGTCCAGAAGCTGGTATGCTAACCACTATACCGTTTGGTCGGCATGACAGAGATGGATTTATAAGAGTAAGGATGGAGTCTAGGAAATATATGCCAAACATTGACACTAAATAAGTAATTCAGTAATAGTAAAATTGCCTTTCAAACTTTCATAAAGTCATATTAAAGGTACAGTTTCCACAGGATTGAATTTTAATATATTTCCTCATCTTATATTGTATTAGAGCCAATATATAGTTTGCTAAGTATTACCGGTAACTTTCATACCAAGAGTGTAAACTCTATAATACTTATTTTTCAATGAAATACAAATACACAAATACAAAAATGATGACCAACTACAGGCAAAAGACCCGTTAAGGTTGGTCCTATTTAACTTTTCCGAACCATCCGCCAGTGTAGATCCAGCTGTCTTTAAAAACTGTTGATTCCGGTACAATTTCCGATGTTGACCGGCAGATTATGCCATTTATCACTCATTCTATTGTAAAAAATTATGCTTCATATTCTCCATGCTAAAATACGACTTAAATAGCTTTTGCATGGCAAATAAAATACACGTAAGACAACTTTTTCCTCGCTATTACTTAACATTTATGATATTTTTATTTTTCAATTCATCCTAAAGTCTAGTCTCTGTTATCACGAACTTAATCTTTATTTATGCACAATGGACAGTTCTCGCATTTTTAAAAAACATATTTATTCAATTCTAAATGTTTCGAAATGGCCATAAACACAAAAATTACTGCTCACTGCAATTATTATTATTATTATTTTTTTTTTTAATTTTCATCCAAAATTCGCTGGTTTATTTTGGCGGGAAAAACGACTCGTTTGGCTCGAAACGAATGTGTCGTCACCACATCTGATACAACTTGGCCTGAAACGCAGCAGCGGATACCAGTTTTTCGAAAATCGCGCCAAACGGCACGAGATATGGCAATTGTCTAAAAAACTCACTTCAACTATTTGGCATAAACCTCACGATAACCATAGAGTACGGAAGGATGACGTGACGTCACAGATACAACTTTGCCTTTTGACCGGACTCGGTTACTTGGGCATTTTATTTTCTTAATATTTAAATAACTATTTTTTTAAAGAACTTTTTGCTTGAATATTTGGAATCAGAAAGAAATTCTTCATACAAAAAAAAAAAAAAAAAAAAAAAAAAAAAAAAAAACTAATTTCACCCGTTTTTAAAAAATGTGGGATTTGTCCATTAGTGCCAAACGTTCCAATGCTAACTTTTTAATTATATTTATTAGCAATGAAAATGTTAGGTGCATTTAAAATACCTTATTTATAAATGTTACATATTTATAGCAGCTCATGTCTTGTAGTAACTATATTTTTAGTATATTACCTTCGTTTTGCCCTCGCCAAATACCTAATTTCTGAATTTTACATATTTATGGTAGATCATGTCTTGTAGTAACTATTGTTTGCTACAATACGACCTTCGTTTAGCTCTCGTACAATACTTAATTTCTACATTTAATATATTTATGGTAATTCATGTCTTGTAGTAACTATGTTTTGGTACAATATGACCTTCGTTATGGCCTCGCACAATTAAACATCCAGCACATTCATCCAACCTATAAAAATGAATCATGACCCAGGAAATTCCATCCACTCTTTGCAGCCACAATGCCAACTGTTCATCAATTGTGCATTAACACAGTATACCCACATAATTTCAACGTAATCATCTGTATGCGAACGCAAGGCTGCATACAATTCTCTGATTAAAGGAATCCACTTCGCAGCACCTGAATGAGGCTTGTTCACTGACTACGCAGCTTGCAGTATTGGTACAGCCATGAATCCTGGAGAGATGTGTTTGTAATTTAGTAAATCCATGGCATTGTGGGAATTGCATCTCGGAGAATAGTTGCATTGTGGCTTACTTGCAATATAGGAGGTATTGGTTTGCATCATGCGTATGTACTTCTATGCGTGCAGCTTGTGTTTAAAGTGGAATTTCAATGGGGGGTTTGTAGTAAATCTATGATTTGTAATGCGGTATAAGGGTTAACTGAATATAATTCATCAGATTGGTATGTACTAGATAGGCTTAAGACTAGGGTTATGTGGGCAAAAATTGGTAGAATGTGTGCTACTTTTTATAATGTTAACTGTATGGTTGTTTATAATTCAGGTTTTTCACTGTTTAGATATTGTTATTTAGAACAGGGCTGTATTTTTTTTTAAATAAGAGTAATTACTATAAAGTGCTTTGGAATATTTTTTGTTCTACAATTGAATTTATACATGAGAGTATGAGGCACAATGAAACGGAATTTGAATTTGATTTTTAGACTATTTTATTGGGAAATATTAAAATAACTTCTCATGTATCTCAGGAATAAGCTAAAATAGTAACCTTTGTCTTCAACAATCAATAATTTTGTATAATGAGCATTTATTTTTTGAAAATCGCAATTGGATTTATAATACGACCCTTTTTTTAAAGGATATTATTTTATAAGTATATTTCGGAAACGTTTTATTAATAGTAAAAGTAAAGATGAAACTTAACACGTTGTTTAAATAGTTCTAATCTGCAATCAAACAGTCTTTCGAAATTCCTTACAATGTTCTTCTCGCGTCAATTTATACCAACACGTAATTCTCAATTTATTAATATCATCAATAATGTACTTACATAATATTCTTTAATTTTGTAATGAAATGCTATTCTATACTTCTCGTGGAATTGTAAAAAATATCCTTGTACTACACAATGAAAGGTTTTAAGGTGCCCCAGATACTAGATTTCTTCATTTAAAATTATAATGTGATAATTACCTTTAAGGTACAGGTGACATTTAAGGTACAGGTGAACATAACCTTTAAAGGTATTCAATATGCTTAATATTTCAAACATTCTGATTTCTCGATTTTAACATATATTTAAATTCAAAACAATCAGTAATTTTTAACAAGTAATGTAGCCTGTTCTCCATCTATGTCAGAAAACGAATTATTTTATAAAATGTAGCCACATGTTTACCATTCCAAGATTTCACATAAGAATTTCCTTTATCTCAGTATGTCGCTTTTCAAACTTTAATGTAACTTTTACAAAAAAATGGCATCTAGCTTGTTAATGAAATTTTACAATATATTTGCATGTATCATAGCTTAATTTGAGTTTAACAATTCAGCAAAATGTTGATGCAGTATTCTTAAAAAAAAATATTATTATTAACGAAATATTATTTTAAGAAATGTTTGCACATTTTTCATTAAAAAATTTTAAACTGAAGAATGTTAACCTTTAGTTATTAAAGAAGATTTACATAATATTCAGGAAAAAAATCAAAATTATCCGTGGTTTATGTACTTATAAAAGCTCCAAGCAAAAACCTTGTGCGGATCATCTGCTTTATTATGTTCAGTAGTTTAATAAAATTTAACATAAGGTAGCTAAAGTGTAGACGATCTATTGTAAAAAATGATATTTAATAAGTACATGAAGTAATTTAGGTTTAAATAAGATAAGTGAACTCAATTGTTCTTAACGGCGATGTTACATTTATAGTTAAGGGGACTTGGTACCCCTTGTTTTCACAAAAAATAATAAAAATATAAATTTTCTATTTTGTACGTGTTTATAATTTTGAAACCTTCTCCTTATTCTGAAAAGTTTCTGAGCTGATCCGTTTACAGCAATTACAGAAAAACTATATTTTTATGGAGAATTTAGCATTGCTGTAATAGCTCCTTCGATGTTTCTAAAGCATTTTTCTTAGTTAGTGATTTTTGAAATTCCCACCTTACTCAAAATGCTAAAACTTCAGCAAATATGAATGAAATGACTTGACATGTTTTTTGCGTCATTTTTTATATCTCTTTCCCAAAACTAGGCATATATTTTTGAATAAAATAAAACTTTTTTTTTACAAATCTAAATGTCGAAAAATACCTGTTTTTTACCATTTTTTTTACCTACAGGTACAGTAATTACCATTTTCTCGAAAACTATCTTACTTATTCTAAATCCGATGTCAAAAAAGTTAGAGTACATTACTAGGAACATTTAAAAAAAAATCAGGAAAAAATATTTAAAAATGAAAAAAAAAGGTAGACTTTGAAATGTGATAATTTTTAAAAATTGTTTTTTAAAAATTAGAGCACTATGTGAACATTTTTTTAAAATAAAATTTTAGTTTTTACTTAGTTATACTACCAAGTGTGTAAAAATTATGATTTTAAAGGCTTAAATAAAGAAACAAGTTTGAAGGGTACCAAATCCCTTAAAAGGTTAAATTAGAAAGCAGAATTGATACTGTTCAGAATTGATAAAGCAGTTATTATGGTCGATGGTTGACCTATCTGCTTATCTATCAATGTTTAATGCATTCTTATACCAGCATAAATAAATTAAATAAACAGGAAAATAGACTTGAATTCATACACACACAAAAAAAACTTGTTCGACATTTCAAAACTTATATTCGTACTAATGTTCTAAAGCATCATCCTTTCAGATCTCAAGTCACGATCCCTTATCCAATGTAAAATTGCCAAGTGGCAAGATGTCGTGTATAAGACGTTATAAGAATATCAACTTAGTCAATCAGTCTGCTTCAAAGCTAAAGATCCACCATGCAGAAACTGAAGTGATGTATCTTTTCTTCAGATATCTTACATTTGTTGGCTGATTGGACGGAAACTATTCGATTAAATGCGTTCCAGTGAAACTTCCTTTTCGAAAAAAATTTCACAAAATAGGAATGGTTATGAAAACTGAGTTCAAAAGATTTTATACTTTAGTTACATCTTTGAATAAAATTAAATACATTTTCCGACTTTATAACAGTTTTTAATATATACTGAAGTGAGCTTTAAGATTATGGCGGCTACAGACTGTATAGCGAAGGACTCTCTGATTTTAAAAACTAAATAACTCAAAAACAGAGATCGCTCGAATAATGGAACAACCAGTATAGTTATTTTGTAAACTGTAAAAATCTGATACTAAATTTTCAAAATTAGTTACAAATGTTGCCAACAGATGGCGCTGTGCAATACAGTTCTTGTGAATAATAGTGCTTTGAAGCTCAGAGCGATCAGTTTTTTGTCAGTTCTAATGTTTAAACGTGAATAATGGGACAACCAGTATAGTTATTTTGTAAGCTGTAAAAATCTGATACTAAATTTTCAAAATTAGTTACAAATGTTGCCAACAGGTGTGCAATGCAATTCTTGTGAATAATAGAGCTTTGAAGCTCTGAGCGATCAGTTTTTTGTCAGTTCTAATGTTTAAACGCCGTGAAAATAAGTTAGCATGATTGCAACAACTGATTACAGATGACACATTTATAACATATATCTAGAATTTTGCAACTACAACATTTGCGACTAATTTTGAAAATATCGTATAAAAATTTCATAGCTTTCAAAATGACTATACTTTTTGTTTCATTCTTCTATAAATTTTTGTTTTTAAGTCATTTAATTTTCAAATAAGGGAGTTTTTCCTTAGACAACCTGTACATAAATTATTAAATGCATTGATTTTTTTTAATTTTTTCTTTCAATTTTATAATTTTGAAATTGTAATTTTCCGAAAGTAAACCATTGTTCTATACCATACATTGTGCTTGTTCTAATTGACATATATCCATAAAGTCTTAAATAAATATTATTGTGTCCAAGTGAAAAAATATTGGAGAAGAAAAAAAAACCTTAGTATAAATTTTCACCGCTAGATTGAAATGTTGAATTTTGGGACTTTTATGGAAACTACTTTTACAGGCTAAAGTAGGTTATGAATGATAATTTAGCCCAATGAAGAAAAAAATTCAATACAGTTCAAACAACTGTCAATTAATTGAATTCCTTTAAATAGCATTAGTTACAGTTTTATTTATTTTATTTTCAAAATTCCATAATTTCGAAATCTACCTTTTTTTATTTACCTTTTTTTAGATGAAATAAATCTTTATTTTATACAATACATTAGTGTCGGTTCTAATAGATATATGCCCATAAAACTACAAATGAATATTACGGAGTCCAAAAGAGAAAATAAAATCGCAGAAAAAATCTTAATTTACAATTTCACCACTAGATGGCAATGTTGAACTTTGAGAATTTTATAGAAGCTACTCTTACCGGTGATTGAAGGATTAGAATGATATTTTAGATAACAAAATAACCTAATTTAAGAAAGTCTGAATACCTGTCAATTAATCGAATTCCTTTAAATATCATTTGTTACTGTTTTATTTATTTTATTTTTTTAATGTTATAAACTTAAAGGATTATTATCATGAGGTCTCAATAGTATGTATAAACAATTTATAAATACCTGATAATATTACTGGTTTCAAAATTCTCTTAAAAATTACACAACATTTATATCATCCATATATTTATTTAGTTTGATTGCATTGAAATTGATTCTTATGTGTCTTAATTTTTTTAGCTTGATAAATTACTTTATCTCCAGGAAATTATTATCGAAAAGGATAGATTATAATCATCATAACTCTAATTAATCAACACCAATGTCCAATTACTTTTTTTATGTACATTTTTATGTATTCAATACAGTAACAATATTATGCCCCGATAACTTTTGTAACTAGTTACGCTTCATCTCTCATTTCAAACAAAAACTATAGGTGGCCACTCAACCCAAGAAAATTAATCAACAAACCCTTCAAAACTAATTTTCCTCAACCAAACACGCGTCACCTGAATGCTAATGAACAATCAAACCATAAAAATCATTTTTCTAATAATCTCTCAACCTTCAAACTTCGACGCCCACCAAAACGCAATATCGAAAATATTTCGAACAGTGTTTAATTTTGATAACTGGCAGTGGAAGTTGTAGTTGTTTCTCTCCCTTCACACTTGTCACGTGAGGTTCCAAATTCGTACAGCTTCTGTGGGGTGAATTGATATGCTAGTCATTTAGCTAGAGATAGAATGGAGGTAATTTTGCAGTTGAAGTATTTGGAGATGTTGAACGATATTGGCATACATGGTTTCTTAACAGAGCAACTCACAGGGATTTCTGAAAGGGCGGTAATTGGAACATCGCGTCATGCCACTTTTGGAACATTTTGAAATTGGTTGTTGCGAATTATCGAATAACAATGTTTTTTTATTATTAAAATATGTCTGTTTACTTTAAGGACTATTGTGAAAGCAAAAGGTGATATCTTAATGAATACTTATAAAACTTCTAATGCTATTTCAGAGTTGTAAAGTTGTACCCGAAAGACGGTTATTATGATTTTAGATACGGAACTTTATATAGAGGGCGTTAGTTGTGTTTTCTTTCCTTCTTGGGAGAAAGTGTGATGATCTTGTCATGATCCTGAGATAGGATATAGATGCACATTAAACAGTAGTTGTTTAAATGTCAGTATATGTTATATATAAAAAATTTTATTGTTGGGGCACTGTTGATTGAGTACAATTTCATTTCAGTGGATGTTACGAATTAAGATTATAAAAAAAGTAATAAAACCATACAGGGAAAATTATTTTCGGTTAGAAACAAGGTAAGACTAATGAATAATATGTATATTTTTACATATACTGATAAATTTATGAAAGAAAAATGTAGCTTTTATGTGATGTAAAAATGCATCAATATGCAAATCTCTTATGTGCTTTTTGGTATTTTTCCCATTAACTAAACCCATTTCTCAGTTGATTTCAAATTTTATTTACTAAAAATTAAATTCATGCATTTAAGGGGTAAAATGTATAGCATATTGAAATTGAAATTGAAGTAGATAAACGAGGGAATAGTATACCGGAGTCTCTTCATTTCCATAAATTAAACTTGAACCAAAGCCAGGACAAGATTAACAGAATCTAAAATGCACTGCAAAAGGAGGGAAATCAAACTAGGCTGTCTCATATAAATAAAAGCGACAAGAATAACGCAACAACAGCTGTTCCAGCTT